>JADLZN010010105.1:0-405000 GCA_018155175.1 Sinocyclocheilus anophthalmus
CCACATTATTAACACTATAAATTGGATTGCTTTATGAGTCGAGCTCAAAAAACAAGCCCAAAGACATACGTTTAATAAGCATCACTTATAATAAGTGAACATGGCCTTCGGGAGTGCACTCAGTTGCAAACAGTGTTGCCAAGTCCTCCGTTTACCCACGTAATAGGGCTACTTTTATACTGCTGCCGCAGGTTGTGTTTTTAGTCTGTGGGTTAAAACTAAACCTCCTGTCCCCCTGAAATGTGATTTCAACTGAGGTGGAACCACTGGAAGGAGGTTTTGGACCCCCTAGAACATGCTTTGGAGAGATTCTGATACCTATTTTCAGCCAGAAAGCAATTGGGCTAGTTTTGAATACCAATTGACCCTTTGCAAAGACCTGTCCCTATTCATTACTGTTGCTATGTCCGGCAAGCCATGCCGCTCTCACACCACACATCATGTTCTCACACAGTGAAAAATACATCGTGGAGCAAAGAGGACACTGAGCACGTTTACATGGACAACAATACTCCGATTTTAATACGATTAAGACAATACTCTGATTAAGAATCTACCATGTAAACAGAGATTTTTGATTACCTTAATCCGGCTAAAGTCATAATCGAAGCAAACAGAAATCGAATTAAGACATGTGAAGTATTCCTATTTTAGTCGCATTACTAAGGGCAAAAAACAGTATAGACTTGTAAACACCTTAATCACATTATTACTGTTGTGTAGGACTTTTCGCCGCATTTTGCAACAGGATACACACACGGCAGTGCTCAACCGTTTGACGGCAAATAAAACAGCTTCAACACCGCTATCGTCTGTATGCACGTACAAATAATTAACTGCACTTGAAGCTTTCATAAAATTAAAAATGAAACACCCAAAACTGTACATGGCATCATCACGAAAACGAACTATATGTTTATGCGTGAAATTCCGGAGGGGGAGCGTTCGGACAGCACACGTTGGTACGTAATGAAATGTGCCATTAATCAAACTATGTTCGATTAATGTAGCTCTTTAATGTGTCGTGATAGACCACTGTAGCGCCTCAGTTCAAGCGGCACGTGAACAGATCATCTCTTCCTCTTTACTACTTATAGCACGTAATAAACATGAATGAACATCAAAAGGTATCCTGTTTCATCCAAGGAAAGACAGCAGTACACACCATTTTTCAAGTTCAAGTCCACAAACGTTAATCTACTCTCCCCCTCTGGTTGTTTGTCGACCAAAATGCAGATTCTGCTTTTGATTGTCAGATCGCTTTCAATCGAAACTCCCTGCAAAGGGTCAGGTGGCTAGTTTCGTACACAACCTGGAACCCCTGTACGAAACCATACAAACATAAAATCTGTGGTTTATTTAAAAATTGCTGAACACTGACGATTCTATGTCGCTGTAAGAATTAGATTTGTGTGTCATAAAAAATCCATCAATAGTACATCGCGGTACTGTAAATCCCCCTTTCACAGCAATGTAAAACGTTGCAATTGTTACAATGATGTCAGTCATCTCAGTTTAGAGAGAGAGTTCTGTTCCATACACACAAAAAAGTGTAATTTATTAAAATGCTGTTGTTTCTCTAAAAAAAAAAGTGGTTTCGGAAACATGTAATTATTACCTTCAGTAAAACTGACATATGCAATGAAGCATTAATACAACCATTCTATATGTGTTTCCTAGGTTTTTGCTACAAACAACATCTTCACATTCCAAATCAACATTAATCTTGTTCAGAGTCTTGTTATGTTCCAAGTGGAAAACTCCCCTCTCTCCTGATGTCTTTTCTCTCTATTACGATGCCTCGCATATAAACGCCCCACAGCACTAAGACACGCATATATGCAAATATGTTTATAAGCCAGTTCCTCTGCCCATGGGCCCGATTAAGCCCTCCTACTTTCTCCTACACTATTTTCAGCGCTTTCATTTGGCCTTTATTCAGGGCCATGAGCACACTGCTGCTATCCTGCTCTGGACAAGCTGGCGCTTGGTGCCTACAGCTTATGTGCTTCCAACCAGAGCTAACTAAACTGTTTGTGCAGCCCCCCCTCCCCAATTATGCGGCCCATCCCCCCCGTCTGGTGCTCGCTCAATGCTCTTCCACTCCTACTCCATTGCATGCATCGGACTGCTTGGTTTTTTCACTGCCACTCATGGTGAATTGTGCTAGTGGGTGACATATTAATGCCATATTACCAGATTACAGAACTGTAGCTGTTCCATGTATTTATGTCGAGCAGAATCACACAGCGTGGATTATCATATCATGGAATATCGATTTTGTTACATTTTGTACTGATGCCACTGAGACTAAAAAGGCAAACAGTATTACCATAGGATGTTCTGTAGTTCCATGATCATGCATAGTGTGAGCAAAAGCAGGTAATAAATTTTGGGGAGTTTTTTTAAATAAAAAAAAAAGTCTTTATGCTCTCAAGGCTGCGTTTATTGAATTAAAATTTGCATTAAAATACTTAATTTGTATTATTTCTATATGTAAAATGCAACTTAGTTCCTGGATGGGGTAAAGCTTATATTCAGCAGCCATTCAGAAATCATGTAGAACTACTTCAAGACACATTTTGTATCAATGTTGAAATAGTCGCTGCTTCATTATTTTTTTTTGTGTGTGAAAAACTGTATAATATTTCAGCTCTTTAGATTAATAGAAAGGTAAAAGGAACCATTTATTTGATTTATTTTATTTGATGTCCCCTTTGATGTCATTATTGTTGCCTCGCTAATAAGATACATTTTTGCTTTAAAAATAATTTTAAACGCCAAATCTTTTGTGTATATGTATTATTAATGACATAACTATTTTAAATATATACATTATATATAATATTAAAATATATAATAAACAGATAAAAATTTTTTTCTTTTTTTATGCCTTGCTAAAGCATTTTGTTTTTAATTTGTTTTGTTTTGCAAAATTTGATTTTGGGAAATGCATTTTTGGATTAGTGTATACAAGCCATCCAAATGCATGAATTGATTAACTCTTTTTTCCCCCTTATATCTTGATCTATAAGAAATTTGCTGTGTATTCATTAGTTAAAAAGGGAATGGTTTTAAATGCAGTATATGCACGAACTTTTAAAATATTATAATGCAACTGAGACTTATGTGGAGTAGTTCAGCATCACAGTGCAATGTCATAGACACGAAAAGAGGTAACATTTTCCATATTTCCATCCTCTCGTTCCATACTGTCAGCTACTCTTGACTGTTGTGGAAGAAAGCCTCTTGGCATCATGCTGTCACTTTAGACATTACTATGGCAACCAATGTAGATATATCAGATATTGACTACACAGAACAAAAGTATTCAAATTCATCAACTGCAAAATGACATGCAGACTTTCATATCTACAAGCCAAATCAAAGCTGGGCTCAATGTGAACAAAGCGTTTACAAAAAAGCATCAGCAAAATGCATACATTAAATACAAATGACACAAATTGGACATTTTGTGAAGGTAACACTTCAGTTAAAAAAAACAACTCCTTCTGGGAATTGTTTAAAGAGAACAAAAGTTGACAGACCAGCAATGACAACATATGGTTCACATGAATCATAACCTATCAGAGACCTGTCAGATCCAGATGTCAGACTAGACGGCAATGGGAATGGGCTGATACAGGCAAGCCGAGTGTGCTTGAGCTGTGGCATCAAACCAAAGATGCTGGCAGGAGAGGTGACAATGTGAATGGATATCAAATATAAAAGAGACAGCGAGAGAAAGAGACGGTTATGATGCTCCTACCGCAGACTTTGGAACAAATAAAGACGGTACACACTGCAAGCTAATCGTGGCACATGGTACACAGACCATTTACTGAATAGACACTTGGCAGAACATTGGAAAGTGGAATCTCAATATTGGACTTAAGGAATATCGCAGCCCAGTTTCAATAGTGCTAGTATTAAGCAGTGCTGCGTTCTGTTACCAGTTGGCAAAATGTTGAGGAATACGGGAAGAGCAAAACATGGTTAATTGCTGCAATACGCCAACGGAATATGTACATTAAACCAAAAAAATACACAGTTGTCTCTCCATATACAAATACCACGAAAACAAATTAAACAGATCTTTTCATTCTGCACAGTGCAGTCCGGTTGCCAGCAGTGGCCCACGCAGCTTAATATATTAACTGTTACCAAGTCACAAAATGAGTGAGAGTACAATGAAGTCCATTGTTATGTAACGCACTAAAGCTTCTAATGAAGGGCTCAAATAATTGGAAACAAAATGAATGAAGGTAATGAGACAATTAAAGCACAATGGCATGTTTGTCACATTTTTATTCGGCTAAAGGGCATTCAGCCTTGCGATATGCAGGATTTAATAGTCAGAAAATGAGGATGGTCAAATAAGTTCACTTCACATGTGTTCATTAATGTTTTGGCCTGCTCTGAAAATAGCGTCTAGCTTTCTTTCCAATTAGAAAATAAATAAATCGGTAACAAAACTAACTCCAACGCTAACTGCACTTCCATACTCCATTAGGAAGCCAATGTAAATCAAAATGGCAGCTTGGAGCTTTAAGCATGTTTCCCAGTGTTCACATTGTTGTAATAATTAGATATATTATATCTATTTAGATATATTATAAAATGGCATTAGTAAGATGAAAAGCGCACAAGCCTTAAATTCTTGCTTATTCATATTTCTTTTTACTGGGACAAATCCATGAGACCCCTCCATCAGGGACAAGGCATTAAGTGTACTTTTGTTGTAATCTACTGCCTTCCTGCCGTGTCTTAATCATGCAGAATCTGATAGAAAATGTTTCTTGCAAAGAACTCAACTCACATGATCTTTCAAGGTCAGGTGTTTTTCTAGGTAAATACGCACTAAATCGTTGGGCTGGATCTTGGCGCTAATTTCACAATTCGATTAGATTTTGATTCACAAGCTTGCAATTCAATTCGATTACCGATTATTATTTTTGATATATACGGTATGTTTTTATGTCATAAAAACTGACGGATTTACTTAAACCTAAATTAAATATTGAAGCAATAAAATTATAATGAATATGTTATATGCACATATGATTTTATTTTCCTAGTGACTACGATTTATGGTCCACGATAGGCCTATGTTTATCTTGAGTAAATGTACTAATGTGACACATAAGCTTTATTATTGATGTCTTTCCTGCGTTGATAACCTGCTTAATCGATTACATAGATGCGATTTGGTACTTTTTTACTTTCATTTACATACCCTTGACCTTCAGAATTTTCATTCATGTTTATTTCATGCTGTAAGTGGTTTTAAAACGAAGAAGCTTCGCGCTGCTGCTTCTCTTGAACTGAAGCACTAGCGATCTGTCACTCTACATTAAACAGCGCCAAAACAGGGTGCGAACTACAGGGGAGCTAGGCTCCCTTTAATAAGACATGGGCTCCCCTGAAAATTTTGTGAAATTTTGGGGGGTCTCAAAAAAAATATTGACAATGTGTTATTTTGACGTGCAATTTCAGTTTAGTGTAATTTGATCATCGTGGATTATTATGTGTATAATTGCAAAAATATCATTCATTCATGCATGACGGCGATTTAAACCTAATTCACTTCAATAAAGATAACTATACATGCTATTCTTGTCATGAGCATCAAGGTGTGGGGGCGCTGCAGTGCAAATTCCACTCATGTTTAGTACATGTTAACTCAAGATTCGTAGAAACAATATAAAGGTTGGACTCCTGTGGTGCGATTCTGTGTCACGAAGGTAAGGCAATGGTATTTTCTCAATGAAGTGTTGTGGCTCTGTTTTTTTCTAGTCTGCGTGACTCTCGGATTTCTTAGGCACTAAGTTGAACAGAGGATTTATGGTATTCTTCTGTAGCCTGACGACGAGTAATTTTAACTGTTGTTCATGTGAACTCAAAGACAGCCGGATGCTTTGTTTCTAGACTATTTGGATGGCTGTTTGCCGTTTCACCTATCAATTCGTGTAGATAAAGTATAATAGGGTAAATTCTGTATAGTGATTTATCCTATATAGTGCATGCATAAGGCAAGTAGTGCATACATTTGTAGCTGTTATGTATCTTTGTAAGTCTTATTTTTTTTTTACCCAGCCATATTGTTTACTGTTGCATTTGCATGTGATGCCCCGTTCTAAAAACTCGGTGTTCAAGTAAAACTAAGTTTTAAAAAAAGTCTCGTATTGTATAAGTGTCTCGTATTTTTAAACACAAAAATGAGTTCTCTATAAACCAGCCCTTATTTACATTTTATATTGATGTATTCGGCAAAAGACACTTGTATTGCATTGATGGAATACATTTTTATCAGTTTCATCATGTATTCCTTGTGAATCATATTCACATATTAGCGCTGCTAGCACCATGTAGTGCTCTAGCACATTAATCTCATGTTAACAAAAAATATGTAAAGTGCATATTTAAATTTTTAGTGGTAACTGACAGCATTTCATAGATGCTTATTGCACCCAGAAAATTAATTTAAGAAGATAGAAATGCTCATAAGTTAAAAGGCAGCCTTATCTGGATGGAATTCATACACTAAAATTTGACCTTTGGCAGACCCATTACTAGCTTAATTCCTCAGCTTCAGAAACTGACTTCAATATTTGGATAATGTAGAGCAGTAATACATAATGCAGTGACATAATTATTCCTGTTCTCCTGTTGTCTCAAAGCACACAATCTAGTGTATTTCTTTATATATCTTACTCTAAACAATGCGAGTATGAGGCAAGGACTTACATGAGATCTTTCGCTAGATTAGTTGTAATTGGGAAAATGCAGACACCAACCTCTTCATGCAGGAAGCGGACCAAGGGAAGACAGTGATATGGGATAGGCCGTGGACAACTTGGAACGGCTTTCCTTTCTCTTTACCCATTGCCTCCACATCAGTAAACCGCTGGCCTACTTTCACAGCTTCCATTTTTAATGAGTTCCTCCAACACACGCACTGAGCTCACCAGTCAACTACCTGTCACATCCACAAGAAACCCATGTAAAAGGAACAGAGAGTAATTGTAATAAATATTGAAAGAGCACTGGTTTAGTGGCCTCTAGACATGCCAATAGCTGGTTTCTGGCTCTGGGCTCCTACGAAATTTATGCGGGTGACCCTTGTCAAAAAATAACGTGCATCTGGATGGGAATACAGTGCTTTTTATTAAGGAATAAATCTGACCTTTAGTGCTCCAGATGTTTGGAATAATTAAAGTCAGTCCATCACTTTGTTTTCCTGACATTCCTACATGCAAGAATCTTGAGAAACAACCAAAAACAGATTTACACCATGTTCGTTGTCGGCTCGAAATCATCGCCAGGTCTAAATTGAAGACAATGAGGCCATAAGAAACATGGTGAATTAACAGGCCGCACAAAAATGAAAGACATCACACTTACCTTTACACATAAACACTCTGGCATGGGCTCAATCTCTCACTGGGAAGTGTGGCATTGGATCAAATTTCCTTTCTTCAGGCAGGCTGGAGGACACACCTGTGCTTCTCACGGGTCCAGCACACAACTTCAGGGCGAAGGAACCTCTCCAGGAAAACATTAAAGAATCGTCTTTAGCTCGGAGGGTGTCATATTCCTGTTCTCACCCATCATAAATGAAAGAATTGAGTTGGGAATTGAGTTGGGAAACTAAATTACACTGAGTCATAAACAAAAACAGACCGCCAGAAGCTTATCAATGTCTGGTGTTTTAAACCAATGGAGTTTAGCAAAACTACAAGAGAAACACTTTAAACCTTAAAGATCTATGGTTATAATTATTCTATTTGGCCGTGTGATTCAAGCAACTGAGATGGAATCGCTTTGGAAGGAAAGAAAGGACAGAATTCAATTGTTTGGTGCATGAGACTTATCTATGGTACATAAAAGGTGGTAATAGAGTTTTGAAGAAAGAGTCCTAAAACCCTAATATGGGATAGCATTTTGAACTTCCATTTCAAAAGTCCATGTTTTTTATGGGTTTTTGGTTAAATGCCTGAATTAAGGTCTGTAGGTTCACAGAAGCTCAAGATATTTTCACGTTGGCCACCTTGTTAAAATCGCATGACCAGTTATATCTTGCCATTCACCCAACATTACCAAATTTGTTACATTAACAAATTTTACCTCAAATTCCAACATTTTTTCTAGTGGTGGCGCAGAGAGGCTAAAAGCTGATCAGATATTTAGTAAGACAAATAAGAGGCAGCAAAATAAACACATAATTCAGTAATACACCTTCTGGCAAGCAATTATTGGTTCCCTGAGATCTCTACTATACAATGGTGGTTGGTGTAAAGGTTACAATGGCTGCTTACTGTAAATTCGCTGGTTCAAATCTACAAAGATCGAACCATAGACAATACAATTGCCCCCTTGAAAATAAAAGTAAACAAATCTCACTACTTGGTCATATGCACAATACATAAGTGATTCCAGAATGCTGCAAAAAGTTCCAATGAATTTCGAAGAATTAGAATGTTCATAAATCCCAACGTTCTACAAATCTCAGTTATTTTTATTCAATATTTAGGCTTATTTGATAATACTTTAGCTACAAAAGCATACTACTCTCAGTTCTGTTTTAATGCATTGAAATTCATACATGTCCACCAACTTTCTCCCTAAATAGCTAAAAAGAAAAAAAAAAAGTCTTCAGATTCCTGTCATGTGGTGCTTTAATTTTATGTACACCTTATGCAATTTACTTTACTAAAACATTTATATGATAATGGTAAGCGAAAACCATTATCAGGATTCCAAGTCCTCAGTCTATCTTTGCGGCAAGACATTACTTTTGCACAAGCGGGATGCCAAATGCCCATGGCGCAAACACAGAGAAGGCCTAATTGAGAACTTGTTGAAAGGCTGGTGGCTTGATCCCAGTTTTGCTCCTTTCAAACTGAAAGTCTAAAGATCTCTGCTTGATTCTCTGATTCAGTGAATAAACCCGCTCGAGTCTGTCAGAATGGAGCTCGAATACAGACTCGAATGAACTCGATGATCCTCAAGCTGCATATTTTAGGTCACACACATGGAACCCAACACGACAAATGCCGATTAGGGGGGATAATTCATTTTGCTTAACAAACACAGTCGTGGCTCTGTGCGACTGGAGAGGGCGGCTACCGTCTCAGACAGTAATGGAGTCTCCTCCGTTAAATTCACCGGAGCCCTTGCTTTAACATTCAATCTTTAAAGCACAAAACAGCCCCTCCTCTCCGACTACTCTTCATGCAGAACCATGAGACCTGTTACCATGGAAACGTCCTCAGAGATAGTGAGGCTGCACAAACATGAAATGCTTAAATGCTTCCGACAAGCACGTATCGAACTGAAACGACGGTGCTTGGAATACAAGGGAAGTATCCGTTATATTAGATCGAGAACGCACAAGCGCCAACTGTTTCTGGCAGCCCGAGAGCTCGAGCCATCTGCACATCACACACAGGCTGTCAATGTTTGTTGTTTCAATTCAAAGTCTTTACAATCAGGGCTTTTGCAGTTCTGCGGGGAGTAACGCAAAGCAATCAGTTTCAAATACAGAAGACGTTCAAGAACATTTAGCCTTCTGTACTAGCTGTAAATGTAAACCAGGCAGGTTTGATTAAAATCTGGAGATGCACTTGGCATTTATCAAGTGCATTCAAGGTATACAACATGGAATCAACCCTATAACCTTCCATATAATGAATATGTGACTAGCCAGATATGGGTTTGCCAAGCTGTCCTCGTTCCTCCCATGCAGCCGCACAGCCTGTGGCACCGAGCAGAGCACCCTCTTTTTTATTCACACATCTCTGGATCTGCCACCATGGTAACGGAGGTGAAGGATGAAGACTGACGGAAGAATACACAAGCAAGAAGGAGGTGAGGGACAGAGATGGAGAGAGAGAGAAGAAAAGAACTAGGGCGGAAAAATGGAGTCATAGTGGAAGAGCAAACCTGCTAAAAAACTGAAGATTAAAAAAAAAATGGATTGACACCAGGGAGATGATGAGTGAGAAATGATGTGACAAGTTCGCCTGAGCGACCGCGGAGTGACCTTATCGTCTCATTGGTGATGACAGGGCTTCTGAAGCTCAAGGAAATAAGTGTTAATTAAATCTGAACGAGTGGATAACCTATATTGGGTTATAATATCTAGACAGCAGAAGGGTTGATATTCCATATTCTGGCAAATAATGTTATCACCTGGAAAATAGCAATAATATTGCTTTAGTTAAGGTTAAGTTCCTCCAAAATGAAAATTTCTGTCATAATTACTCACCCTCCACGCGTTCAAAGATTATTATTAGACGATTGTCCTTGCTACGGCTTTCTGGACTGACGCTGGTTGTTAGCATCTCTTCCTTCTATGCAAGTTCAAGAGCTCTGCGGAATTCATCAAAAATACTTAATTTTTGTTCTCGACGATCTTTATTCTTTGTAGATGAACTCTAGGGCTAAATGGGTTGTGACCACGCATCACGTGTGAGTTAATTAATCGGCCACCTGTCATATTTTCATTGCTGGTGAACTTCTCTCTATTAAGGTGTTTTACACCGTTTCTTGTAGTACAGCTTATTCGCAATACAACTTTTGAATCGGACCTGTTGCGAACTTCCTGACAGCCACTCCACTCTCACCGCCCACTCATGTTTCCGGTCGACACATGCAAAATACATTAACGGTGCAATAGAAGGAAACTAACACGCCTCCAACAGGACACAAATTACGTTAGGTAGGAAAAGAACGCTAAGCTTTAAATGGTAATTTTTGTAGAACTTCAACAATAAATACCGTTATTTGAAATACTTCCAGAAATGTTGGGAAGATGAAGTCCGTCTTCTATAGTCGTTTCTTCAAAACGCGTCCCGATGGTTTCGTTAATAAGATTTGTAAGTCTTTTTGGCATTTTAGTATTGGTGTCCTGGGGTTCAACAATTTTTAGCACTTTGCTGCATACGTCTTAAATGAACTTGTGCAGGTGTCTGCATTAGTTCAGTATTTTTTGGAGACAATCTTTCCTGACAGTGCCTTTCGGTTCTTGCTCACTATTCTTAAAGTTATCAATATAGAGACTGTTGTTCTTAAAATACGGAAAACAATTGGCTGTTCACTGTTCAAAAAAAAAAAAAACTACTCCTGCTAACAGTCTCATTTTTTTCCTTTTTGGAAGTCTGCATATACATAACGTCTTACATTATATATATATACATATATACATATACATATATATACACATACATACACATATATATATATACATATATATAAATACACATACATCAAACATATATCATACATATATACATATACAGTATATATATCATATAATAATATATATACACACCACATAGATATAATCTAATAGATAAGATATATGGTATATATATCTATAGATAATCTATATATATATATATATACAACATACCCAATATAACATATACAGTGGGGAAAATATTTATTTGATCCCCTGCTGATTTAGAAAGTTTGCCCACTTACAAAGAAATTAAAGGTTATTATATACATTATATAAAGGTTAGAGATTGATTAGCATTTCAGTGAGTGAAATAATTATTTGATCCCCTACCAACCAGCAAGATTTCTGGCTCCCACAGATTGGTTATGTGTCCATGTGGAACACAGATTAATCCTGCCACTTTAAGAAGTTACTCCTAATGTTAGCTCGTTAGGTGAATAAGACACCTGTCCACACAATCTGTATCTTCCATTGCAACCTCCCCTACCACCATAGGGCCAAGACCAAAGAGCTGCCCCCCCCCCCCCCCCCCCCCCCCCCCCCCCAAAGACTTCGACTACAGATTGTAATCTGCACGAAGCTTGGTGAGAAAGGAGACAACTGTTGGTGCAATAGTTCGAAAAAAATAGAAGAAATACAAAATACCCTAAATCGGCCTCGTCTTGAGCTCCGTGCAAGATCTCGCCTCATGGGGTAAGGATGATCTTGAGAAAGGTGAGGGATCAGCCTAGAACTACATGGGAGGAGCTTGTTAATTATCTTAAGGCAGTTGGGACCACAGTCCATAAGCAAAACATTGGTAACACACTACGCCACAATGGAATGAAATCCTGCAGCGCCCGCAAAGTCCCCCTGCTCAAGAAGGCACATGTACAGGCCCGTTTAAAGTTTGCCAAAGAACATCTAAATGATTCAGAGAAGGCTTGGGAGAAAGTGCTGTGGTCAGATGAGACCAAAATTGAGTTCTTTGGCATTAACTCGACTCGCCGTGTTTGGAGGGAGAGAAATGCTGACTATGACCCCAAGAACACCATCCCTACAGTCAAGCACGGAGGTGGAAACATTATGCTTTGGGGCTGTTTTTCTGCTAAGGGTACGGGACGACTTCACCGCATTGAGGGGCAAACGGACGAGAACCTCAGCCAGAACACTGAACATGGTATTGATAAGTCTCAAGGATTACAATGCCCAAACATCCCGCCCAAGCACCCAAGAGTGTCATACACCCAGAAGAGTCACATTTAAGGCATGGAGTGGCCTCCCGGTGAACAAAGACTAGCTTAAATGTATTAAAATAACTTGAAAATCTCCCAGTAGTATGTTATTAATACTTGTATCCCACCATGCTTACTTGAAGTGCACTAACAAATATATTGATTGCATTTAGTATATGTCTAAAAAGTAACAGAATCCTTTGGTAATAAATATATGCTTTATTTACACATTTTAAGGAATTGCTAAACCCAAGGCTCACTATTCGTATTAAATGGTACTATCAACAGTATAGAATACTAACCTATGTTAATAATAGGATTTTTTAGTTTCACTTTTAAGGGATAAACCCACTAACACAAGTATACTTTTAGATAAGACTATTTTAGTGATTTCAGAAAACACCCCCAAAAATACTTATGTTACCCGTTATCTTAAGTCTAGTTTATGTCTACTTTGTGTAAGAAAACTCATAACAAAATGATTACACTTTTAGTTGGTTTTTAATGTACTTTATATTGCTGTAGGCCTACACATTGTTATATTTTAAATATTTATGTATTTAAATATTAAATATTTAATATTTGGAAAAGTACAATATTTTGAAAAAACATTTTTAACATTTACAAATTGGTTTGTCATCCTTGCCAACTATTATTAAGCATTGCGATATTTAAAATATTTTGTTTAATATGTTGTTCAGTTTTACTTAAAATGTTATGCTACTTTGGTTGATTAGGCTGTTGTTCATTACATAATACGTTAATTGTAATAAGCTAGGTGTTTATAAATTTTTTCAAGCTTGACGCCTTTACTTTCTAAATATTATTTCTGAAATTCCCACAAGCATTTCAACATCATATATGAAAAAAAAAAAAAAAAAAAACTTCTTTACTTGTGTTTAAATCAAACCACACACTACTAAACCTGATAAACGGTAAGTAGGGGGTGAACATCATTGGTGAAGGGACATAAATCTCTCAGCTTTTCTTTTGAAGATGAACGAAAGTCTTGGTTGGATGGTTTGGAGCATCTTAAGGGTGAGTGATGACAGAATTCATATTGTTTTGGGGGAACTATGAAATTAATTAGAACATATAACGTTAGCGGTATTTTCTTATTTTTAGCAGCTTCTGCAAGCATGTATGGCGTCTGGGTTTTGGAACCTCACTGTGACTTCAGGTACGATTTCATTAAAGTTATTTGTCTGTGCTAGTCGTGTTTTTGACACATGCATTGGCAGAAATAAAAAAAAAAAAAAAATTTAGTCATTATAACATGTACAATATTAACATTCTTTTATTTGCAAAATGAAGTTGTTTATTTATTTCTGATTTCCTGAACAATTTGGCTTCATTGTAATGAGGTTAATGGTCTTTGAAAAACCATGATTATGAACATACAATTACTTTGTCTTGAGCTGATTAGCCAACTGTGGTAGTGTTCGTTGATTGTTGTTTATATTTGTTCAAGCTTGACAACATTATCGCCTTTATTTTCTAATATATATTTCTCATTACAGATAAGAACAAAGATTAAATTGTAATAAGGGTTGCTTATATGAGAGCATACAGTAAATCTGAAACTGCTGAGGCTGGGAAGGTTTTTGGGGACAATATGAACGACAGTAACATTGTTCTCAGCTACTGTCGTTCTTAAAGAACAAATCATCAATCATCATTTGCCTTGTTTGTGTGTGTGTGTTTGTGTGTTGTGAAATAAATTAACATTTGTTGTTTCTCAGATCAGCTGCTATAGAAGACAAACAGAAATCTGAGTGCGGAGACAAGTAAAGGAATAGTAAGTATATTTTCATGTTGTATCACCTTTGAATCAGGCCTAACGGAGGGTGATTTGCTCAATCTTGGAAGAAAAACATTAGCAATGCGTCCATTCGAGCTGGCTAATTTGTGCTTGCTTTCAGTCATTCATGTAAAAATCTGTTATTTAATTTTGTTTCCGTTTTTTTTTTCTAAAGCTTCAGAGGCTCTGGTGCAAAATATTGTAATGCCAGGAGTCAGAACGACTAGGCTTGCCCAGTCCAGTATAGTATAATTTAAATATAGTAAGCATGTCTGGAAAAAGCACAATTTAAATATATTTATTTTTCACCCTGGGCTATCCAGTCTCCATACCTCTAGAAAATGAGGAATTTCTCCTATGAAACTCTGTGGAGGTGAGCCGAACTTCGAGTTGCCAACCGACAGACAAGAAACCTTAAGGATTAAGAAGGATCTGTAAGGAGAGTGAACCAACATCCCTCCTGATATGTGTGCAAGACCTGGTGACACTACAAAAAACGTCGTTACTCTGTTCTATGCCAACAAGTACTTGTTAAGTACTATTCATGTTTGCTGGGATCAAAGACTTATTTACTCACTGAAATGCAAATCCAATTTTCTAAACCTTTATATATGTGCTTTTTCGGTATTTCTTTGTTTCGGAATTCTGTCTCTATACCTGTAAAATAAACCTACCTAAAATGACAGAGCCCTTCATTTTTCTTGTAAGTGGGCAAACTCACAAAATCGAGCAAGGGATCAATAATATTTTCCGTGTGTGTATCTATCTTCTCTCGATTATATATCTATATTACTATATATCTGTATAGATATATCTATATATAGATAATAGAGAGAGAGAGAGAGAGGAGAGAGAGAGAGCGAGCGAGCGGTGTGGTGTGTCGTTTAACATTACAAAATGCATTGTCAAGGCTGCTTTATTTCTCTGACACTAAGCAGAATGACCATTTCTGTTATCACGCCAGCAGGCACAATTATTAATCAGCCTACCACTAATCTGAACTAACACATTTAATAAGCTTTAACATTCTTTGAAAACACCATTTCCCGCCCTTTATTCTCATGCAGACACCCACAGCAGAATGAAAAATGACTGAGTTTTAAAGTGATGGAGCCAAACCTTGTCACAACAAATAGGGTCTTGTGCTCATCTATACAAAAGCATAAGGGCAGCAAGACCACAGTCTGTATTTGAGTGAAGGAGGTGTTTAATATCTCCCAAAATCACTGGGCGTTTAGGTATGCCTCAAGAATGATTTTATGGTCTGGGCCTCATCTGGTATCATTACACCAAACATAAATAATAGCTGTAAATGTTTCATATGGATGCAGTGGGGTGCTCAGACACCAAAGTGACAATCTAATCTATATATGAGAAAACAGTTTAAATCATCTTATTTTGAAGCTACATTATCTGAGAATGATCAGCCTTCCTTGCAAAAATAAATGAATCTAATTTTAAATGGGTTATCTCCATGCATGTAGTAGTAGTTGTTCAAAACTGTATATCACAAATTCAAATAATCAATATTGCTGTTCTCAGCCCAAATGACTCCACTGATCATTTAGCTTTAAAAAGACTTTTTTCAGACTAAGAATAATGTATTAATACTTCAGAAATAACCAGAATCAGAATATCCTACAGTCCAAACAGAAGCTGCTGTCCATTTCAGACAGAAGCATGTGACATCACTTTCTGCATTGTGCTAATTTGCCAAGTATCAAACAGGCTAATTAATGAACTATTACTTAATATAATTTTTTAATGCAACTATTAATTAACGCGGTCTTTTCTCATTTCCACCGTTTTACAAAAGCAACAAAACATTAAATGTTGTGCATTACAGTTTTTCCCTCAGTTAAGAAATTTAGAAATAATGAACTTCCCTTTCCTGTGGGGTAAAACTATTAATGCACAGCCTCTAGAGGGTAATTATTTTAAAATGCCAATATTTAGGGGGGGAAAAAACAACATTGTGAAAAACACAACTAACCCCCATTACTTATCGGGCACAGTCTAACACGTTCCAGCCCTCCACATGCTAGTGAACTCTTCCACATGCCGGATTATCCGGGTTAGAGATTACATTACATGAGGTTGTTATAAACCTGAGTTTTTTTCCTACAGAGCAGGTTTATATTTGCCAAAGTGCCTTTGGAGGCAAATATGGGCAATTGCTAACAAAAAAAAAAAAAAAAAAAAAAAAAAAAAAAAAAAAAAGGGATCATTTTATTTTCTGAGACTTTTTTTTCTTTTCATATCTCGCAATTTCGACTTTATGAGAATTGCGAGAAATAAAGTCTGAATTGTGAGATATATAAACTCAGAACTGTGAGATAAAAAGTCCAAATTGTGTGTGTGTGTGTATATATATACAGAGTTACTGTGTATACGAAATTGTTGACATTTTGCAGATTTATTAAATAAGAAAAACTGAAATATCACATGGTCATATGTATTCAGACCCTTTGCTGTGACACTATATATTTAACTCAGGTGCTGTCCATATCCTTGAGATGGTTCTACACCTTCATTTTGAGTCCAGCTGTGTTTGATTATACTGATGGACTTGATTAGGAAAGCCACACACCTGTCTATATAAGACCTTACAGCTCACAGTGCATGTCAGAGCAAATGAGAATCATGAGGTCAAAGGAACTGCCTGAAGAGCTCAGAGACAGAATTGTGGCAAGGCACAGATCTGGCCAAGGTTACAAAAAAATTTCTGCTGCACTTAAGGTTCCTAAGAGCACAGTGGCCTCCATAAATCTTAAATGGAAGACGTTTGGGACGACAAGAACCCTTACTAGAGCTGGCCGTCCGGCCAAACTGAGCTATCAGGGGGGAGAAGAGCCTTGGTGAGAGAGTAAAGAAGAACCCAAAGATCACTGTGGCTGAGCTCCAGAGATGCAGTCGCGAGATGGGAGAAAGTTGTAGAAAGTCAAAAATCACTGCAGCCCTCCACCAGTCGGGACTTTATAGCAGAGTGGCCCGACGGAAGCCTCTCCTCAGTGCAAGACACATGAAAGCCCGCATGGAGTTTGCTAAAAAACACCTGAAGGACTCCAAGATGGTGAGAAATAAGATTATCTGGTCTGATGAGACCAAGATAGAACTTTGTGGCCTTAATTCTAAGCGGGGTATGTGTGGAGAAAACCAGGCATGCTCATCACCTGTCCAATACAGTCCAAAAAGTGAAGCATGGTGGTGGCAGCAACATGCTGTGGGGGTGTTTTTCAGCTGAAGGACAGGACGACTGGTTGCAATCGAGAGAAAGATGAATGCGGCCAAATACAGGGATATCCTGGACCCCGAAAAAAAACTTCTCCAGAGTGCTCAGGACCTCAGATTGGGCTGAAGGTTTACCTTCCAACAAGTCAATGACCCTAAGCACACAGCTAAAAGTTGCTGTGAGTGGCTTCACAACAACTCTGTGACGGTTCTTGAATGGCCCAGCCAGAGCCCTGACTTATACCCAATTGAGCATCTCTGGAGAGACCTTAAAATGGCTGTCCACCAACTTTTACCATCCAACCTGACAGAACTTGAGAGGATCTGCAAGGAGGAATGGCACAGGATGTCCAAATCCAGGTGTGAAAAACTTGTTTTATCTTTCCCAAAAAGACTCATGGCTGGATTAGATCAAAAGGGTGCTTCTACTAATACTGAGCAAAGGGTCTGAATACTTAGGACCATGTGATATCTCAGTTTTTCTTTTTTAATAAATCTGGCCAAAAATGTCAACAATTCGGTGTTTTTCTGTCAATATGGGGTGTTGTGTGTACATTAATGAGGAAAAAATAATTAACTTAAATGATTTTAGCAAATGCTGCAATATAACAAAGAGTGAAAAATTTAAGGGGTTCTGAATACTTCCGTACCCACTGTAATTCTAATACACCCCAATACATACATACAGAGCAAAGCTCCATCAAATTAGAATGGTGTGGGAAGAGTTTCATTTATTTCAGTAATTCAACTCAAATTGTTTAACTTGTGTATTAAATAAATTCAATGGACACAAGACTGAAGTAGTTTAAGTCTTTGGTTCTAATAATTGTGATGATTTTGGCTCACATTAAAAAAAAAAAACACCAATTCACTATCTCAACAAAATAGAATACTTCACAAGACCAATAAAAAAAAAAACATTTTTAGTGAAATGTTGGCCTTCTGGAAAGTATGTTCATTACTGTACATGTACTCAATACTTGGTAGGGGCTCCTTTTGTTTTAATTACTGCATCAAATCAGAGTGGCATGGAGGTGATCAGTTTGTGGCATGCTGAGGTGGTATGGAAGCCCAGGTTACTTTGACAGTGGCCTTCAGCTCATCTGCCTTTTTTGGTTTCTTGTTTCTCATTTTCGCTCTGGAGCAATACCCCATAGATCTTATGGGGCTTTCAGGTCTGGTGAGTTTGATGGCAGTCAAGCACACCAAAACACCATGGTCTTAACCAACTTGGGTGTTTGGCCCCAGTGTGGGGCAGGTGCCAAACAAATCATGCTGGAAAAATGAACATCAGCATCTTTCAAAAGTCTGGCCAGCAGAAGGAAGGCAATGAAGTGCTCCAAAATTTCTTCGGTAACACGGGGCCAGTGACGTTGGTTTCAAAACAAAACACAAGACCAACACCAGCAGGATGACATTGCACCCCAAATTACACAGACTGTGGAAACTTACACTGGAATTGGGATATGAGATTCTCACCTTCTTCAGACTCTAGGACCTTGGTTTCCAAATGAAATACAAAAACTCTCATCTGAAAAGAGGACTTTGGATAGGGAGCACCGATATGAAAAATTTTGGCCGAATAAGATAACCGATTATTCTTTATTTTTGAAAGTCGATAACCGATATGTTGGACGATAAATCTATGTCCAAATTGTTATATATTTTTTGAGAGCCTGATTACAAAAAAGGTCTCGTCATTAAAAGCCACATCCCAAACACTAAGCAGCCTAGTTTGAACGGTGTACGTTTAAAAAAATATTTTTACTCTCCCATTACCAACTTTAGTCATAAAAAAGTCTTACAAATAAAATAATACAAACAAGTCATTGGACATCATTACACGTGTAAAGAATCAAAATGAATGCGCCACAGATCAATAAAACAGAATAGCCTCTGCACGGACAATAATTAAATGATTTTAATTACTAAACCATATTGTTGATGAAAATAATAATAGAAAAAATACAAGTTGGTTGTTATTTATTTTTTTTTTTTAATAATATCAATGATTTTGAAAAAGTTATAACAATAATACCAATGTTTTAAACATCCTAGCCAGCCGGGTGGAGGCTGAAAGTGTGCTGAACGCGATGAATGAACATGTAAACTGAAGCCGTTTGGCTGGGCGCTTATTTAACTCAAGGAGAAGCATCCTGAGATTAAATAATGACAACATAAAACTACGATTACACTTATCTACTGTACAAATGATGCAGAGTTAGTGCGCTGCTTGCATATAGTAGAAAGTGAGATGCGAGGTTGTGTGAGCTCTTACAAGTAACAACGCGATGAAAACACGGCAACTCAACCGAATCAGAATTCACAACGTTTATTATAATAATGTTATCCTTAGAAGTTACTAGACAAGAGACACCTTCCCATCATAGTTATTAATGGTTTAGTGCACTGCTTGTTTGAGTTTAATCACCGGTAAATTGAAGCGCTCTTTTAACTTAACCAAATGTATTCTATATGAGATAAATCAGATGTACATCAAATAAACACAATATTACAACGTACAATTGCACAAAAGGCTGCAAACGAACAGCGCGCATCTGAAGTGTCTCTGAAGGAAATAATGCATTATTTATCGGCTTTAAGATATCGGCCAAATTTTCTTATTGGACCGATAACAGGAAAAAATGAGCATTTATCGGCCGATACCGATATGGTGGCCGATATGATGTGCATCCATACTTTGGAAACTGGGCAACAGTCCAGTTCTTCTTCTCCTTAGCACAGGTTAGACGCCTCTGACGTTGTCTGTGGTTCAGGAGTGGATTAACAAGAGGAATACGACAACTGTAAACTGTAGCCAAATTCCTTGACACATGTCTGTGTGTGGTGGCTCTTGATGCCTTGACCCCAGCCTCAGTCCGTTCCTTGTGAAGTTCACTCAAATTTCTTGAATCGATTTTGCTTGACAATAATCATAAGGCTGCGGTTCTCTCGGTTGGTTGTGCATCTTTTTCTTCCACACTTTTTACTTCCACTCAACTTTCTGTTAACATGCTTGGATACAGCACTCTGTGAAAAGCCAGCTTCTTTGGCAATGAATGTTTGTGGCTTACCTCCTTGTGAAGGGTGTCAATGATTGTCTTCTGGAAAACTGTCAGATCAACAGTCTTCCCCATATTGTGTAGCCTAGTGAACCAAACTGAAATACCATTTTGAAGGCTCAGGAAACCTTATGGGTGTTTTGAGTTGATTATCTGATTGGCATGTCACCATATTCTAATTGGTTGATAGTGAATTGGTGGGTTTTTGTTAAAATGTGAGCCAAAATCATCACAATTAAAAAAAACCAAAGACTTAAACTACTTCAGTCTGTGTGCATTGAATATTTATTTAATTTACACAATTTGAGTTGAATTACTGAAATCAATGAACTTTTCCACGACATTCTTAATTTTATGAGATTGAACCTATATATATATCTATATATATCTATATATATATATATATTTATCCTGGGAGGAAACAAGCTTCCATAATACTACTATAATGAGATTTAATAGAAATAAATGCATGAATGCATCACTGCGCCAAAAAAAACGCTCCTAAAAAGTAATGTTTTATGAATTTTTGAGAGATTCATCCACTCTTAAAATCCAAATACATAAACCAGAGGAATCGCTAGAACTGAAACAGAAAGCAGTCTTACAAAAACAAACCCACTTTATTTAGACAGTGTTCAGGTCTCAGTATCAATGTGCCGGGTAAAAATGAAAAGAGAAAGCTACAAACTTCCAAGAACAGCGATAACTGAGTCTACACAAACTTTATTTTCTTAAAAATACATTACCATAAAATAAAAAGCAATAAAAGATATATATGGAGATCGGGGAGGGCAGGGTTTCACCCCATTTTTCGGTGATATACAGCCTGGAAAGTTTTGGAAGAGGAAATGCGCGTGTAGCTGTGTGTGTGTGTGTGTGTGTGTGTGTGTGTGTGTGTGTGTGTGTGTGCGTGTGTGTGTAGTAGGGTGGGCTGTGTTGAAGTGAGGGCTTGGTTCACCTGAGGAGGAGGAGGACGACAGCCTCCACACAGCAGTAATGCAGCAGTCACATGGGCACACACAAAGAAAAGAGAGAGAGAAAGAGAGAGAACAGCCATAACAGGAAGAGAGAAGGAGAGAAGAGAGGTAGTAAAGTGAGAGAGGTAGAGCAAGGCGGGGCAGCTACTCTGTCAGCACCTAAGGGAGGAGCACAAAAGGCCAGCTACACCTAAGATAAGCAAAGTTCCTCCATCACTTCAGTGTGATACCATATGCACCTCCATTTGCGGAGGTTTTAAATGCGTGTGTGTGTGTGTGTTCGTACATCTGAAGCAAACAAAGTTTCATGCTTGTGTGGGTACATCTCTAAAAACAGCAGTTTGGTGGGCTCTCGTTTGGTGTTACAGTACTCGGGACGCGTTTAGGACAGCGGAGCACTCGTGGCGGTGTGAGTTACGATCTCTCATTGATCTCTGGGTCACAGCGTGGCTGACCAAGCAGAGTACCATAAAGCAAATCTGCTTCACACACTGTGCACAGATTGCGTACAATTGTACCGGCGAGGTAGATTATCAGCTAGATGTGGATGTAAATATTAAAAGGAAGCTCGAGGAAGCCACCGGGAACCCTGCTGTAATGATACCGCACCACAAACAAGTAAGGCAGTGGAAAGGTTCTCTGCGTGCCACAGGACTCAAGAGGAGGCGGGACGCTGCGAACCGGCTCGTAACTACAGTGTGATTTCGATCTTAGAGCATTTAGCTTACGTGGATCAGCACAATATACACGTATGATTTCATCAGTCACATTACAGGGAAGAGCCGGGCAGCAAAGTTCCGCAGGAGTCTGTGCAACGCTCTCGAAAACAAACACAAGAGGAGAGAAACAGAACAGAAGCCAGTGCTATTACAAGCCAAGAGACGCAGGAACGGCAGCACTCTTGACTTTGTGCCCTGAGCGTGTGAATGTTTGCGGGTGAGGAGGTGAGTGCTCAGCTCGATCGAGAGGATTTAGAGATGACCCACCCATCAGCAAGGCCAAACTACAGAGGGCGACGACAGCAGGTCTGCGGGGGTCCCGAATTAATCTGGATTTGTGTGTGTGTATCTGTGTGTGGATGTGTACGTGTGTGCGGTGACAGGCGGGAATAGTTTAGTTTTCAGCAGCACGAGGAGGGGGCGCAGATACAGGAGGTCCCACTGGGCCAGGGGGCATCCCATCAGGCTGTGCGGTTGGAGGTGGACCTGGGTCTATAAGGAGACAATGAAAAAATATATAGAGCCCAGGACAAATGTGTCATGCACAGGAACAAGAGGACGGGATCTAGCGATAGAAGGGATACTCACACATGCCGTTGGGTGGTCCAGGGTGTCGAGGGCCCATCATGGGCAGCATGCCACCCTGTGGGGGTCCAACTGGGGGAGGTCCAGGCATCATTCGGCCTGGCATAGGCTGACCTGGCATGGGCTGGCCTGGTCCAACCATTGGTCCTGAACAAAGCAACAAAAGACACTTGAAAAAAGACGTATTGATGTGCTACAGAATATTCACTTTTGGAAAGGAATTAGCAGGGTTTCTGCGGGTTTTTAAGACCAAGTAAAGAAAAATTTAAGGAATAAAAGGAAGGGGACAGAAAAAAAAAATCTGCCAATAGAGAAAAACTAGCATTTTAAAAAGGGAAACAAGTTTATTGTCCTGATCCTATTGACATATTTGTTGTTTTAAGCACAAACTCGCTTAAATTTGGTTAAATATCTTCATTTTTCATCTCAAGTAAACGTATTTTGATTTAAGGATGTTTAGATATTTGCACTGGAAAAACAAACAAATACTGATTTTTTTTTCCCCGCAGTGCGTGCAGTATTTAATGCCATTAGTTTATAAACTTAAGATTTTCTGCGCCAATTTAAGGCCTTAATTTGTGGTATGGCAAATTAAGACTTACAAACTTTTTAAGACTCATTAGGGATGTGCAATTTATCAAATTTTAGTTTCCATTTCAGCTTCCAATGACACAAAAAGTCAATAATCGAGATTAAAATGATCACTGTGCCACATTCCAAACATACGGTGCAAAAACTTAATTTCCAAATCAGTCAAATCATGTAACACGACTGTCATAAAACGCAGACTACTGCGGGACAAGCTTGATATTAAAAAGAGCTGCGTTAAGCTCCATAAAAGAGCTCAAAGCTGTTCTCCAGGTGGTTTTGTGTGTGTGTGTGTGCTCCGAGAATGCAGCCTAGAATTAATGTTTTGTACAAAAAGGAGCAACCCAAAAGAAGACCTCAAACACAAAATCAGAAGATCAGGGTGCGTGCTGACCTGTCTGAGGGGCATGGTGGGGACCCATGGGATGGTGCATGGGGGGATATGCGGGGCCTGGGTGCCCGGGATGTCCTTGGTGTCCAGGGTGCATGCCTGGAGGTGGGCCGTGTGGAGTTGGGCCATGTGGAGGTGGTCCGTGATGTCCTCCTGCATTCTGCTGCACAGCTGCCTGCTGCTCCATCTGCTGACGAGCCTTCATCTCAGCATATTTCAACTGCTCCATGTGGAATGCCTGTCGCTCTGTCAAAAGCTGCTGCCTCTGGAGCTCCAGCTATAAAGGGAAAAACTCCTGTTAAATCAACTCCGCTTGATGGGGCAAGGGGGAAAGTTTAAATTGATTACTAAGGCTTTACTAACAGCACACAATTTCGATTTGTTTTTCAAATCCAATCATTAGAATGCATTTTGCAAGCACTCTTAATTGGATCTATTCATTTGGGCAGTGCAGTCAACATCTGGTCTATTTACAGCTGGTTCTTTAATATAAATTTGTGCATAATGTGAAAAAAGGTAGAAAGCTATCAGTGTAGAACTAGAAAAATGAAAACACTGGAAATTTGCATTGGTTATGTCCCTCATGGAAATGAAAATTGTGCTTAGAGATGCAGGGGGGGGGGGGGGGGAGCTTACAAAAACCAACATTTCATGAAAAAAACATCACTAAAATTACTGCATTTAGTTTATTTATTAAACAAATTTACTTCAAAACCAATTTGACTGTTCTGTCACCAAAAAAAAAAATATATAGATTATAGAAAACATTATTTCTTTTTTATTATTCAATAATAATAACAACAATAAAGTTAATATTGGGAACCAGTGTGGACCAGTTAGACATGCCAATACTTGTTACACATGCCATCTTTATGCTGTAGCTTCAGAAGTTATGCAAACGCCCACCAGAAGAATGCGTCACAAATATGGCGTGAACCCGATTCATGCCACTAAAATGGCACAAAAATTTTCCTGTAAGCAGAAATCAGTACTGCAGAGCGGGTGGTGATAGCCTGTGCCAGACGTACCATAATGATAATTAAAATCAAAGCTATACTTAGTGAATTTATGAACACTAGAAGGAAATAAAGTACCACTGGGATGGGCTATATAAAGACACATCCTTCATGCACTATTTACAGCAGCTAAATTGAGTTACTATCTTCAGCTAGATTTGCTAAAGCATTTTGTATAGCTCTCCAAGTCTCTTGTGGACAGCGCCTCTGGTGTGCAGACATAAGACTACAGGATAAATAAGAACAAGGCACAGCACTAGCAAAGCAGGTGTAAATTACAACCTCATACTACAACTAGTTAGTAGCTATTGTAACACTGCATGGAGGGGAAAAAATACAAATTCACTGACTTTACTGAGCAGAGAAACAAATAAAAAAAAAATTCTTCTTTTTTTTCCAAAACTGAATAATGATGATGATGATAGATAATTTTATTGATAATAAATAATTCAACAATATAACTCTTACTACAGTGAGCAAAAAAGCCACAATGCAAAAAATATATATAAATAAATAAAATCAATATAAAATGCATTATTTTGGCTTTTAGGGTGACCCGTTCTTGATATCCAGATTCAATACTTACTGCTTCTTTCTCACGGTCCATGATGGTCTCCAGCTCCTCAAAGTGTCTGAGTTTGAGCTCCAGCTTTTTCATCTGAGTTTCTACCAGCAGAGCCACAAGAGATTTGATCTTCCTCTCTTCCACTGCAGCCAGGTGCTGAGACACACAAAAACAAAAGCGCATGAAATTAAGTTCGCTGCCAGGGCGATAAAAACACTTTGATTGGAGACAGCTGCACAAAGCAGAGTTACTATTGGTGCCAACAAGGGAAGTTAAAGAATTGATAAACATTGAACCCAGTCCCTGTTGAAGTCTGTGCATTGCATTACCTTTGCCTTGGTGGCAGCAGAGGCCAGAGCAGCAGCGGCAGCGGTGGCGATGTTGCCCTCTCCAACATCCAACTCAAGCTTTTTCTTTCCTTCCTCCATTTCTTCCTCACCCTCTTTCCCTTCCTCTGTGGTCTCCATGTCCTCCTCTTTGTCTTTCTCTGGAACATGAAAATAAAAAAAAAAGTACAGACTTTTTACAGTCATTTTAAAGCATAATTAGAAAAAAAAAGTCACAATAGTCGAAAATTATTTCAATGGCACTTTATAGATTTTTCTGCAAAACAGGCAGAAAACGGGGGGGGGGGGGGGGGGGGGGGAGAATCAAAGATGAATCATGGATTCTATTTCTACTGATTCGTATGGACTCGCAAATTAAAAAAAAAAATTAAGTTTTAAATTTCTTTGAGTTTGGTGGTGGACAGTAAGTTCAAGTCCACATTTTAAAGGTCAACATGCACTTTACAGTGAAATGTAGCAGTTCTTGTTTGTTTTAAAAGCATACTGTATGTAAATCTAGCAGCTCATTTGATTTTATGTATTTGGATTTGCTGAAAAGATGTATTATTTTAAAATATTTTAATGTATTATTTTTGTGTTAAAAGGAGAGTTCACCCAAAAATAAAAATTAGCTCATGAATTACTTACCCTCAAGTTATTTCAAACCGTATGAATTTCTTTCTAAACCGCTGAAAACAAATCTGACATTTTGAAAGGGGGGGGGGGGGGGGAGAGTGGGTAATCAAGCAGTTGATAGTTCCCATTGACTTCCATAGCATTATTTTTCTATACTACCTACATTATTCAAATATCTTTTGTGTTCAGCAGAAAAAAGAAACTCAGACAGGTTTGCAACAACTTGAACGTGAGTAAATTTTCATCTTTGGGTGAACACCATCTTTGAAACGGTAACTTTAAAAAATAAAAAAACTTTGATAATAAGTCCAATGTTTTGAAAAAAGAAAGGGGTGTAGCAACTCAATTGCATCGCACACACAAGCATCATGGCTCAATTTAACAGGCTTTAAGCAGATTTCTGTCAGCATGTGTCAGATTTCAGGAAAGCCCATGAGCATTCGTTGCCGCTGTGGCTTCCAGTGTCTGTACCTGCCATCTTGGATTCTCCTCCCTCACTCTCTTCCTCTTCCTGCGGCTCAGATTTCTCTGTAGTCTCATTCTTTTCCTTCTCTGTCTCTGTCGGCTTTTCCGCAGACTCGCTGGGCTTCTCTGCTTCATCCTTTGACTCCGCCTGCAACAGATGAGATGGGGAATGGCGAGATGTGAGTCAGACAGTATGAGACAACTGAAATGCAAATGAAGCAATGGTACAGATGACTGTATAGAAAGTGAACTTGGAAATTAGGATCAGATGGCGCGGGCATTAGCAGTAGGGATGCAACGATTATAGATTTTGTTGGTATGATTATTGTCTGAGGAATAATCACGGTTTCACGATTATTTATTCATTTCGCAAAATTATTAATGTATAAAATCACATGGACACTCTTTAGATGATAAAGTGTTATTTATTGCTGCATTTAGAAAGAAATAACACAGCTAACAATAATACAGCACAAAATAATAATAATAAAAGACAAACAAAAGTCTATCTCTCCAATTGGAATTAAAAAGGTGACACCTGCTCTGTAAACATCCATGACAGTATTCCTCTTTTGAAAATAACAAATGGAAATAAATCGCAAAAGTATTTAATGTTTTCAGTTTGTATATTCTTTACATTTCTTTTGGACCTGAGGCAGAAAACTGGAAACATGGTGAAAAATAAAAAATCTTGTTGGTTTTTGACTTATGCATAATACTATAAAAGGGATTATAGATTTTAAAGTATTATTAATGTAGGTCAATTAACTTTATTTACCATACAGGGGAAACTATTAATAATGAGGGGAATAAACTGAACTATCATTGTAATCAACTGTCATCTATACGTATTCATTTTAATAATTTTTATAATAAATCATATTTTACATGTGGCCTGAGAAAATCATGTCTATTACTTTGGTTTGTGAGATCAGAGATCGCGCTGCACACACATACAAACATCACCGAGGACACACACTTGTTGTGAACCCTGCCCCGTGACTTTTATTAATAAAATAGCTTAGATACTGAATTGCTACATATTCATCAGCAAGGAGAGGGTAAAAATCACTGTTTAAGTAACTAAACTCACATGTTTGTAGAGAGACACAATGACGCAGGTTCACTCACACAGACTTCTCTCTCGCTCTCTCTCTCGATCGAATAATTCATTCAAGTAGCTAAAGGTTATAATTAATTAACTCAAATAAATGTGATCTTACCACACTATTTCATCTGTCTGCTCTGAAGTGGGCAGAATACGGAGCTAACGAGCCGTAGCATTGCGTCAGTCTTGCCTTCACGTCGTGCATTAAAATAGTTTAAAGCCATGTATTCGCTCTTTAGCAGCAGTTTTTACGGCAATATTTAAATGACACCCTGGTCATTCTTGGTGTACCCAAAATGGTCCCACACTATCGACCAGAACTTTACGTTTTGCGCACGTTGCAACTGTTCCGTTCTGTGCAACAGAAACACTCGGTGTAGCGGAGCCTTTACGATTAATTAACCGCGACATTTTATAGTGCAGTTAATTGTGAAACCGGTTAATCGCTGCATCCCTAATTGCAAGGAATCCCAATAATGCTGGAAAATGATAAATCACTTCTGATCTGATTCTAAACAATCCATAAACATGACTTAGTAGCAAATACAAATGACTACTGGTGGTAGGGCCATATCTGACCTTATCAGGCTGGGAATCCGAGTCAGTGTCCATCTTCTCAGTCTCTGTAGGTTCTGCGAGTAAAGGGGGAAAAAATAGATTAAAACATCAAATGCAATGTGGTAGAGTGCATTGGACAAAAATAAACCTAAAGGCAAATATATATATATCTTGGAAAGCAGCTCAGCTGCAGTAAAACACTGTTTTTGGCTCAAATTGATTTTTATGAGATTGTCAGTAAGTCCCTCTTATGCCGAGTTCACACTGCACGATTTTCAAACTCGTCGTATCGCTGTTGTTTTCACACTGCTTGACTATCTGGGGTAGCAGTCAGTTGCTGCTGTGTTCACATTGCACAATGGATCGGCGACAGGGGGTTTCACACTGCATGACTTCACTGTCAGGAAGAATCGCCGACAGCTCTGTCTGGTCCGCAAACTACGTTTCACAACAAAACACACGCGAGAAGTGATAAGGAAATAACGCAAGAACCCGCGTGCATCAGACCGGAGTTCTCGCGAGCAAGACTGTAATTATTTTAAATATATATACATATATAGCCCGCAAATTGTCTGTGAGCTGATTTCCAGCTACAAGGAGAAAAAGAAAAACAGATTATGCAGGAGGGAGATGCAGGGAACAGGGATTGGGTGTTCTGCAAAGAGAGTTGCAGGTAAATAATTTTGCAGTAACTGTTATGCTGATGTTGTGGCTGGTCAAGCAAATGTTTGTGCTTGTTTCTGTATGATATAATTGTTCATATATCTATTAAAATACTGATATTCTGGTCTATAACTCCTCCCAAACTTCCCGCTGCCCTGTATCTTGGTCTCTCATTGGCTGTAGGTCATCGCCAATGTGTTTTTCAGTCAGAACTCATTGCACACAGCGTGATTGTGAATCGGCGACAGCTCCAGATATTTAGCATGCCAAATATTTCACGGGCGTCGGCGACGTGTCGGCGATTCCCTCAGATCGCGTCTTTGATAATTCACACTGCGTGATTGTCACTCGCGTGCACGAGCACCGATTTGCCTCCGATGTCGGGCATTTGTTGGCGATTTCACAAAACCTGTCGGCGAGTGAAAAATCGGGCTAAAATCGTGCAGTGTGAACTCGGCATTAATGCGGCCCATAACTGCCTAAACATAGTTTTTTTTGGTTTTGGTTTTTAAAGTAACCTCACACAAAGGTGGCATTTACTCAGTCAAAAACGCAGTAAAAAGCAATACTGTAAATTATTACTGAATACATTATAACGAAATTAAATTTGTGTATTACAATTTTAAATAACTGTTTTCTGTTTTAATACATTTCATAATGTAATTTTGTGATACAATGTCCCATCTTCAGCATCAAACGATCCTTCAGAAATAATTCTAATATGATGATTTGGTGGTCAAGAAACATTTCTTACTATCTATGCTGGAAATTTTTAAAATGTAAAGTCGGCAACACCAAAGCTCCAAAATTATCAAAAAATTTATTTTTTAAAAAGACTGTCGCATAGCATATGTGACGTTTCGAGCACGCAGGCTCTTCATCAGACAAATGAACAACACTGATATCCCAATCTTTATAGGCCTACCTCCAGGTGATCAAAGGTCACATGACTGTACAATATTATCGTGATCATAATACCAAAACAATAACATATCAACCAAGGAGAAAAACAGAAACAAAAATAAGAAAAATAAAAATAAAACAAAAACATAAAGCTATGCAAAATACACAAATATAATTCTCAAAATATTGTTTAATATCATTAATTGATTTACCTGTTGCGTTGCCCCTGTGGTTTACGTTATATTGGTAAGACTAGCAGACCTCTAAAAACTCGCATCTCTGAACATCGATGTGCAATTAGACATCGCGATCCAAAAAGTCCGGTAGCACAGCACTTTGCAGATTCAAGACACTCAGTTTCCACTCTTCAGTACATAGGTATTGAAGTAGTGAAGTGTCCGCGTCGCGGAGGTGATATCAACAAATCGCTTTTACAGCGTGAGGCCTTTTGTATTTATACACTAGACACGTTGTCCCCCAGAGGATTAAATGAGGACTTTGATATTCGTCCATTTCTTTAAACAAACGATATCTATCTACATATAATAAATAACGTTTTGTGGTTATTGATTTGTATTTATGTACCCAGGCAGGCATCAATTAATGTTATTAAACAATATTTTGAGAATTATATTTGTGTATTTTGCATAGCTTTATATGTTTTTGATTTATTTAGATTTTTCTTATTTTTGTTTCTGTTTTTCTCTCCTTGGTTGATATGTTATTGTTTTGGTATTATTATGATCACGATAATATTGTACGGTCATGTGACCGTAGGTAGGCCTATAAAGATTGGGATATCAGTGTTGTTCATTTGTCTGATGAAGAGCCTGCGTGCTCGAAACGTCACATATGCTATGCGACAGTCTTTTTTTTTTTAAATACACTTTTTGATACTTTTGGAGCTTTGGTGTTGCCGACTTTACATTTAAAAATGTTCCACTTGTTTCTTAGTCAAGCACCCAGTTGAGATCGATGTGCGTGCTCTTTACTATCTATGCTGAAAATTGATATTTTTGTAGAAACCATGATTTGAAAAACACTATGCATTTAATTAAATTATATATTTATGCAAAAAGTCTTTAATGTCACTTTTTGATCAATTTAATGCAGCCTTGCTACATTAAGATACTTCTTTAAAAAAAAAAAATCTGACTGACCCCAAACTTTTCAACAGCAGTGCACATATGAGGGGAAAATTGTGTATGAAATGTAGCCATAGTGGACAATGAAGTATCAGTGTGAACGCAAACAAATCGAAAAGTCAAACTACAGAGCCTGACAGCACACAGAAGGCAAAAAACACAAAACAAAATGAACCAGCCATTAAGGAAAAGTACAGCATGACTAAGTGAGTCAATGACCTTATGAACAGGCATTAGAGCATCAGAGCTGAACAAAGAGTTGTGGCGTTGGAGCCTTTAATAAGGTATGTGTGGCAAAGCCTGCACTGGCACACCATGTCACTCCACTGACCCAGTTTCAACCCCTCCCACGTCTGTGCCCCATCTGCTAGCACTGCATAAAGCCATCGGCACGCTGCCTCTGGTGCTGTGCTGTCTCACAATTAATGCATTATACAAGGTCTATACAGTTTAGAAAGGTGTGTAGGTGAGATTTTATATCATATTCTTTTTTATTTGACTCCAATTGTCATTAAATCATGGCAAGCCCATGCACAGCTGATCAAGGTCATTGGGTTTGTCTATTAGTCCAGAAGTACTGATCTGATGCCACCTGGTGGAAGAAGCTAGAACTACACAGGAACAATTAGCAAGATGGAAAACCCACCCATCACAGCTGTTGATGAGTTTTCCTAATTTCATTGCATGCAAAATTACCCGTCTTTTCTGGTTCTTCAGGAGCTGTACCGGCAATGCCACTGTTCTCCAGGCCGAACGCAGGGTCCACTTTTCCTGTGCTGCGCGCGGCTTCCTGTACCTTCTTCACATGAGCTTCCACCAGCTCGGTGGGAACCTCCTCACGCACACGCGAGAACTCCTCTACAAATGTAATGGACAGAAAAACCATCTTAAAATACAGACAATAACACACAATGTTGTTTGTTGTGAGCTATTAAAGTTCCAGAACCACTTTATTTTGCAATGCAGAAGCTCTGAATGTGCAAGACTTCCAATTTCTTAGTTGACACTAGAACTAGAAGAATAACTGGTTTTGAGCTACAAACAAGTTTATCTATGATTACAATAAGTTGACGTTATATAAAACTAGGGCTATTGATTCCACAGGTTAATTTGGGGAAAATAATAACATTATATTTTTCCCCAAATATCTGACCTATTGCAAATGTGAAACTAATTTCACACAACAGTTCAATAAACAAATTAACACTAACATTTTAGACAGCATTGTCAGACTCAGTATAGTGATTTTTTCTTAATTTCAGCAACGGAAACACTTCCGAACAAAGTCACAGCGGTGTTAAAATACTGAATGAATAAGCTTTTTTTTAACGTATTGAGTGAGCCAATGATTCAATGATTCAAGCCAGTCACTTGCTAAGTTTCTGAATGAATCAGTGGGCTGAACTAAACTGTTAAATGAATAAACGACTCACTCATTAAGACAGTGATTTGCCACCACCAACTTGCAGTTTTAGTTTGATATTTAGAGTGTCATTCCAATGAAAAAAATTATTTCATATTTCAATATTAAATGTTTAAATCCCATTCATGACCATTTAAAATCCATTAATTTATAGCATTATGTATCAATTCATTCATGCTACCTCTGAACAGTTTGGCTAAATACCACTTCAAATGCAGCTTCGGAAAAGAATGATATGGTCACATTGTAGCCTTAAAAGTTTGTGTAATAAATTCTGTTGAATCAAAATAAGCCTAAACTTTTTTTTGTAATGTCGATTCATTGCTTTTCTCATTTAACACAATGATGACTTCATCTTTGGGGGTAATTTCTCACCCCAAACTGATGTGCAATTAATGACACCGGAAGCCCAGCACATTGAAATTACAAATGGCTACATTCTCTCTTACATAAAAAAAAAAAAGGTGGATACACCAAATCTTGACAACATACCCAAAGCTGCTTTGGCGGCAGCCGCCGCAACACGCGGGTCGACCACAGAGGCAAGGAATGCAACAGTGCTCATGACAGGATTTCCTGATTGGCTAAAGGGGATCGGCTGGTAAGCCAAAGGGCCTAGTGAGGCTTCAGAGCTCTCCAGGTATTGATCCTCTATGGGCAGCCGCAGGAAGTGCAAGATGCACTCATCTTGTGTACGGCTACCCACGTGCTCAGAAACCTTATTCCAGTCATCCTTATACATCTCCAGAGCCTGGAATGATTGATTCAAAATATATTAAAACAAACTGGTATGAATGGAGAATCCTGAGTTTATGATGCCCACTGATTCAGATCTCACCTCCAACAGAAGCAATGTTTCTTGCTCAGTCCACTCTCTCCCACCTGCAGCCCCTTTACCCTGTAAGGCAAATGATTATATAAAAAAACTATGGGGAAAAAAAAAACATTGACAACTAGGTCTAGTATTAGGTGACTTGCCTTGGGATTCTTCTTTGAGTAAATATCTGTACGGAGGCCAAAGTTCTGCAGGTCAGTTGGCTTGTCTTTGCCCTTCTCTGGAAAGTTCAGCATCTGCTGAGCAGGGGGAACCTGGGATGAAAAGCAAAGACTATTGCAACTGTTTCACAAGAAAGCTTGTGCCTTCTGGGAATTAAAAGGGAAGTCACCCCAGTCTCACCTGTGGGGGGCGGTGGTGCAGCGGCACCAAGCCAGAGGGAGTATCAGTCAGAACATTGAAATGTGGGGTTGGTGGAGGGCCCATGGGAAGGGGTTGATCTCAGAATCAACTGATAGTCACCAGCCCCCACTCTCCAAAAAGGCATGCGCTCTATGGGGGGGGGGGGGGGGGGGGTGGGGGGGGAAAGACAACACAAAGGTAAATATATAATATAAAAAAATACTTTATTGAATCTATTGACTGTATGCAAGGCTCTCTGCATAATATTCTAATAAATTCTGAAGGTAAATTAAAATTCTGACCTCATGACCGCACAGACATCTCCAGTGAGGTTTCTCCTGCAGGAGGTGGAGGTCAAGTACTCCTGAGGATTCAGCCGGTATGTGTCAATCATGAAGTTACGATAAGCCAGATAGCTAAGGAAGAGGCAATAAACAAAGTATGAAAGTTGAGAAAGAAAATGTTAATTAAATTTTAATGTGAATTAAATGTGCAAACTTACATCTCTGGAGTCTTCGATTTGTTTTTGCCATTGAAGAACTCTGGCAGGGCACGCCTCTCAATTTCATGTATACTGGGAAAAAAAGAAAAGAAAAATGTGAATGCACAACGACATTCCCAACTAAGAAAAGGTAGAGTAGGCTTTTTCAGGATTTAACTGAGAAAATCTAGACAAATATCATACATATGATATTTTTCATTAAGGTGGAACGGCATTTAAAAAAAAAAAATGTTACCTTTAAAAAAATAATTAAAAATTCCAGCTTAACCAAAAATTCTTCTCTAACCCCGCACTGTTTGTCTAATACAGTGGTTCTCAATCAAGGTGCGGGGGTCCACTAGAGGGCCTCAGCAAACTTCCAAGGGGATGACTTCAGTTCAATTATTTTATAAAGTTAAATAATTCTAATTAAAATTCATACTATTTTTTGTTAAAAATGTAAAACCACTTCATTATAAAATGTAAATATTTCATTTTAAAATTGAGTATTGTTTTATTAAGAAAACAGCTCTTGAAATAATTGAAGGTTACTTTAATATGAAGCAAAAAAAAAAAAAAAAAAGACTGTAAAAAAAAAGCAGCTTTATCATAATTACATCAGAACATACCAGAAGAAATATCACAGGATATATGAGGAAGAGTCTTCAAATATTGTGTTGGACAAGTCAAAAATGTTGAGAACCACTGGTCTATAACACTACTTCCATCCAAACAAGCTCTCAGGACACTGAAAAAGCATGTGGTGGAAGGGATTTGATACCTGTTGTAGTCGAACCAGGCAGCATAGCTGGGTATAATGATGTGATGGGTTTGTTCAGTCACGTTGTCCTCAGAGTCAATCAGACGATTAATCACCATTTTGCCCTGTTCATCTTCCTCCTGTCAATTACAATTCGTAAACACTTTCAGAACCATCTGACTGTATAAATGGCTTGGCACTGAAGTCATATATTGATAGACTACTTAAAAAGTATATATATAAGAATTTATATTTATAAAGTGCAAGGGCTATTATCCATAAAATGCTGTGCATCTGATATAATAATGGAGAGAAACTTTCCAAAAACATAACTGGATTACAATATGAAGAGACTCTACCTTGCCACCAGATGCTAGTGAATCATCTTCCTGGTCATCTAAGAGGGTAAACAAAGTTAATGCGATCATTTACATTTCCACTGACAAGATATCACATTCATACCCGCAACAAATAAGCAGCAAAATACTCACCCAAATCAGCAACCGTTCCGCCTTTCACTGGCGTGTTCTCACTGTCCTTTTTCTGATTGACTGCAAGCAGAAAGGCAGAGAACATTTAGGAAAGCAGATGATGTATCAGACAGACAATTCCAATACAATTTTAAATTTAAAAGCGTTCAGTCTTAAGTAGGACAATGAAAGTAGGGCACAACTTGTAATAGCAGAGTGTCTATTTTAGCTATGCACTGAATTTCAATGCATCCAGAGGGGCTTTGACAAAAAAAAAAGTGCTATTACCTATGAAATAAAAAGCTCAGAAAAAAGACAGCTCAGCCATTTAAGTCAAGTAAGTAGTCGTCAACCAGGCTCCCCCCCCCACCCCCAAAAAAGAGTCACTTACTAAGCGTACTACTACTAACAGGGAAAAGCTACCCTAAGTAACCCAGGGTTATGATCAAGTGTACAATAGGGCTGTCAATTTTTTTTTAGAATTTCGAATATTCATCAAATTTAAAATAAAAATCCCCATTCGAATGCAAAAACGTTGAAGCCACTAGATGCGGCGCTGCTGCGTTGTGCATTAAAAAGATAGAGGAAAAGGGAAACATCACCGCGGAAGACGATTGTACTCAAAACCGAAACCAAGCGTTCAACAGAATAGCCCACCATTACTCTTACCTACGCTATCTTGTGTCCCTTTCCCCTAGCGTTTTTCTCTCATTGGGTATTTCATGTCTTACCTCTCACTGTTTGCACCGCGTGGCTCGTTATTATCTACACAGGTTTGTCGCATGTTTAGAAAGGCATGTAAAGTAATGCAAGTTTAACTTTGAGAAAAAACATATATCGAGAAGTTATGGGGGTTTTTTTCCCCATCCCACTGCGAGTGTCTTAAGTTTTAAATTGAAAAAACTCGCTATCTCTGTGTGATTGGCTTTCGCCCTTTGTATTAAAAATGTATTGGTCCACTGCACCCCACTTTGTACTCAATTGATGTCACCGGACCCAGGTGTTTGCTATCCGACTGTTTTAACCAACTTAATTATAATGGTTTATAAACATTATTTTAAACCCTATGCACTTTGGTTTTTCGCAGAAGTTAGTTATCTTATGCTTTGAATGATGCTTATCTTGTGGCCGCAGGAAAGAAGCCATAACGCTTTTTGCCTTCACTTCCAACTGAAAAAATTATGCATTTTAATTGCTGCTTAATATTGATTAATATTATAGTCATACAAAAATCGATTAGTTATTCAAGCCATTTTTGACAGCCATAGTGTACATGGCAGTATGCACTCTTCTGATTATCCGGCAATGTTCACTAAAAAAAAATTAAAAAACGGGACATTTTCATCAAGAAGGACTGACCATTCTTTGGGCAATGTAACTTCATCCATTCATGGTACAGGGTGAGGGATTTCCAGGGTCCTTGGTGAGGTCTTCATCCTGCTCCGTCTCATTTTGATGTAACACGGCTGTCTCCCCCTGGATCAGATTTCACTGTTTGCTGAGTGTGAGGTAAATGAAGGATTCTGTTTATTCGACTGCTACATTTCAAATTATCATGACTAAGTACATTTTATACAAGAAATGTTTCTCGCATAAAAAGCAGTAAATTAACATATTAGAAGGATTTCTGAAGGATCATGTGACTCGGAGATCGGAGTAAGGCGGCTTCTTGAAAACTCCGGTGCTCGGCATCACAAAAAATTTATTAAAACATCTTAAACTGAAATAGAAATCAATTATTTAAAACTGTAATAATACTTCATAATATTCCTGTTTTTACTGTATTTTTTTCGAATAAAACGAGCCTTGGTGAGCATTAGAGACTTCTTTAAAAAACATTTTAAAAATGTTACCGAACCCAAACATTTAAACTGTTGTGCTTAAATTTATTTATCAGACTCCAACAAGATAGTTACCCTTTCTTGCCCTTTTTGCGGGACTCTGCAGGGGTGCTGGGTGGGGATGGAGAGCGTCTCCTCTTCTTGCCGGCAACCAGGGACTTGCGGTCCTTACGATCGGGTGTACGGGAAGACTGATCAGAACCATGGAGGGGTGGAGGATGAGAGAAAGAGCGAGAGAATGAGAGAATGGAACGGTCTTACACACAAAGGGGAGGGGGTCCTGAGGGGATATTTGGGTGGTGGGGTGAGGTACGTGAGGGTGAGGCAGCAAGGAAGAGCTTTAGAGGATGATTGACAGACACGCAGACAGTGACAGAACAAACCCTGCCTAGACTTCAAAGGGTCTGGCTTAGCAACACAACGGAAATCTGAACATGCACCATATTTATTTCTTTAGTGCTCATGTCTTTAGGTCTCTTACCACTTCCTCCCCTGGGAAGATCCGCTGTCGGAAACTCACGGGCTTCTTGTTCTCATCCACTTCATAATCTTCCTCATCATCCACTCGTTGAAAGCATCTGTCTCCCTAGCGTGACCCCATTTAGCATGCACTGAGTGGGTATTTGACGAGAAAGCTACGAGAAAACGCTGGAACAACTGAATTCTGGTCAGTCTTTTATCAATATACCCCCCCCACCCCCCCCCCCCCTATATGATTATGTTAGGGATGGTACGATTATTCAGCTTCGAGCCGTTTTTGCTTTTTGAAACTAGTAATTTATCCATAGTGACGATTCAAAAATCGTTGAGATGCTAAACAAATTCGCGATTTGCACATCTAGGGGTTGTTATAGATGATGTCTGGGGGAGCTTACGTCTTTAGAAAAGTTTTAGATGGTATTTTTCTTTTATCTTTCAGCCTCAGTTATACACGCAATTAAAGTTCATAAAGTGCAGCGCTGCTTTGTTTTTACAGCGGTATCCAACCAGGAAATGCTTTAGCGCCCCTACTGGCAGGAGAGTGAATCTGGGTTCATTCAGCTAGTTCTGCTGTTTCCATGAAGATATTTTTATGTATTAGTTTCACAAACTGAAGCCAAACCTTGTTTTTGCTTCAAAATTTCGAATTAATACATTCTAATGTAGATTTAACATTTCCAAACTGCTATGTGACATATGTATGCAGAATCTTTGGTTGGATCATGATTAAAATGCAGTGGCTGCCTCTAATTTTAAATGGAAAGAGCAAAGGTAAAGGCTTCATTTGTTTATATGAAGAGATCTCTTTTATTTGTTTTACTTATTTGATTTGGGGCTTGTTTTCAATTTATTTTGTCATTTACATTTACATTGTATTTAAATTGTCATTTCGGAGACGCTTTTATCCAAAGCGACTTACAAATGAGGACAATAGAAGCAATCAAAACCAACAAAAGAGCAATAATATACAAGTGCTATATTAGTATATTATTATAGTGTTATATTTCAATTTCACAAAGAAATGTGCAACATTTTGTCCAAGCAATAATAAAGGACACATTTAATTTATAATTTGTCTTAAATCTCATTTTGTTAAAAAATCGTGAATCGAATCTTGAAATCAAAATCGTGAATCGAATCGCGAGTTGAGTGAATCGTGACATCCCTAATTATGCTTCATATTGTAAAAAAGTGTTTATTGTAAAACTGCGAATTAGGAAACATATCAAAACATTTACAGATCCCCTTACCCGCCATGGTTTCTCAGAACTTGGTGGATCCTCAACATCTCCATCCACATCACTTGTTGATACCCATGTATCATAACTGCAGAGTTAAATAATATAATTTATCATTTAATTTAGAATGAATCTTTCCGTTTCACACAAACATACAGTATGTGTGCAAATATACCCAACCAACCTGTCAGGGTAATTACCCCAGTGAACCAAAACTTGCTTGTCTTTCCGCATGACAGGACGTAGCCATTCCTCTGAAAGGCAGAAGCAGAATTCAAAAGGTAAGTTCAAGAAAACACCAAATATAAAGTCAAATTAAACGAAATGATCGAGGAAATTGTTCACCCATCTTTTGTTATAAAAATCAAACACCAACCTTCTTCAACCTGGACTGGGGAGGGGTAAATAATATGAGTGGCCTTTGATTTATCTTCAGTGATAGTGCCCTAGAAGTTTGAGTGAAACAAACATCAGAGAAGTGCAAAAAAACACAAGATGGAATTTTAACAACCTAATCAATTCTTTTTTTTTTACCTGATGTCTCTTGATGATGTCTTTGAGCTTGTTGGCTTGCTTTTGCTCCATGTCAGACACAATGTATACAATTGGTCGGGTTAAAGAGTTGTTCTGCGGGGAAGAATGAGATATGCATTATCGCATACAGAGAACATTACATATTCAGGACTGGGAGAACCAAATGTGACTAAATCAACAAAGTACATTCACAATGAGTCCTAGTATACATTTAAATTTATAGACAACAGTACATAGATCTCTACCTGAACAAGAGTCTTCTCAATAGTCATGAACATCTCTACATTTCTATCCATTCTGGATGGGTTCTGCAGATCAAACCTCCTCCTGAAGAAAGACAGGCACACCAATATTTAACATATTAGCGTGAGCTTTTAAGTATTACTTCACTGAAGTTTTTGTCATTGCATGCATTGTTCCAACTTTCACCCTTCCTGAGATTCTACTCACCAGCCCTGCTCGCTTTTGAACTTGTATGCAGAACCCAGAATGTGGCAAAGGGCTCCTCCGGGTTTGAAATCGAGAAAGCTCTTTGCCTAGAATGACAAAATGACTTAACAAAATCTCCCACTGGTGTTCAAATACAAATGTACACATTTCTGCAGAATTGTACCATAAGAACAAAACACTGTACTTGTACTGTGTCACATGTGAAACAATACATTTCAGTATACAGGGGCATGAACGAAAGAGCAGATTTAAGGGATAATTCACCTAAAAATGAAAACTCTGTCAGTTACTCAACCTCACGTCGTTCCACATCCATAAGACTTTCATTCATCTTCGAAACACAAATGAAGATAGTAATGTTCAAACATTTCACAGAGGTTATAAAAGGAATCCATATTATTGGAGTGGTTTAAATCTGTTCACCTTAAAGTGATTTTGTCTTCATATGAACTACTCCGTTCACATGATTGTTTACTTATGTTTTATGAACTTTGGATGAATGTACTTTCAATGAGGAGACTATCTTCAGTTATGTTTAGAGGAGTAAAAGTGCTATAGAGTGGGAACGTGAAGAACAAGAAGTGTAAACACTGCAAATCCAGACTTACGGGTAGTTTGGTAAGGGCAGGATTGCTGACTCTACGCCCAAACGCATCCTCCTGAAACTGCAGCAACTGCACCACCAGCGCAGCCAAAGTTTTGCATGTAGGAGAGTCGGTTTGGACATACTGCAGAAAAATGAAGAGCCAGAATAAATACCAGAAAATCAATTAGAACTCCAAGTATTGGATCTTTATGTTGGTGTTTTCAATAATCACACAAAAACAAAAATACCCACAAGCTCTGCTTCTAGCAATCATTACAATCTAATCTGAAGAAATAATTCTGAACATGCATAATACATAAAGTTCATTCACAAAAGTGCATTACCGGGGACTATAACTGGACAATACAGAGTAAGGGTGAAATCATCCAGTGCCAACAAACATCTGCCAAAGAAAAACCCTCACACTTGATTTTAAACAACATACACACGTTTTTATCTCTGCCACAAAGCTAAAACACTAACAAAAGTTTCATGGTTTAAATTGACACCGTACCGTTGTAAATACCATGGTATTCTTGACATACCTTTGGCTACCATGTAAACACAATGATGGGTCACAGTGTTAATCATTCAGTACCATATGTATGCACCTAATATTATACCATTACTGAATCATGGTACCACCAGAACATCTAATGAATCAACATTAGAGAATCCGTAAACAAACTTCAGCACAAACAACCGAAGCATTGTGGCGAGAACCACCAAGAGTCATCTGACATTAAATGCAGTGGAGCTTATTAAAAAGAGAGCATAGCCCAAAAATGTTGCAAATGAAGACAGTAATTTGGCATATTTTAAGACACAGTCATTATTATGGCAGATCGCGCATCTCGGTCACTATCGTTAGCGCGCAAGCTAACTCAACAGCCCACAACACTGTCGCTTTAATTAACACAAGAGCAAAACTTGCTGACTAAAATGCCAGCCTGGAACCCAAACAGCATCTGCACCACCGCTCTGATTCGACCTGTTCAAAAAAATCGAATATAATAGCAAATAAACTACACGCAAGCACGCGTGCCGCTTCTTGTAGCTATTGTGTGATGCGCGCGCGCGCCCCCATTCAGCGAGCGCCTCATGAGCCGCAGACCTTCTTATAATGTTTCCCGATCCACAGCCGAACTGTCTCCAGCTGGGACACCGTTTCCGAGCTCTCCCAAAATTTGGAAGAAGGCCCTCCGTCTTTTTTCCGTCCAATCGAGGAACCGGCGCCCGCCTGGCCAGCCGATGGTCCGCCGGAGCCCGTTCCGCCCGCTGCAGTCGCCGCTGTCGCCATTGTTTCTTTATTAGCGATAGAGGCTAGTCCGTGGAAAATGTTTTAAAACAGCACTGCGCCTGCGCAACGGTCGACGCAAGAGTCGTTGGCTGAGGGAACTCTCGCGAGATGTCATTGTGTACAAACCAAACGAGATTCTATTTTTCTTCTCAAAACTATATACAATTCATAAAGTTTAGATTAAAATATAATTTGGCAGAGCTCCTATTCCTGATACCGCATACAAAACATTTTAAATCGATGCAAATTAAAATGATAACAAATACAATTTAATGCACATTATGGAAGTGAAGTTAGAGCAGGGGTTCTCATCACCCGCGGCCCACTAGGGGGCCTCAGTGATCCTCCAGGGGAGCCGCGAGATAGCTTAAAATTAATTTAAATATTATCCTATAATTGTTTAATTTCATTATTAATGTGTTATGTTAAAATGATCAAAGCACGGCCTCTCTCGTGTTCTGTGATTGGTTGCTTCGGACTCTGCGCAGCAAGCCTCATCGCACTGTTAAAAACAGACTGAACAGACAGGAGTCCACTTGTGCTTTTAGGGGGCACAATTTTAAAGTTAATCTTAACCTACTTTAAGTATTATTCATTCAGTAATTGTTCACCATATCATGTATCACTGCAATCTAGAAGTAAGCTATAACAATTTAAACTAAAACGAATGTTTCATCATGTTTAATTTATTTGACATATAATTTTGTATTGTAGTGTCAGGGACATCATGCACTCATTATTTTTGAGGGGCACGAGTGAAGGGGTGGAGGTGGGGAGGCTCTCATGCTTGTCATGTGACACACAGCAACCACGATACCACTGTATAACTGATATAAGCTAATGTTTGATTAATTTGTCATTTTTATTCGAAATATTCCCAGAATATATAATGAAATATCTCGATACTCAAATATGTGTAAGTAAATGCATTTTGCACCTTTATAGATAATGTTAGTTGATCTATAATGGGCGATGGGCAAAGCCTAGTGTAACTTTTAGTTTAAAACAGCCGGATTTTTACTTAATACCAGATCAGGGGTTCATACCATAAAATATTTTTAATACGACTGACTTTGTATTTAATGTGAATTTAATAAAAACATTGAAACATTTGAATTTTGAGTGTTTTTTTATAGCATGCAGTATAAGAAGAATAAGGCAAAACCAATGTTTTGGTTAATAAAAAAGGTTTAAAAAATAAACACATTTCTCTTTGCTGCGGAAGTATGTCAGGCATTGGGGGGCCTTGCAAAATTGACCCGAGAAGGAGGGGGGCCCCGGAGTAAAAAAGGTTGAGAACCCCTGAGTTAGAGCCAGTAATCATTTTGTAATTTGTAATGTCCAGTAGCACAAGACAGACAGATTATTGGCATAATAGTGCCTTCTAGTGGTAACTATGGGTGTTAACTGTTCCCTTTACTTCCTCTATATGAATATTGAACAATTTGTTTTCTATTAGGCTACTTCTATTTTACCTTGATTTATAGCCTACTTCTCTTGTACTCAGATTGGCTAAAGACGTACTCTTCCAATACCATATGACCATCACCATCAGAAGCCCTGAGATGATTGAGCTCAAGAAAATGGCTACAGCAACCCACTGTAATATGTTAATTGAACTTAAATATCTATAAAAAAAATGTGTATAGCTATTAACAAACTACATTCCAATCACTGTTGATTGGACATTATTAATAATGTCTATTTGGGGGGGCACAATAATGCATCAAAACGTCCTGTAAAAAACGTAGATTGTAATGTCTTCTTCACTTTCTATGACACTTTTCACAATATTTGTACTCTCTTAATATGAGCATAATCAAGTCAAACCCATCGATCACAGGCCATATTATATAAAAGAGACCCGATTTTCAGACATTCAGTCAACTCATTCTTGACAAAATGTGTAATTACTTTGTTTTGCCTGTATGGCAGGCATGAAATAAATCAACTCTGACTGCTGTTTCTGTCTATTGACAATACAAGGTCACCTAGAGACTATCTTGGCTCTGTAATGATCCAACGTTTTTACACAATCATTTTCATAAAGCATACATTTAGTAATTCATTTTTCTTTGAAACCATTTACTGTATATATTTATTTATTTTTTGCAGAGAAAAGATGTTTTAGTGCAATTTTGTAATCAGTAAGTTATCAAACGTTTTAAATTAATGCAAAATGATAGAATTTTAAACAAAAATGAATGTACATAACCATGTTCATTCTATTTAATGTTAATTTTAGACATTAATTCGTTTACATGCATTTGTTCAAAACAGATAACTCGTCAGTGCACAAACTCAAAAACAATATGTAAAAGGCTAGTTTGAGAAGCTATAAGGCCCAGTTTCATGTATGATTGCAAGAGAGTTCATTAGGCTACAGATACAGGGAAGGGGCCAGCCAAAGGCTAAAGGTTCCGTTCAAAGGTAAGGTCTGTAAAACTGAATGTGGTGTAATAGTTCTTTATAATGCATTGTCCAAATTAATTGAACAGGACTATATGTCCTGCATATAGACTAGAGCCTCTACTTGAAAGGCAGCACAGAATTAAAAAATTAACAATTTTCTACAATTAAACGCAACAAAACCCATTACCATCTTTCAGTTGCTCTCTTTGCAAACACTTGTATTTCCTTCAAGAAATGCTATGATTTTGTTTGTCACATGTAAGTGAGGATATGTCCATTTAAAACTTTTATATCATCATGTCAGTTCTTTTCAGTTAGCTGTTCTTAACTGTGTTTTATCTTTTTTTATCACACCTTTTCATCCTTTGTCCACTTGCACTGTGCATAACTTAAATACTGTATATGTGTAAACAGCGAAGAATCACATCTATTCCCTTAGTTTTGCTGCAAATGTATAAATTACTAAACATACCTCATAAAAATGTATCACAGTTGTGATACGCCACATTTATAGCAGATGATTTAGCTGATTTAGATAAAACATCCACAGCTTTAAATGTTATTTAAATACAGCTGGCCCCTTGGTGTTGTGTAACGATGAGCACTTTTTGCCCATAGATTGAACTTCATCTTGCCTTTAAGAGAACCTTATACTTGAGCTTTTAAAATACAGGTGGGTCAATTAAACTTGTTTTTAAAAATGTCAAAACCAAAGTCAATATTTCATTGCTGTGAACTTATTATACATGGTACTTGTCAAAAAATGTTTTCATGTGCATGTTCTCATTTAATGATATTTTAAATGACTTAAGTCAATCCAATTACATTCTGTTCATCTTAAAACCCTTATATTAATTGCATTATAAAATGGGAATATAAGTCGGCGGCGGCGATAGCCTTGGCTTGTGGGCAGGGCGCTGACCATAGACTGTATAAAAACATGGACGTAGTGTCCGTGACGTCACCCGTAGATTTCCGAAGAGCGTTTTTGAAGCTCAAAAGTGGGTGGAGGCGGCCGTCGCCATCTTGGCAGCGCGTCACCGCACGTCACTCTGGATAATCGAAAATGGGCAAAGAGGCGGGAGCTGGTTGCTGAAGCCACGCCCACCTAGCTCGACGGCGGTGACAGCAGCGGCAATCCACCTGTCACTCAAGTGACCACGCCCTTAATTATGCAGAATTTTAAGGCTTAATATAATTTAAACGGATGAGTTATAAAAAAAATTCACCCTCCTCACAGTTGTCATGAAGGGCAATATTAGCTATATAGACCAAAACCACTTATTGTACTAGGCTGTAAACACATTTTTTTCTGCTGTAAAGTTGGGCATTTTAACATGGGGATTCTATGGGATTGACTCCCTTTTGCAGCCAGCCTCTAGCGGCCAGTTGATGAATTACAGTTTAAGTCACTTCCTTGTTGGCTTCACGAGAGAGAGGCGGGAGGTTGCCGCATGGCGCTGACATACAGCACCGTTGCGCTAGGGGCGTCTCGAGCTCGAATCCTACCCCTCTCTCTCTCTTCTACTTCGCTTCCTGTCATATCATAATAAAGGCCAAAAAACTGCAACTAAAAGCTTAATTTGTTTAGAAGCGTGGTATTTTTCCGATTTAATTAACTTCTCATTTGCAGAGCAATGGACATGCAGGGGTTTTTCCTGCTTTGTACTTTTGTGGTGCCTTGTTTTACAGACACAACTACAGCTAAAGGTAAAGTTGGTTTGTTTTGAAAATACAGACTTAACAATATATTAGACACTTGTTTCATATTTTGGTATTACTTTTAAACTATTTCAATAATTGCTTTGTCTTGCATAAATGTTTGTTTACATTTTTATAGTTACATTATAAATATATTAAGGTTGCTGCATATTATCCTAAAAAGACTTTGTCTTGAACTGTTGTGTCCTTGCCAATAATGATGGAAATATTTAATAGTTTTCAGTAGTTATACACTTAATATGTGTCTATATAGAAAATATATATATACGCACAAAACACACAAATAACTTTTGACTATAGTGCTTTTTCAATTTCAGCCAGAAATCTTGCTTTATATGGCAAGGCCACACAATCAGACCTGGTTGAGAATCCTTGGTCAGCAGATGGCCATGCTATTAATGCTATTGATGGAAATCGTGACTCACATTATGATCATGGATCCTGTACTGCTACTACAATGCAAAATGACCCGTGGTGGAGGTTAGACTTACTAGACAAGTATGTAGTGACCTCCATAACTATCACCAACCGAAAAGACTGCTGTCCTGAAAGGCTTGATGGAGCTGAGATACACATTGGGAACTCTCTGCTGAACAACGGCAACAGCAATCCTTTGTAAGAAAACTACACTACAACTATTTTAAAAGAACAATGTGATGAGGTTACATACACACGATCACACACTGTTCATCTGCTGTTGTTTGAATACAGGGCTGGAAAGATTTCATCCATTCCAGGTGGGAGATCCCTCACTTTCAAATGGAAGAAAGGCATTCCAGGCCGTTATATCAATGTGGTCATACCTGGATCTAATCGAGTTCTTACCCTCTGCGAGGTCGAGGTTTATGGCTATCCAGCTCCTGATGGTGAGAAGGATTTAAACAGTGTAGCTCTGATAAAAGTAATTAATCAAAAGAGAGAATGCTTACTATAATCTTTTTATTCAAAAACAACAAAAAATTCAATAAAGCAATGTTGTCATGTATTCCATCTCTAGATTGTAAGACAAGTTCTTTGTTCTTTCACTTGGAACTCATCTGTTGTTTTAGGTGAAAATGTGGCTTTACAAGGGAGAGCTACACAGATTTCCCTCTATGGAAACGGCTTTGCATCCAATGCCATTGATGGGAACAAAGATGGTGTTTACGGTCATGGATCCTGTACCCACACCGTAAATGATCTCAATCCCTGGTGGAGACTGGACCTACTGAAAAGGCACAAAGTGTTTTCAGTAGTAATTACAAACACAGTAGACAGTGTTCCTGAAAGATTGAATGGGGCAGAAATCAGAATTGGAAACAGTCTGGACAACAACGGCAATAACAATCCCCGGTAAGTGAATTCAGCTCTTAATCTCTTTATTTTCTAAATAACTTCGAATGTGACTGTAGTATGCTAAAAGAGTAACATATAACTGGGTTACAAACGGGTACAAATTGTGTGTGGATTATTTGTTTTCTTCATCATTTGTGTTTATACAATGATTGCTACAGGGTAGATGCGTCCGTAGTGGATGGGTATTTCAAAGTGTCTCAAGATGCTTACCTCAACTTTTCTTCAGGTGTACTGTGATCTCGTCCATTCATCCTGGCTTTTCCTCCACCTTTGAATGTGATGGGATGGAAGGACGTTACATAGTTGTTATTCCTGACAGGCAAGAATATCTTACACTGTGTGAGGTTGAAGTGTACGGATCACCACTGGATTGAGAAGCACTTAAAAAAATAAGGACCGTAAGATTTCACAGAATGATAGTAACTGGAATTAAGACAGGACTAAAGAGGGGGGGGATACATATGGATGTTGTAGGGCTTTACTTCAAGCAGGACCTCAAACAGTTTACTGGCAGTTTTAAATGTTTGGGTGAACTATTCCTTTAAGCTTCAGTACTTAAATGCACTGTATGTAGAGTATTGATCATTGGACACTGGCAAATGGTCATTATGGCAACACTATTTTCTGTAGTGTAATGCAGATTTAAATTGCATGTTGTAAATAAAATGATGATTTTTAAGTCTATAGTCTTTGCATATTGTGTATGTAAAATAAGTCTTAATGAAAACAACAATGCTAATTAAAATGTTTTTTCTGGACACAATAAGTGCAAAAGTCGGAGGGTAAATATATTTTAAACATCCCAGCAAAAACAACAGAGCTTTCTTTGCTTAATGTTAATGGGAAGGAATGATTAATTACTATGTTTTTCCCCCTCACTTTACTGTTTACTAGTGTACTTGAAGTAAAATGAGATAAAACCTAATGAGTGCTTTCCAATGAATTACACCCGCTGTGTTTGCTTCAAACCAAAACTGTAAGTATACAAATGTGGCATTTAAAAAACAAATAAATAATAAGTGATACTGCTTTGCAGGAGCAATATGAAGTTATGCAGTAATAAGACTTGCAATACTAAGACTCAGACTGACCCGAGCTGAGGCTGGACCTGCTATTGTGCAAAGACACTTTTCGTCATGATGGTGATGTCAAATAAAACACCATAATTGAGCACAAAATATAAGGCAACACTTACACATGGCTGTAAACAATTAAGTGCATATAAACTGTGTATATCACATTAAGTAGATTTCATGGTTTCAACATTGTTTGTAATTTGACATTTTGAATCGCTTTTTTTGAACCTATTGTTTTGCATGTTTTTTTACAGAATGGACCTATATGGTTTCTCCTTGGTTTTATGCACTGAAATAAAACTTGATCTTTATTACTTAGCTGAATTGACTAAAAACAATTATAATCTGTTCTCTTTAAGTTTCTTCATGCAGAACAAATAAACCATATATATTACAGTTGTGATAAAGCACATTTATCTCAGATGACCCGTTTAGATAAAACATCCATGCTGTGTATTTATAGCTGGCCCTTTTATATATTTTTTGCTATTATGAACACTTTTTGCCCAGACTGACCTTCATCTTGTCCATGAGAGAAAAATAAACTAATTTTGTAAATTATAAAATACAGGTGAGTGGCTTGTTTAAATTAATGTCAGTTATGTTTTCATGCTATCATTTTAATTCCATAATTGACTTAATTTCATATTGAATTCAATTATAGGATAAGAAAGTCCAATTATTCTGATGAATATTAAAACAAACCCACAAAGTAAATCCATTATAAAATCAGATTATGAACAAAACTGACAGTGCTTATCAGATTTTTTTTATAACCTTGCTTATTTTACTTCTCACGTGTAGGATAATGGAAATACACATGTTTGTCATACTTTGGATTTTTGTAATGTCTTATTTTACAGACTCAACTGCAGCTAAAGGTACGGTTCAAAATTACACAGATATTTTTAATTATAAAGAAACACTCAAAATACATTAGACACTGGTTGTAAAATTTTACTGCAAATCACATTTTTATGAGAGCAAGTTGTCACCTATGAACTTTTTTTTTTTTTACTTTATAGTTAATTTTTATGTTAAGGTTTATGAATTATTCATAATTTCTTAAATCTTTCTGAAAATGCCTTAATTAGCTTATAACAGTGATATGTTGTGAAAGATGGTTTTTATATTTCAAAAATACTCCGTAGAGGAGAATATTGTCCCAAAAAAACTGTCTTGAACAGGTGTTTCTTCTTGGCAATAATGGTGGAAATGTACTTGTTGCCTTTTGTATAAACTTAGTATTTATCTGTACAAATATTTACTGGCAAGCAAACAAACAAATAAATATATCCCTGTGAAATAATCACTGTCAAAAGTGAAATATTATATTGTCAAATGCCTTTTTAATTTTGACATTCATATACTTGTTTTATAATACATACTGACTATAATGCTTTATCAATTTCAGCCAGAAATCTTGCTTTATATGGCAAGGCCACACAATCAGACCTGGTTGAGAATCCTTGGTCAGCAGATGGCCATGCCAGTAATGCTATTGATGGAAATCGTGACTCACATTATGATCATGGATCCTGTACTGCTACTACAATGCAAAATGACCCGTGGTGGAGGTTAGACTTACTAGACAAGTATGTAGTGACCTCCATAACTATCACCAACCGAAAAGACTGCTGTCCTGAAAGGCTTGATGGAGCTGAGATACACATTGGGAACTCTCTGCTGAACAACGGCAACAGCAATCCTTTGTAAGAAAACTACACTACAACTATTTTAAAAGAACAATGTGATGAGGTTACATACACACGATCACACACTGTTCATCTGCTGTTGTTTGAATACAGGGCTGGAAAGATTTCATCCATTCCAGGTGGGAGATCCCTCACTTTCAAATGGAAGAAAGGTATTCCAGGCCGTTACATCAATGTGGTCATACCTGGATCTAATCGAGTTCTTACCCTCTGCGAGGTCGAGGTTTATGGTTATCCAGCTCCTGATGGTGAGAATATGAACATTTATGATGTGGATTTAAACAGTGTGACTCTGATAAAAGTAATTAATCAAAAGAGGGACAAAAATTCAAAAACAGCAGAAATTCAATAAAGCTATAATTTAGATTCAACAATGTTGTAGTCATATATTTCGTTCCTATAGACTGAAAGGCAAGTTCTTTATTCAAAACCATGAATTCACTTGGAACTCATCTGTTGTTTTAGGTGAAAATGTGGCTTTAAAAGGGAAAGCTACACAAAAAAACGTCCTTGAAAACGGTTTTGCATCCAATGCCATTGATGGGAACAAAGATGGTGATTACAATCATGGATCCTGCACCCTCACCCAAAAATATCTCAATCCCTGGTGGAGACTGGACCTACTAAAAAGGCACAAAGTGTTTTCAGTAGTAGTTACAAACAGAGAAGATGGCTTTTCTGAAAGATTGAATGGGGCAGAAATCAGAATTGAGAACAGTCTGGACAACAATGGCAATAACAATCCCAGGTAAGTGAATTCAGCTCTAAATCTCTTTATGTAAGCAATAAGGTTTTTGTAGGCGTGCTAATATTGTATATACTACAGCACGCCTCAAATACATTATTGCTCTTCTTAAACAGTTACCACACAATAAGCAATAATAAAACCAAAAATAGTTCCTGACAGCAGCATTAAACAGCAAGAGAATACTCACACATGCTTCATTAAATGAATAACAGTTCATTTTTCTGAAATACATTATACATGGAACAGCTGTGACACTATATTATTGTTTATGTTGCTAAGGTAGTCGTGTAGTCGTGCTTTATCGTGAATAAAACACAGCCGCTGACCAATCAGAACCGAGGACTAGAACTAATTTAATAATTTTCTTGAAATACATTGAGAATTTACTGCAGTAGGCTATGTGTTTTGCATTGGACATGGACGGTAGTTCAGAGTTTCTTAAGATGCTTACCTCTCCTTTTCTTCAGGTGTGCTGTGATCTCTTCCATTCATCCTGGTTTTTCCTCCACCTTTGAATGTGATGGGATGGAAGGACGTTACATTAATGTTGTTATTCCTGGACGGCAAGAATCTTACACTGTGTGAGGTTGAAGTGTACGGATCACCACTGGATTGAGAAGCACTTATTTTTTAAATGTAATAATTATTATTGAAAAGTATTAATGTAACCTGTAATCAAAGTTTCAATACTGAATACCAAACAGAACTAGAGTATAAAATGCTATCTTAATCCTTGTTTTTTCTTGTTAGCTGTTATCACAATATTTGCTCTTCCAATTGATATTACGAGATACCAAAGAAAAAAATACACACACACAAAAAAAAACAGATGTAAATGATTTTTATTCAAAGAAAACTTGACAATGGCCAATATGGGCCACACTTTTTGTAATGTAAGACAGCTGTAGGAAATGTAGAGAAATTATTGATTTTTTTTAATTCTTAAAGGGGGTATCTTGCAAAATGTAAAAATATGTCAAACAAGATGTGAACACTTCATTATAATAAAACTATTATAATACAACTCACTATAAACCTGTATCTAAATATATGTGTGTGTTCTAAAATAAAATAACTGCTTAGTTATTAGTAACACAAAAATATAACATTATAAGTCAAGATCATCTGTTTTTTTAAACAGATATTTTGCAGAGTTCTCAAAGTTTTAATGTATTAAATTCTATTCCACAATACAAACATGAGGGTGTAAAGAGAGAAGAATGCTGCGTAGAAATACTAAGGCCCAGACTGACCCCTAGTGGAGGGTGGACCTTTAGAAAATGGCCCCCAATTTAATTTTTTATTATGCTTGCATTTACAACAAACAAACAAGGTACATAAATACATCACATAATCTAACAACACGTGAACAGCCTTAGGTTGAGCATAACCAGTGACAAACAATAATAATAAAGAAGAAAAGAAAAGAAAAGAAATAAATAAATAGAACAAATAAAACAAAACAAACCAAAAGGGGCTTTTTACATTAGTTTATACATGCCCCAAAAACTAAATCAATTTGAGTGCTCTCTTGTTTTTAACCAATTCTAAAGATTTGCACAAAATTTTAACCTCATTCATCCACTGGTTAAAGTTGGGTTTAGAAAATGCCCCCCCCAATATAACCAAGACCAATGATTGATGGAGCTCAACAACCCACTGGAATATGTTATCATTTGTGCTCACCTGATAAACTGTGATGCTCCACTGATGAACTGAAACTCATATAATGCTATGAATACATGCTATTCTCTGTGTTCAGTGTTTTAAATCTGCTAATCTCATTCGATTTCACCAGACTCTCCATCTTCTGCTCTTTTTCTAAACAGAAAAAATACAAAGAGTGTTTGTTTGCTAAGATATGACAAAGAGCAGCAGTCAGAATGTTGTTATTCTAGCGCTAATCATATTGACTCTAAAAGCCATTATATTATTATGTTATTTAGCTTCATTAAAACTCTGAATTTCTCAAAACGATTATGTTTTCTTACTCAGCTTTTAAAGGATTCCCAGCATTCCAGGTCATCGACGATCGTAAAACGCCGTGCAGAACACTCATCATTGCCACTCAGAAGGCTTAATAAAATTATAGTTAGACATATTTTGTTTCTCCCTTCAGTAACTATCCACAGCACACTATGAACAAATAAGTCAATTTCCTTGTGGTAATTAATTATCTTTTCTGAGAAATAATAATAGCCACTGAGGTTCAGTTCATTCATCCAAAGACTACATTTCCCAGAATGCATTGTTCCGTGTACCGACGAACCCTCATTCTCGCAATCTTTTGCCAAACAAGTTTCGCTTCGTAAGGTAAATGTAAACATGGGTGTACTGTAAATTCAACAGCAGCTAATTTTACGATTCCTCGTCTGCTCTTTGAGATACGACACAACTTTGTCTTTTAACTGATTTGCATTAATTTATGTTTATTTTGACATTTATGTTTATTCATTCAATGATCAAGCTGTAACCAAGATATCGTTTTATTGAGACTTTTCCTAACTTATCTCAGTTGTCAATTCGAGCCAAAAATTGAAAGTGAATTGTTTATATCTGGCATTTATTCCAGTACTAATAAGTACTTCTTGCGTGTAATTTGGCGCTAGGTGAAGCATTATAATACAAACCAACTGTTCTGCTCATTTCAATCTCCAGAATGAAGCAGGAACACGAAGACCTCGTTTTGAAAGCAAGTTGGCATCATATGACCCCTTTAAGAACAACAGTCTCTATATTGATAACTTTAAGAATAGTGGGCAAGAACCGAAAGGCACTGTCAGGAAAGATTGTCTCCAAAAAATACTGAACTAATGCAGAAAATTGATAAAATTTTGATCACAGACACCAATACTAAAATGCAAAAAAGGCCGTGTCATGTTCATTAAAGCTTCACCAGGATTAACTTTCATATTTGTCCTGGTCAGACAAATCACCTCACTTAAATATATATAAACGAACCACTGTGGACAGTTTTGAAGAATTTCTTAAAAAATTACCATTTTAAAGCTTAGACTTTGTTTCATACCTAAAGTAACCTGCTCTGTCTTGTCTGTTGGAGCGTTGTTAGTTTCCTCTTTGCACCGTAATGTATTTTTCACTGTGTGAGAACATGATGTGTGGCATGAGAGTGCAAATTGTTTTTTTTTGGGCTTGTCAGACGTAGCAACAGCGTCAATTCAAAAGTTGTATTTGGAAGCTGTATTAAAGGCACAAGGTGGTAAAACACCTTAAAGAGAGAGTTCACCCAGAAATGAAAATTCTGTCATTAATTACTCACCCTCATGTCGTTCCAAACCCGTTAGACCTTCGTTCATCTTCAGAACACAAATTAAGATATTTTTGATGAATTCCGAGAGCTCTCTGAACTTGCATAGACAGGAAGGATTCTACCACGATCAAGGTCCAGAAACCTTCCCACTCCCATGTTGTGTTTTTTTGGCCGGAATCTGTCAGTTACAGTAAAAAAAAATCACAGCACAGATCACAGCATGCCCACTTTAGTTGAATAAAAATCCAAAATGTAGTTTTTTGTTATTTTATTTAACTGAAAGCCAGCTTAAACAATGCACAGTGAGAATTGCACACACATTAAATTTCATGTAAGTCATCCATGCTAACACACAGGTTTTCTATTAGATTTTTTTTTTCATTTGAAAGTAGACATTTCACTCAATATAGATATATTTTTACACAGAGTTTTCGAAGTTTCTCGCTCACTACAGCCCGAGAGGCGACAGGCATCGTTTGCTTTCATTATTTTACACAAAAGCCGCAATGTTTTTTTTCGTTGTTTTCTGAGTGCACACAAATTAACGTTAGGCTTTACAGATTCAAAAGGTGTATTACTTTTATATGTATGACCAAATATTACGGAGTATTTTAAGAGCAAGTAAGCGCACAGGCGCCTTCATCTGTCCTGCAGTGAGCTAACTGTTACTGTTCAGCTAACACACTCCGCACAGACACTTCTATAGCGCACATTTCTCTAGGTTAACATTAGATTGGCGGCCATGTAAAGTGTTATACATACATCTTCAGATGAAAGCCCATATTGGAGGTTCGATGATGATTGGTGGGCATTTGGATATTTTCCAAACGAGTAGTGTATTACCAAATAGACTAGCGTTACCGATCTGTCCGTCAAGGAACTGTGTCACATCTTCATTAACCAGCCACACCAAAAGCAACACGGAGAGACAGGGCAACTAGAATTGAGTTAAAAATTAAAATATACAGTTTACAGTTTATTTATATAAAAGGTATATTTGTATATAAAGTTGGGTATCATAGTGTTATAACGATTCCCGGTCCCGCCCACTCCCGCTAACATTTTTTCCGGTCCCGTCCCAATCACGTGATTAATAGTGATTAGGTGCGTTCGACTTAAGTTAATGATGTTTGTGGTCACAGTTTAATTCGCGGATCCTTTATGTCAGATACAACTGACTGACCAATATTGACTAGCCCACAACTTGGATAAGATACCTAAAAGTTTTACACCTACAGCACACATTACAGACATTGATGCACAAACGCGGATATGTTCTACATGTGTACAGTATAAAGAATGAATAAACCAGTCTTATAAACTCCTTGATTTCGCTTAAAAGTGCAATATGTATGTTTTCACCGCTAGATTCCAAACAAACAAAGGCGTAGTTTGATGACGCCGTGACTGAGTGTGGAATCATGGGAGTTGTCGTCTTCATCCCCACAGTCGATGCAATCTGACGGACTCATGTTCATGGATGAGCTAATGTATTAAAGATTTATTAAAATCGTAGTATGAAGCAGAGTGAGGCGGAAAGCCGTTGAAGTGAAACAAGGCCGCTGAAGCAATTGCTAAAGAGAGACGAGAGTGACACACGGCTGGAAAGCAGCGGAGCATTTATTAAGCCACAGTCGAGCGCTTCCGCTGCTTAATTGGGGGGAAAAAAGCAGCGCTGTTTTATCATACTAGATACATTTGAAAGTTCTGTTATAATGCTACTCTGTGCGGTCATCACCTGTCTAATAAAACGCACAACATATTAAAGCGTCTTTGGTGTTTCCATGTTTTCTACAAAACAAAACCGGAAATCGAGGGTGTATAACGTCATTGGCATACGACACAATGACACTATGGACACGGTACGTGTCACTAGTTAAAATTGCTTATTACTCTGGATTTAAACATTCCTCGAAACATTTGGGATAATGTAAGTACACAAGTCAGCAAAATATATAACTGTTCTAGTGGTTTTTGTATATTTTAATAAAAAAATCTTACATATTGTACCTTTAAGCAAATTTAAATATAATATGCATGCACAATAAAACTATTGTAAAATTTATTTACATCACATCAGAAAGGTTTTTGCAGGTTTTAATAAAAATGTAAATTAATAACAGTCATAATAACCATATTTCCAGTACGCGCCTCAGGCTTGCACTGTATCGTCAACTCACTCATCAGAATCCTCTGTAATCCTCTGCAAACTTTGCCACAGCTCATTCGGTTCTTGTTGAGTCCTCATTAACTCTCGGCAAACTTCGACAGTTGGTTGAACCAGCTGCAAGTTCAAGCTCAAATCGGTGTGCACTGTTTTGCTACGGTTTCCGGTTTGAACGACATGTTTCCTGGAAACGGTGTGCAACGGGGTTTGAGATACGTTTTTTCTTGTTTGGTGGTTGTGTCAAAAATGTCAGCCCAATCAGCATCAACATGTATATAAACCACGCGGTATAAAGAGACAGCTCGCACAATGTAATCAACATCCAAATAAATTCACAAGAGCAAATATATTTTTTGCACGTTTATTTACATTAAAGGCAAAAAAAATAACTGAATAATAAGACACTGATATGTAAACATAAAAATACTATACAATTTATATTTTTGCTACTTGTATGTGGAGTGAAATTTCATTAAACTTTTATACTCTCTGATTATATAATGGTTAAACTAGTACAATAACCAAACACACAACAGTGATCAGCAATAAGGATAGCTTAATATCACATAAAAGAGAATACGGCATATAGATCTAACACGAGTCTCGGAGGTAAAGAAATGGATTATCCTTCCCGAAAAAGTTTGTTTTCAATCTGAATGAGAGGGAACAAAGTTTGATCACAATAATTAGGAACCACAGTTGCCACAACTCTCTTACTCCATTGGGATGTTCTCTTTATTTGGATGGCAAGGGCAGTGACTGTAACATCGAACGTATTTTGCAGTTTAAACACGTATTTATACCGATTTCATCAGGCTCTGAAAATTCTTCAAAAAGAACATGAAGAATGGCCTTCTCAGCTGCCATAGTTGCAACTCTTGCGTCATCAGAACAGGGTGTTCAACGCACTACCGTTTCGTTTAAAAAACGTTTTGCACCATTTTGTCGGGGCTGAACGCAGCCCTGGTGTACCGGCGAAACATGCTACCTATCAGATTGTGCTACCAAAAGTATATTTGCATTGTTTTAAGGGTAAGGGTAGGTGGATGGGTAGGTTTAGGGTAGGGGTAGGTACGGACATTAAAAAAAGCCTCAAACCACATGAATAAGTTGCTGGTAGCACAATCTGAAAGATAGCATTTTTCGCTATCGATTTGTGCTACCTATCTTTGTAATGGGAGGTGGGTAGCACAAATCGTCAGAACATTATAAAGGCATCATTTACCTTCTTTAGGGATTTGGCTTTATTCTGTATGTAATGTGAACACTTGTTTGGGAGATTTAAAAATACTTATTTCTATTAAATATTTATATTTATTTAGATTGTTTCAGAATTTGTTGTTTAATGTGTTGGAATTAATGGTGTTGCACTTAAGTGGTTTTCTTCTTATTTGCAGATAGGACTTGTTCTGTTAAAATTGGAAATTATGTCTCTACATCTGCTACTTTCTCCTGTGGGGTCCCACAGGGATCTATTCTTGGTCCAACTTTGTTTTCTTTATATATGCTGCCCCTGGGGTAAATTTTTAGGAAATACAATATTAACTCATGTATGCTGATGATTTGCAAATTTATTTTCCTTTAGAGCTTGACGGTTGTTTTTCTTTAACAAACTTTTGCAAGTGCTTGGCAGAGGTTAAAGCTTGGTTTGCAAATAATTTTCTTCAATTAAATGAAGAAAAGACTGAGTTTATTATATTTGGTAACAAGCAGTTTCAGAAAGGTATGGTCGGAAGCCAGGGACTATTGTTCAATGATCTATGTGGTTATGTGAGGAACTTGGGACTAATTATTGATACCGAAATCCGTCTTGACCGACAAGTAAACAGTGTTGTGAAAACATCCTTTTTTCAGTTAAGGAAATTGTCCAAACTGAAAACTATTCTTTCAAATAAGGATTTAGAGTCTGTTATACATGCTTTTATTTCAACGCGGACTATTGTAATGATTTATACTTTGGAATAAGTGAATCTCTGGTTATGCGTCTTCAGTATGTTCAGAATGCTGCAGAAAGACTTTTAACTAACACTAGAAAACGGGATCATGTAACACCTGTGTTGGTATCTTTGCATTGGCTTCCTGTAAAATATCGAATACAATACAAGTTGTTGATGTTTGTGTATAAAGCTCTGCATGATCAGGCTCCTGAGTACATAAGGGACATGTTGGTCCCTTACCAGTCGCATCGACTATTGTGTTCCTCTCAGAGCTTGCTTTTGACTGTCCCACGGTCTCGTCAAAGGCGGTGGAGATCGCACTTTTTCTGTTGCGGCTCCAGTACTTTGGAATGCTCTGCAATTATCTGTAAAATCCTCATCAAGCATGGACATTTTTAAAAAGGACTTAAAGACTTACTTGTTTTATCAGGCTTTCGGCATTTGATTGGTCAGGACAATTGTGAATGACTTGTCTTGTCTTTTATGTTTTAATGTTTTATGTTTTTTAATCTTTATTGTATAGGCTAGCTACTGCTTGTGTACAGCACTTTGGTCCATTTTTGTGTTTTGAAAGTGCTTTATAAATAAAGTTTTGAGTTGAGTTGAGCTTAATGTATACATATTGTTTTTAAAAACAACACATTTAATGTTTAACGTTAAAGCATACACCCTCATCTTTCACAAAAACTTACAATTAGGCTAAATTATCAATGCTTCATTAGAAATCTCTTTATGTTTCTATATATTCTATTTTCTTGTCTTTTGAGAAGATACCCTCGCCTTCATGCTGAACTAGGAACAGCCTACAGTACCCCATAGCTGTATTCGATAAGAGAAAGAAATCGCAAAGCTGTTCTCAGGTCAGTGCATTCGTGCTTCTTTTATGTCGCTGGAAACATCTCCAAATGTACGGAACTGTCTGCTCTGGTCTGCTGTGCTGAGTGACGACATTTCCGGAGTTACGCCCGACTCCATTTTACACGAAAACATTCTTTGGGGAAGATATTTTTACTCGGGTACGTACAATTTTTACTTTCTCTTTAAATGCCGTTATAATACGATCTTTATTTTAATGTTAACTAATATCGAGCATTCTTGCTGTCTGTGGGATTAACGTAGCTCACTGGCTAGCTAGCTGCTCATTATCGTCTGATGTTTGTTTTCTGTGCATGTACGTTACTGTTAATTTATCGTTTAACAATCATTTTAAAGAGAAAACTTTAGCAATTCATATGCATTTTCTGATCAAGCAGACCAACAGGTAATCTGGGGTCATTATATGTGATGTAACGTTAGTGTTTTGATTAGTTAGTTACCTAGTGCTAGTCTGTGACTGTAGGTGCTTGGTGACTGAACATGATGCATTTATTCTCGTATTAATTATATTTTATTGTATTGTTTTATGTTACTTAATTATTTACTTTTGTTGAAAAGCTTCTGCCATCGTCATATATGTAAATGTCACATGTCAGTTAGTAAATAGTTTGAGCTGTATATCATTATATGTAGATTTGGTCCAACTGCCAGAATCATTTCGCCCAGTTAATAATTTTATGTGACTTGTGAGCATGTCTCACACACAAAATAAAGATTTAACCCATTACAAAGCTGCCATGCTTTGTGCTAGGTGTTAAGAATGTAATGAGCTTATTGCCTCATTTTTAACTAGCATTGATGTGTGATTTATCAGGTCTGTTTGCATGCGAAACTGGTATTTTATTTTCATATTTCTTCTCCCTCTGTTTTTCTTTAAAGGCTGGCTGTGTGCATCCACCTGCCGCTGCCACATTCCTCTCACTGATGTTGGGTGCTGAGACTGCCTGGAGAGCAACATGAAGGATACTTTCATAGTTTATCAACCATGAATCAAGTCTGAGGAAGGAAAATATCCCTGCCCTTGAACAGGACAACCAGTGCAGTGTGACTTCCCTGTTTCTGAGTTCAAGAGCTGCTTTATTATGAACCATGGACCAGGGTAGATTTGACAGCCCCGTTACACTTGTCATTAAGGCACCCAACCAGAAGTATGATGACCAGACCATCAATTGTTTTTTGAATTGGACAGTAGAAAAGTTGAAAACACACATATCCAAAGTGTATCCTAGCAAGCCGGTGAGTTTATATTATTATCAAGATTATTATTCTATTATAAAGTAAGTCAGTCTGTTGCCAATTATCCAAGAGATGTATTTATGTGAACTCTCACTTAGAGTCTCACTTGTCATTAGTGCAGTGTTTTAAAGGAATAGTTCACTCAGAAATGAGAATGCTGAATTTTTACTCGCCATCAGGCCATCCAAGATGCAGATGAATTTGTTTCTTTATCGGAACAGATTTGAAGAAATTTAGCATTACATCACCTGCTCACCAGTGGATCCTCTGCATTGAATGGGTGCCATCAGAATGAGTCCAAACGGCTAATAAAAACATCACGATGATCCAAAAGTAATTCACACAACTCTAGTCCATGTCTTGTGAAAAGCTAAAAGCTGTGTTTGTAATAAGCAAATTCATCGTTAAGGTATTTTTGTCTTCAAACCATTACTTCTTAATCCATAACGTTGCTTTCTTCAGTAAAAAATAAATAAATAAAAAATTTGACTTGTCTGAAACAGGAGAGAAATGCACAGATTAATTATGGACTGGTATTTTGTCCAGAAGCAACGGTTTAAACTTAAGCGCCTTAATGATGGATTTGTTTCTTACAAACATGCAGCTTTGACTTCACAAGATGTTAATTGAGGGACTGGAGTCATGTGGATTACTTGTGGATTATTATGTTTTTATCAGCTGTTTGGACTCTCATTCTGACGGCACCCATTCACTGCAGAGGATCCATTGGTGAGCAAGTGATGTAATGCTACATTTCTCCAAATCTGTTCAGATGAAAAAACAAACTCTGCTACATCTTGGGTGGCCTGTTTATTTTCATACTTAAGGACCTGAAATAAGCAGTTAAGTGTGTCATAATTCTGTGCTGTGGGGTTCAAGAAAGGTTTGTTTATGGCTGTTAAAGAGCTTTCTATTATATATCACAGAATTAACATTTTAGCCAAGGTTATGTCTTATTCCTACATGATTTGAAACATGTTTTTATGATGATTTAAAAGTGTTTTTAGAAGAAGCCTATGAAATTGCTTGTTGACTTCAGGAAATGGCAGCTAGATGCCACCTGCTCTACTGGAATGTTTGGCATTGCTGGTATTTTGCCCGAGAGCCCCATGCAGAGCTGTGCAGTTCTAGTTCTATATAATTTGCTGCCACTTAGTGATGAATTTTTTTTTTCATGCTAACATTTTTGTCTGATTTCACTGAACACCTTTCTAATCAAACCCTTCTTACATTCTTTCAGTCATCCAAGGATCAGAGACTTGTCTATTCTGGACGGCTTCTTCAGGATCACTTGCAATTGAGGGATGTGCTAAGAAAGGTTCTCTGATTTGAAAGGTTTCTCTGATTAAGAAAGGTTTCTGTTCTCTGATTTGTTTAAACGTCAAATCAGATGCAATGTACAAAAACAAGGGAAGTGTTTTGAAGAGAATTTTGATTGTTGAGATGTTGAAACTGCCTCTTAACTTTTATAGATCCTAAAACTTTTGTAACCCACCATCATAATCTTTTTTTAGATATTTATGGCACAGTAATTAGGCCATCCGACCACAAATGATCTTGGGGTGATTTTCATTCTTTTCTTTTCTTTTTTTTATTTACGTTTTAAAGTCGGCATGAAATTGAATTTCACCCTATCTGTTTTCTAAATGTGTCTTACTGATCTTATAGTGAACGGTTCATCCATGCAGACGTTTCATTATTTAAAATGGTTTTGTAATTGAAAAATTCCAAGCCCGTTGTTGTAACTTGCTTCACTCGGATGTGTTACAATGCAGAAGAAAAGATCTGTTGTCCACTTCCTTTGAAACTAACCTCACATGGCATTTTAAAAACACTGAGAGATGACACCGTGACCAAAGACATTGGTTAAATGCATTTGTACATTGATCAACAATAACAAATGACACAAACTTGATGCAAGAACTTGAATAGTGACCACTTTTTTTAATAACTCAGAAAGTGTGTATATTGTATTCTTTGAAAGTATTTGACCAGAACTCAACTTTTTTGTACTGATTCTAATCACTGGACTTCTTCAACCCCAACAGCAAGATGAATACCACATGGTCCACCTGGTGTGTGCGTCACACAGCCCCCCGTCATCCCCCACTTCCAGCAGCCCTGTTAGCACCACCGATTCCAGCTCTTCAGTGAGTGCATAGATTAAAAAAAGAAAATTATCATTCCATGAAGAAAAGTTCCTTTTCCTGTTTATCATAGCGGTAACACCTTACAATAAGGTTTCATTTGTTAACATGGTTAACCACGCTAGTTAACATAAACACTCAACAATACTTCTACAGCATTTATATATCTTAGTTTGTCAAAAATTAATATTGTGTCATCATTTACTCACCCTCAAGTTGTTCAAAACCTGTATGCTTCTTTTTCTGTTAAACACAAAAGAAGATATTCTGAAGAATGTTGGCAACCAAACAGTTGCTAGTAGCAACTTAACTTAACAAAGGTTAATAAATGAAAAAAATAGATTGCTCATTGTTAGGTCATGTAAGTTAAAGGGGTCATATGATGCGATTTACATTTTTCCTTTCTCTATGGAGTGTTACAAGCTCTTGGTGCATAAAGAAGATCTGTAAAGTTGCAAAGACTGAAGTCTCTAATCCAAAGAGATATTCTTTATAAAAGTTAAGAGTTAACCATGCCTACCTAAAACGGCTCGTTCTAACACGCCCCCACATATCTACCTCACTATGTGGGAAGATTTGCATAACCAAAATTTGCCAAATGTTCACGCAAAGAAAGAAGGTGTAACTTTGATTCTCACTGTAGTATTTTTGCCGCTGCCGCCATGTCGTGAAGACGCTGTGTGCTTCGTTGTTGTTTGTCATTCTCCGATCACAAATGCAGACAGAGTTTTATGTTTACGCGGCACGATGCAACGCAACGCGTAAAAAGACAGTATAAGTCATTATAATCAGTAATTATGTCCCCACTGGATGCAACAAATGCCTCGTTTGTAATGGATTTTAATGTTTTTGTCTTGTCGCTCCGGCCGGGACATGGCATCACAGTCTGGTGAGGGGCGTAACATTTCCGACACACGCTTGAGGTATTCAGCCAATCACAACGCATTGGATAGCTGGCCAATCACAGCACACCTCGCTTTTTCAGACCGATGAGCTTTGTAAAAGTCGACGCGTTTCAAAAAGGCGGGGCATAGAGGAGAAACAATAATGTACAGTATGTGGAAAATAATGTGTTTTTTAAACTTTAAACCGCATAAACACATTTCATTACACAAAATAATGTTCTTTTAAAAAGCATCATATGACCCCTTTAATGCTTTACCTAACGTTACAACTAGACCTTATTTTGTAAAATCTTAACCTCGTGTCCAATATTCTTTCTTCTTCCTAGACGTCAGACAGTACAGGTCCATCCTCCTCATCTTCTACCCCTAGTCAGGAAACTCCAGCCAACTCTGATGGTCTATGGCACCGGGGGAACCCAACACAAACACATGGCCTCAATCCTGCCCCTACTGGTGTGATGCAGAGGTAAACACAAATCACACTCTCAAATAACCCATAGATAATAAATAAATAAGGTCTTTGAGTTTCATTTTGGATATTTCATTCCCACTTAGGCCTGAAGGAATGCCTCTTCCCTTGCAAGGTGGTCCTGTTGCTGGCTTCCCCGCCCAGCCTATGTACATGCCGATGCAAATGTTTTGGTGGCAGCAGATGTATGCCCGCCATTATTACATGCAATAGTAAGTTACTACAGCCCAGTTGTTGTTAAATATGTATTATAGAATAATGTATTTGAGCCCTTTCATGCTGAGATTTCAGAAAATAGCTGTGCAAATCAGTATATTTACTACAGGTCAAATTTTTTTGAATAGTTAATAATAAAGAGTGATCAAAAATGTATGTTTGAAAGATGTTTATAATGTTATAAAGTAATCATAGAATTTGCTAACCATCTCCACCGACCCGTTGTTTGCATTGCTCAAAAAGAACTATAATATTAAGCTCAGGCACACCAGAACAACAAGAAACGGGTTGCCCACCATTATCCAAAAATTTAATAAGGGACCCTGCCATAGTGCTTAGTGTTTCAGCCAAATAATAATTGATATTAACCAACCACCAATCAGGCTCAAGCATATCACGAATAAATATCTCTCATCTATTGCAGGATTCACTAGGGCACTCCCCACCGCAGAAGACTGGAGGTCACTAATGAGAGCTTCTTGTATCTGCTGAAAGTTCAGCTTTGCATCACACATTCAATCAAAGCAGCCTACTTGCTTATCATAAGTATTATAAATAGAATAACAGTTATTTTAAATTGTAATAATTATTTCACAAAAGGTTGGGTGTGAGAGCACTTGTTGTTTTTGTTGCTAACCTGTGTGTGGGTTTGTTTGTAGATCAAATCGTTGATACAGAGGTGCAAAATATGACGTTGTGGGCGTGAGACTAACTGGGAGCACACTTTATTTCACGACATTAAAATAAAAGAATAATTATTCACGACAACTATTTCACCTAGTAGTGAGTTAGTATGGATATAAAAGACAGCTCTTCTTTTGTGTATCAACAAATATGAAATTCAAAACTAGCACCCTTTATTACTTCCTTCAGCTCACTTATTGTTAATGTACCATTCACCCATGGGTACGCGACAGGTATTTTGTTCATATATTTTCATCACATCTTCAGAGTCACTGGCAGCGCATGGCAGCCTCAAGGGCGTCCGTGCGTGGGTGCGCCCCTTCCGGGCTCTCCGCGGGTGCTAGGCTGTGTGTGAATCCACCACACCACCACTCAGCCAGCTCGACCTAACGAACCTGCAGCCCCTATGGGGCCCAACCCCGCCCCAGAGGACCGCCCTGCCAACCCCAACATCCAGATGAACGCTCAGGGAGGAGCCATGTTGAACGACGATGAGCTCAACCGAGACTGGCTGGACTGGATGTACACAGTGTCACGTGCTGCCATTCTGCTCAGCATCGTCTATTTCTATTCCTCTTTTGGCCGCTTTGTCGTGGTGACCCATGAGTTGCACACCAACAAGGACTGCTGGTCTTATCGTAGGTTGGTACTTAATAGGTGAGACATCCTTGACTGATAATCGCAGAAGTTTGTCCGCACCATGAAGATACGGGGAAGGGATTGAATCGTACGAGTAGTGTTGCGTCTTGCAGATTTGTCGTCTGTGTAGTGTGTAGAGTCTCAGGCACCAGGCTGGCTGGTTTTCCCTCTGCTATGTAGCAGAGAGCTTAGCAAGTATAACTCCCAGATGTATGGAGGTGAGCAGGCCCAAAACACGACAGATAACAGTATTCGAACCCTTGGTGGGCGGTGAGCAATGTAAACAGGATATGCACATGCAGTGAGAGTAGGTGGTGTATAGGTATAAGTAGAGGTCAACTTTTGCTGATATTGTTGCAGATCTAGAAAGCAAGATATACGAAGGAACAGAAAAATGTTTGGACACACTTGACTGAATTTGTTTTCCATGATCTTAAAAATGTGTTGCCCTAGAAGATGAAATGTAAATTGTGCCAATGTATGAATTCCCTTTTGAAACTAAAGGTATTTTTTTAATATAGTAATTTAGGTCTCAATGCATAATTCTTCGTTTTTTAAAGACTTTTCTGTTGAGTGTCACTATTTTAACTGCTAAGGAAAATAGAGGGTAATGTGTTCGCGGTAGCAGGGTTTAAAGTTTGTCATTACATTGGGATGATGTCGCATAATTAGCTTGAAGGTACTGGCAGGAGTTAATTTCATGTTGGGATGTTTTCTGGGTGTTGGCAATCAAAACCAATCGCAGCAATGCAGGTATATGTTACAGCCGGATATCATGTATTGTGGTTAATTGCAGTGTTGTGTTGTGGCGAGTAATACGCTCTTGTACCATTTATTTGTGCCAAAAAACGCAGCACTAGTATTACACATTTTGGTCCCCCTTTTGCCAGTATTTAATACAAAACAGTGTCAAATTCCGAACGGGTAAATGTGGTTAGGGGGTAGGTAATATTTAATAAGATGCGGTATGTAATTTAAAAAATATAGTAGCATTGGTAAGTCAAGTGAAAAACGTAAATGTCATAAAATTTGGGTTAACAAAGTAAATTAGTGGTGTTAGGGTAAAAAAGTATAACAATACTAAACCTAAATCGGGAGTTGAGTATGTGCAGAGAGTTGTGGTGTATTGGGGGGTTGTATTTTAACAGTAAAGTAATAGTAGGTACAAGTGTAATAGATATTAAAGTGGGTGGTAAGGAAGTAAGAGTAGTAAAAAGAGTGAAAAAAAAAAAGTAGATAGATGAAAAAAGTGAAGGCAGTGAGTGTGGTAGTAAAATATAGGGGGGGATTTGGGTTGGGTGTTGTAAAAAGTAAAGTAAAAAGTAGTGGCTGGGGTAAAAAGGGGTGGGGTGTTGTAGTTATGTAAAAAAAAGGGTTTACAGGTAAAAAAAATCAAAGTAAAAGTAAAATAGTAAAATATAAGGGGTAAACCGTCAAGGGGGAAGGGGGTAGGGTAGTGGGTTAAAGAGTAGTAAAAGGGGGTTAAAAATAGGTAAATTAAAAAGGTCGGGGGTGGTTTTATGGTAATAGGTATAAAATGGGGTGTAGGTGTTGTTGTAGGGTGTTTTAATAATGGGGGGTAGTAAGTCACTAATATTAAGTTTGCGGGGCGTAGTCAATCATGGTGAAGGGTGTGAGAAAAGGATGCGTAGGTTGTAAAAAAATTTTAAATGTGGGGTTAGTGGTTAAAAATAAAAGTGCTTACTGGAGGTCATTGTGGTGGTAAATAAATGTGTAGGGTTAATGGTACAGATTCTTGTTAAGTAACTTCAAGGTGGTAAAATGCAGCGGTAAAACAATGCTTTGCCTTGTTCTGCGGAATAGAAAAAGTAGTAAAAAGCAGATAAAGTGGGGGGTCCATGAGGACTCAACATCCGTAAGCAGGAGTGGCCCCAACAATTCACCAAAAACATTTAACAAAATTAAAGTTCGTAGCGCTGTCGTAGAGAACAGCAGCGGGTGGTGCAGTTCAAGTGTTGGGTAGGTGTGTATATTTAGTAAAGGTATTGTTTAAAACATTTGGTATAAAGGGTTATGTAGTAATGGTAAAACATAGGTCAATAAAATTGTAAGTACAAGATGTTTAAAGTAACGTAAAACTGAAAAGACGTGTATATGGATCGTTGCTGTCAAGTATTAGGTAGGGAGTAGGGTGAGGTCCATATTTCCAACAAAATGGGAGATGGTAACCGGGTTAATCATAACTAGTTTTACTAGAGGAGGTGTAAATGTGTGATGTGTAATTATGGAAAATTAAATAATCAGGGGAGAGCCGCATGGCTTATGCATGCATAAGGTTTAAATTAGATAGTGTAAGTGCGTGGGTCTAAAGTGGAGATGGTGGTGTCGCAGAATCGTTGTACCACCGGAATACTGACACACGAGTTAAGGGGGTGATTTTACCAAATATTGCGATACAGGCCCCCACTTAAAGTAAAGGTGGTTTTCAATATATAGGATTGCCTTAGCCGTTACACTCTGGGAATTAATACGCAATTTTGTTAAACTTCCTTGGTGCCGCCACAAAGAAATTGCCAGTGGAACTATATTACAATTCAAAACTACCTATGCGTGGGTTCAAGTATAGATATATTTTAAAAAACTTAATCTTATTTCCTTTGATGATGGCAGCAAACTTGTCCTGTGGAATTTCAGTGGCAGCTATTTTTTTCAGGATCCTTTGGAAAGTTTTTGCAGAGAAAACAGCGTATTTATTAACGCCAATTTATTTGAATAAGGAGATAAGTCGTATGTTGTGCAGTGCGCAAATACAAAATTAGAAACATCGTCCTAAAAATGTCACTTGCTGGTTCTTGCCTATCAATGCGCCTGTTGTGCGCTGATCGCAAATTCTTTGGAGTCTCCAATCCTTGCACCCCGACCGAGATGTCCTCACCAGAGAGTATTCCTTGTTTCTTTCAGATAAATCTGTATTGGATTGCGCCTCAAAACACAGGTGTTGATCCATTACACGAGTATTGTTATGAGCTACCTTGGAATATACTAAATGGGTCTTGCACAATGTATCATTAGATTTAAAAAATAGAAAATGTCATTATATTAGACTGTGTTGTAACCCCATTGACCGGACCTCAAACCAGTCATATTAGACTGTAGCTTTATTGTGTATTACAAGCAAATTGTGCAAGAGATTTAGTACACGCCGACTGAGCGAAAAGCTCAAATAATAAAGACATGATCCATGATGTATCGGCAGTGGAAGGAATGAGACACAGGTGTTTTGGGCGATCGACCTGTGGCACCCATTGCGCCAAGTAATCTCGGCAGGCTGTACGGTGGCAAAATTAAACATGAAGGTGGAGATCTATTGGGAATATCGCCTGTATAGATGTTGTCAAATATGAAGTTCTTAGCAATGCATATTATTACTAATCAAAAGTTAAGTTTTTATATATTTACAGTAGGAATTTTACAAAATATCGTCATGGAACATGATCTGTACTCATATCCTAATGATTTTTGGCATAAAAAGAAAAAATTATAATTTTGGCCCATACAATGTATTTTTGGCCATTGCAACAAATATACCGGTCAATCCTTAAGATGTTTGGTGCTCAGGGTCACAATGTTTAGACTGTCCGGGGAGTTAAAAATCTGAAATTATTTCACAATGAGGGACTGATCCACTAAGTTAAAAATGGTACACACGTGCTGAATAAGCTAATACACATCTTTCTATGAAACCAAATCAGTGGTTTTTGGTATTACAATAAAACAAACTTACCAATCTCTTTTCTCTCGCTCTCTCTCTCTTGCTAACTTGTAGGAGCCGTATGATGGATGAGGGAATGGAGTGTGATGGACGGGGGAGGGACAGGTAGGAGGGAAGTCCTGAAGAGATGCCATGAACGCAGACCCGCATCAGCGGGCCTGTCCTGTCGGCCACTGGGAGTTCAAGTCAGACAGCACTTTTCACCTCCCTCATCCCTGCGGGGACTCCACAGCTGCCAAATCGGAACTCGGAGTCTCCGCATTTGTGGACGTGGACAGGAGGAGAAGAAGACGACGAAGAGAATTGCGACACGAGGAAAAATATAGGGGAAGCTAGATTATAATAAAACAGCAAAAGAACAAAGTACCAACAGTTGGTATGCATGTCCTGGCAAGTCTGTATGTGCTGCTTCAATGTTGTTGTTCATATGTGTTAAACCCTATGCCATTGCAGCACTAACGCTTGTCTCCGCCTTTGTCAACAGTCGGGAGGCGTGAAGGTTCATGGAGGTGCATGTCACATGAGGGATTGTTATGAAGACTGGTTTTCTCAAGGATGGTTGATAAACACATAGACCAATTGTGATTATAGGAGATCATGCAGATTATCTTGTAAGGGAAGCAAAGGGAGGAGCGATTTTTCTCTTGCCGGGTGTGTGTAAATAATCTAGAGTAGAAATATACAGATATTGAATATATGCATCTCATTGAAATAGGTGTGTTTTGAATATAAATCAGGGAGGTTGTGGGTTTATTCGTTAATAAGTGGTGGTTGATTTCATGTTGATCAACTGGATTCACCAATAGTGGGCGCGGCCACACGATAAAAAAAAAATACATCTACCTGCAGATTTCAAAGATGCTCTTTCACAATGATTAATACTTCTTACTCCTTAAAAGGTAACTCTATGTATATATATATATATATATATATATATATATATATTATAAGATATACAGTAGATACAGTGTCGCGGGACAAATTTACTTTTAAAAGTAATGCATTACAATATTGCGTTACTCCATAAAAAAGTAACTAATTGCGTTACTTAGTTTTTATGGAAAGAAGGCGTTATGTAACTTTTTGCGGTACTTTTAGTGGACAGGGCTTGCTTGTTGTTGTTTAAATAAAGAACGTATATTTTTGGCATATAAAACCAAAAGTGAAATTAATAAGCATCAGGCTGAAGGGAAAGTAAATTTACGTCCGTTCAGTAGAATGCAGAAGAAGAAATTTCAACAAACTTCAGCAATAAAAAAAAAGAAACAAATGTTTGTCTAGAGTAATTTTTGCTTCTTAGTACGGTTGAACTGGATCATCGAAGGTCAGAAGCAAAGGCATTGGTTAATAGAATGGGATTAAATACATAAAAGGATATTTGTGTTGTTTAACATTTAATTATTGCAGGTTTGCGTCAGATTCTGAGTTGCATTATTTTTTTAATTTGAGGAATACTGATTTTTTTGTGAGTGAGATGATAGTGAAGCATATATTTATTTTAGAACTACTAGTAAAATTTCTGTGATTTGTGCTCTCATGCATGGGGACAGGGAGAGCGTTCAGATCAATAATTGAGAAAAAAAAGTAACTTTGCCGTTAACTGATTGAAAGAAAAGGACACTCAGATATTCGCTTGTAAATAAAAAGTAATGCGTACTTTACTAGTTACTTGAAAAAAGTAATCTGATTACGTAACTCACGTTACTTGTAATGCGTTACCAAAACAATGACATGTTAGGAGTAGGAAATTATCAGAAAAACCATAGATAATATATATATATATTATATAATACTGTACAACATTGTTCAAAAAATGATGTAAAAAAAAAGATTGACAATGAAAGTAGTGAAAGATTCAAAAAATATTTAAAAAATATGTTTAAAGTAAGTCAAAATGTAAATCTGTTAAAATGTGATGGTATTCTATTTGCTTTTATTTGTATTTACATGTATATATTTATATTATATATATATATATATAAATATATATAGTGACAACATTTAAAATAGAGGAAAGTAGTGATGCAGCAAGTACTTCGGCCAATTTTCTATTTGTCTATATATATAGAGAGACCGAGAGAGAGTGAGATAATATAGATAATACATTTTTAAAAATATTTAAAAAAAACTATTCAAGAAATAAAGGCAACCTATTTTATAATTGCATGTATTGCACAAACTATTTTGTACAATTATTGTTCCTTGGGGAAGAATTTCTTAATGATTCATGTTCATATCCATACTTGCATGGCATTGGTAAGAGTTGGCACGTGTGTATGTACAGGTGCACCTCAATAAATTATAATGTCATGGAAAAGTTAATTTATTTCGTAATTCAACGCAAGTTGTGAAACTCGTGTATTAAATAAATTCAATGTTCACAGACTGAAGTAGTTTAAGTCTTTAAGTTTTTTTAATTGTGATGATTTTTGCTCACATTTAATAAAAACCCACCAAGTCACTATCTCAACTAATTAGAATACTTCATAAGACCAATAAAAAAAACATTTTTAGTGAATTGTTGGCCTTCTGGAAAGTATGTTCCTTTTGCTTTAATTACTGCCTCAATTCGAGGCGTGTGGCATGGAGAGGTGATCAGTTTGTGGACTGCTGAAAGGTGGGGTATGGAAGCCACAAGGTTCTTTGAACAGTGGCCTCAGCTATCACTGCAGTTTTTGGTCTCTTTTTATAATTTCCGCTTGACAATACCCAGGAGTCTTATGGGGTCAGGGTCTGGTGAGTTGCTGGCCAGTCAAAAGCACACACCAACACCAATGGTCATCATTAACCTAACGTTGGTGCTTTTGGCAGTGTGGGCAGGTGCCAAATCCTGCTGGAAAATGAAAATGAAATCAGCATCTTCAAAAAGCCGGTCAGCAGAAGGAAGCATGAAGTGCTCCAAAAGTTCTTGGTAAACGGGTGCAGTGGACGTTGGTTGTCAAAAAACACAATGGACCAACACCAGCAGATGGCATTGCACCCCAAATCATCACAGACTTTGGAAACTTAACACTGGACTTCAAACTATTTGGGCTATGAGCTTCTCCACCCTTCCCCCAGACTTTAGGACCTTGGTTTCCAAATGAAATATAAAACTTGCTCTCATCTGAAAAAGAGGATTTTTGACCACTGGGCAACAGTCCAGTTCTTAGCCCAGGTAAGACGCCTCTGAAATTGTCTGTGGTTCAGGAGTGGCTTAACAAGAGCAATAAGACAACTGTAGCCAAATTCCTTGACGCGTCTGTGTGTGGTAGCTCTTGATGCCTTGACACCAGCCTCAGTCCATTCCTTGTGAAGTTCACTCAAATTCTTGAATCGATTTTGCTTGACAATCCTCATAAGGCTGCAGTTCTCTCGGTTGGTTGTGCATCTTTTCTTCCACACTTTTTACTTCCACTCAACTTTCTGTTAACATGCTTGGATACAGCCAGCTTCTGTGAACAGCCAGCTTCTTTGGCCATGAATGTTTGTGGCTTACCCTCCTTGTGATGGGTGTCAATGATAGCTTGCGCCTGGACAACTGTCAATGATCAGCAGTCTTCCCCATGATTGTAGCCTAGTGAAACCACAACTGAGAGAACCATTGTGAAAGGCTTCACGGAACACCTTGAGGTGTGTTGAGTGACTAGCGAATTGGCATGTTAACCATTTCTAATTGTTGAGATGTGAGCCAAAATCATCACAATTAAAATAACCATAGACTTAAACTACTTCAGTCTGTGTGTGTTTAATTTATTTAATACACGAGTTTCACTTAATTTTAATTTGAGTTGAATTACTGAAATAAATTAACTTTTCCACAACATTCTAATTTATTGAGATGCACCTGTATATGCCACCTGAACGCCACAAAACCCCTTTTTACATTCTGAAATAAAAGCTGTCATCTGCATTCCAGAGCTACAGCCCTGCGTCCGCTCATATACAGACACTGAGGTGAGATGGAGACAAAGTAGACCATCATGCACTTCAGTGCCTTCAGAAAACCTCTAATCAAATGAAGATGGATTTTGTATGGTTCATTGTAACAATGCAATTAATTATGCATGACAGAGACATTTATTGGGCTCATTTCACCCGGACTCCACTAAGTAACCGGACAAATCGGGTTATAGTCCCTCTTCCCAAGGTAGGACAACTCTTATCAGGAGAACAGATCTCTGTCTGACAGACCATGATTTCATCATGACTCCATCCTTTGTTGGATAGACCTAGACAAATGTAGTTGTTGAAATTATTTTGCTTGAATTAAGTGGATTTCTGCAGGAATACAAGAAAGGCTGGATAAAAACAATGTGATTGATAACTGTATAAATGAGAGGATACTGGGGCTAGTTGTCACAAAGGCAGTTTCTGAGTAAGAAGGTTTAGTTCAGCAGTGGTTTTTGTATGTGTTTTTTTAAACAACAAACAAAATGATAAACAAATATTCAAAATAAAAAAATAAAAAAATCCAAAATATTATTAATGGTAAATCTAAAAATATTATACAATTTTATAATATTTATTGATTGGACAAACGAACAGAATAAAAAACACTTTCATTCAGTCAATCTAGGACAGGTATTATATATATATATATATATAATATTACTATAATCTATACTATATGTGTGTTGTGTGTGTGTGTAGTTGTGGTGTGTGTGTGTGTGGGGGTTACAGATTCAGGAATAAATAAATAACATTTTCACAAAAGGTAAAATAAATAAATAAAATGTGTTCTGTTGACTGTTTATCCTGGACAATAATGGTGGAAATATTAAAAACGAATGTAATGTAAATGTAAAATGTAGTTTTTGTAGCTTAAAGTTGGCTTTTATAGAATAAACTCAGAATGAGAAATATTCTCAATAAAGTAAAAAAAAAAAAAAAAGGCAGTGACAAATATTAGCCCAATAAAGTCTCCCCAGTTTTAGCAATTTACATATAATTCTTCCATTAAATTTAAGCCTATACAAATCCTATCCTCTATTAAATGAGAAATAGGAGAGTGTAAGAAGGCGTTCCAAGTATTCAAGGAAAAAGTGTTTTGTTTGACTGTTTGAAGTTGAATGCATTTCAATTGAATGCATGTATTTTTCAAATAAAAGTAAGTGAGGCATCTATAAAACTATGGTCGACCAGTGTTTAATAGAGGCAATAAAGAACGTGGACTCTATTGACAGGGATGTGGGTTAACCTTAATTGACTGGCAAAGACAGCAGACAGTTTTCCATTCCTGCCCATTGAAATGTGCTCCTTTTGTCTTAGAAACAAATTAAAAAATCATGGTGGGAAGAAAAAAAAACCATGCAAAACTGAATGAAATTACATTAGATTTAGCTGGCAGTCCTTGCTGTGTAAATGACACTCTTATTTCTTAAAATGGACTCCCTGGTGAACTGTTCCTTTCAATTTATTTCTCCATAGCTCACGGCCTCAGACCGCCCTTCTGCTATCTCTTTAATCCAATCACCCTCTCACTGGATGTTATTTATTTGCTTATTTATTTCTTTTCAAAGGATGTAACTGATTTTTATCAGAGGGTAGAAGTGCCTTTTCTTCCTGGTGAAACGGTGACTAACGACCTGCTATCGATTTGTTGGTTTGTCCATGATAGTGATGGCTGTGTGATAGAGAGGCCATCTTTATATTTAGAATTATGCTACAGATACCTCAGACATTTCCTGCCCTGCAGCGTCCTTCCAAACAAATAACGCATGCGGAATAATAAATGATAATTGCTGTCACCTCTGTGTATGATTAGTCAGAAACAGGCAGATAATTGTTGGGGATTTAGCTAGCAAATCCATTTATTTGAACGAATCAATAAATGCGCTGTTAAAAAACATGGACCAGAGAAAGATTCTGAAGTGATAGAAAATTGGGGTTTAGTTGGTACAAATTGTGTTCTTTTAAAAATAAATAAATAAAAAAATACATGAAAAATGTAACTTTTTAAAAAAATTCCATGCACAGAATTAAAAAGGTTTTAAAGTGTAATTTTCTATTAAAATTTCATTTTTTTAATGTAATTTTTGGAAATAATATTTAGTATTTGACTATTGTTTCAAAGCTATTTCAATGTGAACTCTGCAGTATAGTTCTCCGTATAAAAAGTTATTTTATTATGTAAATATAAAATAAAGATTATTGGAATATATTTTACAAGAAAATACTATTTCAGTCTTTCTACTTAAAATGTAATGTTTTAATTCAAACTGTTACTTGCCATTATTTGTGAGATTTGCTAGCAATTTCTGAGTGAAAAGTGTTTCAAAGTAAATCTACACTATTGTTGTATACACAGGGTGGCATCAATTGCGTGATGCATTATATTTTACAGAGCTGCTCACATTTTGCTGTAGCGAAATGCGCAACTCTCCAAAGCTTCAAAGAATTTAGGATTATAAAATCAATCATTCACAATGATTTTATGAATGAATACCTACATGCATAGAAATAGTTCTCTCTCTGACTCTCTGGTGGAATTACTAGTTTAAAATGTATACAATCTGCTCCCTGAAATGAGAATTTAAGGTGTTTCAGAAGAAAAACAATCTGTTGAATAAAAAAAGAATCTATTGAATAAAAAGAGTGTTGAATAATTGCACGTATTTATGTTGGCTGCCCATCAGGTCCTTTAAATGCTTGCACTTTATTGAAATGTAGAAAGTGAAAAAAGTATATAATTAAAAAGGAAGAAATAACGATAAAAAGGAAAGCTTTTAGTGTTTATATATATATATAGATATAAATATATAATATATAGATATAATTTGATGCTTAAATTAATGTCCCTCCATAGACTATGCACAAGCAAAGTCAAGTTTTGATTTTTAGTACTAGTGTCAGTTCAACACCAACTTTATACTGTAAATAAACTAAGAAAATTAGATTAATTAAAAACACAAAAGGTCCAAAAGGATTGGGCTTCAACCTTTTTTTTGGTTTCCCAAAGAACCTTTCAGTGAACTTCTCCATTGTTCCAAACATCCTTTTTTTTCTTAGCATGAAGAAAGCGTTTTAATAATCTACAAAATGTTTTTAAAGAACCTTTTGTGGAATGGAAAGGTTCCACAGATGTTAAATGTTCTTCATGGAACAATAGACGTCAATTAGAAAAAGAGTGTATTATATATATTGTAGTTATGTAATACAATAATTGTGTTGGCAGCAAATGCAAACATAAAAATCAAACTCTCACAACATTATTTTGGGGTGATATATATTTGTTTTTGCTTACAAATAACATCTATCATTGCTTAAAATATTACATTATAGCCATATCTTTTTTATAGCTGAAATAAATATATTGCACTTAAAAAAGGCATCAAAACAAATATGGTCAGTTGTCTCCTTAGGAGTAGGATACATCTGACATAGAAATACACACAAACAAAAAAAAAGGAATAAAGAGAAATCATTTGCTAATATATTGCAACTACATAACTGTTTGTACAGTCCGTTCATAACAAATCAAAGGCTTGAAATAGTGGGCACATTCTTTCATCAGCTTTACTTTAGACAACACATTCAATCTGAATAAAACACCCTCAACCCTGAAAAGCATTGTGTGGCTCTGTTTGTGTATTTACGCTTGTCTGTTCTGTTCAAATTTGAAGGATAAATAAAAACCGCAGCATCAATAAGTTCTTCACACTTACACACACACACACACACAAACATCACTCCAGTTCCTGTTCATCTGGCTGTGTGTACAGACAAGGCTGTTTTTGTCTGTGATTTGGTTACAGGATGTTGATGAATGGTTGTCGATGTGACTGTACAAATAGGAACGCTTCAGCCACAAATCACCCATTTCCTCGTGTCCCCTGAGGGAGAGACGGAGACATTATTTAAAAGTTAGCCATTATGGACAGGTGTAGACTGTCCGCAAGCTGGCTGTCGACAAGCAGCCTCAAGTGGCTAAAGCTCCGTTTCTGGCACTGGAAAAAAATATTAGCCAGTTACAAAACAGAAACCTGTCCATTTTGCTCTGGAGGTGACTGTTGTGACTTATAGAAAATGGCTCACGGTCCGCTGTGTTCTCATATCAGTCAGTTCAGCCTTATTATGTCTTTTTAATGAAATTATGTTAATTTATAGTTTTTCTTGCTGAGGACAGATTAGCAATTTATTTTTCTCATTATGACATTGTTTACTCGTTACACTCATGTCGTTCCAACACCCATATTGAGGAATAGTAACCAAACAGTTCAAGTTCCCTTTAAGTTCCATTGCATGGACAAAAAATATAATGGAACTCAATGGAAACCTGATACTGTTTGGTTACCAACATTCTTCAAAATAGCTTTTTTTGTGTTAGACCAATATGAGGGTGAGTAAATGATGACAGAATTTTCATTTCTTGGAGAACTGTCTCTTTAAATATAAAATACAATAAAATGCCTTAAAGAGTTTTTAAAGAAAAGAAACTTTTCTGACCAGAAAGATAAAACCGGCCTGTCCAGCATGTACGCCTGTATACCGTTTCCATCCAGTGTTACAGTTTTCAAATAGCACAGCGCTCTCTAGTGTCCACAATTTGAACAGGAGGGCTGAGTGGTTGGCAGCTCCACAGATACTGTCTCATATCATTAAGAGGTGATGGATCACTGGGAATGAGAAACAGCAGAAGTCCAGTGTTACGTTCAGTGAGTAACGTTCTCCCTCATCTGGCTCTGGGTGTCGATAAAGGCATGAGATGAATCTGTAAAGAAACAGTTTACCTAAAAATTACATTCTGTCATCATTTACACACTCTCATGTTGCTCCAAACCTGTATAAATTTTTATCCTTTTGTGGAACGCAAAAAAAGATATTTTGAAGAAAGTTGGTTCCCACTGACTTCCAAAACACAAAAAATACATATTTTGAAGAATGTTTGTAATCACTTTCAGTTCCCATTGATTTTCATTATATGGACCAGAAATACAATGGAAGTCAATGGGAATCGAAATGGTTTGGTTATCAACATTTTTCAAAATATCTTCTTTTATGTTCTTCGGAAGGAAGAAAGTTATACAGGTTTGGAATGACATGAGGGCAATTAAATAATGACAGAATTTTCATTTTTGGGTGAACTATGCCTTTAAAGGTAGCATTAACACATCTGCAGATGAATTCGGATCTTGGAGTCTCTTATCAACACTAAAAACTCATGCTTGAAGTTCTGTTTTACAAGAATCCGTGTCCGTTGGGCTTTTCGTTCACTTTTTCTCCAGCACAACTGCAAGATGCAGCATGTCCGGGTCGTTAGTCAATGCCGTGTCAGTCAATATTATTTACATGTGGTTCTTCCTTTCGTGTAAGCATGTGTGTATGGGTGCCGTATGTCTTCGCATGCCGGTGATTGGGAAATCTTATCAGGCTGAAGTGGCAGGAATCATACGAACGGGGTCATGACTGTGGAAGAATGGCGCAGTCCCTGGATGGCGGCGTAGGGCCCCTGCTGGAAATAGTGGTGGTAGCGTGGCATGTGGAAGGAGGGGAAGGTCGGCCCGCTGCCCTGCATGGAGCCGGCCAGGGCGGATGGGGTGAGAGGCATGCCCAGTCGACTGTAAGGAGGTAGAGAGCCCTGGATGTGGTGAGGAAGAGGACTGGCCAGGGACGCTGTGCTGGTTCCGATGACAGACAGAGACTGAGGGTGCTGAAAGCCAGAGAAGCCAGACGTGGAGGTGACCCAGGAGCTGAGGGAGAGGTTGTCTGATGCTGTGAATGCTGAACCTACACGGAAAGAATTTAATGCATTATTTGTACCATAAAATGAGCATATTTACACATTTGAGTAATTTTTACAGAAAAAAACTGTTAATTGATAGCTTACACTCTTAAAAATCAAGGTTCCAAACGGGGTTTTGCAGTGATTCCACAGACGAACCATTATTGGTTCCCCAAAGAACCTTAGTGAAGAATTCTTAAAAGAAGTAGCCTATTTTTTCTTACCGTGAAGAACATTTTAATAAATACTTTTTTCGCTACAAAGAACCTTGTGTGGAACGGAAAGGCTCTAAGATTCTTCATGGAACCACTGATGCCAATAAATAATCTTCATTTGTAAGAGTGTAAAGGGTGATGTACAAGTCACTATTGAATTGATATTTTATGTAATGAGAAGAACAAACTATTGATATGCCATATAGTTTATAGTGAAAAACTGGGTAACACTTTATTTTAAGGTGTCCTTGTTACACGTTACATGCAATTACTATTATAACAATTAATTATGCATAATTACATGCAAGTAACCCTAAGCCAAACCCTAATCCTAACCATATAGTAAGTACAGTATTTAATGTATAATTATACTGTAACAAGGACACCTTCAAATAAAGTGTAACCAAAAACTGTACTGGAAAACTGTGTGAAACATGACGTATGATTGCATTTTATATCAATAGTTTTGTTTCTTATTATTTTTGTTATCGGTAAAGTACAGTAGGGTGTTTTGTGTTACATTTTCTGTTATTTAGTTCATGTTTATTGCATTATTTATTCATGTGGGTTACCCTGATGGTTCTTCATCTTTTTGTGTACCGTCTATATGATGAACTCTTATTAATCTTGTGCCTTTCTGTTTCACCACATGTATTATTATGGTGGTTATCAGTACATTTTTAGTTACAAAGCAGATTTTGGAAGTTCAAGTAAATTTGTATATTAACATTATATAACTGCATTTAATATATGGTTATAGGTTGTAAAAACTATACAGTCATTCTATAATACCGGAAACATTGTCAGTGTATTTTTGAAGGAGACATTCTAGCATTTACAACTGCTGTTTTTAAAAAGTCAATTTAATAGAATATTTTACAGTGCATGGTTTACAGGAAAATGTTCTTACCTCTACTGTGTGCCAAGTGCCCATCTTCACCCAAGGTGTCCTCATCACCAGCAAAAGTCCGAATGGGCGACCGGGCGTAAGAGTGCTTGTGGATCAAGCTCTCAACACTTTCCCTACAGCAAAATCAAAAGACAATAGCCCAAAATATATCTCTATATCCACAATCACTTACAAAATCATTTGATCTGGTTATGTATCCTAAATAAACTTCATTTTAATAAACTAAACAAATATTTTTCAAGCCATCACATAATATCATCTCATTTAAAGAGAATCCAAATCTCCAAAAATAAACACAAAATAATATTTTAACAGTTTTTGTTGTATGTTTTTGTCTTTTTTTAGTAGCTTTTTTTAAAATCTTGAAATCTTTTTTTTATTATTTAATTTCAGTTTTAGCTTTAGTTATTTTAGTACATCAAGTTAAACTAAAGTAAAATTCACTTTTTTATTTATTTTATTTCAGGTAACAAAGTGAGGAACTTTTAACTTTTATTTACTATTCTAACTTTTTAAACCATACATTAAGGTGTGAATATGTTAATTAATTAACACATCCCAAGTGTCTCTCTGCAGCTTTGTGTTCAATGAATCAGACAGTTCATGCTAGCTTAAACAACAAGCAGATAAAAATATGTTAACACACAGCAAGTGCGTAGAGAGAAGTGTGTCTGCTAGCCTTGCAGTAAGTGCATTTAGCTCCTGTTAAATTAGACTCCTCAGACAGGCTGAGATGGTCTGCATCACAAGAGCCATGCGTCCACATTAGCCTCCCAATTAGGTTAGGAAAGTGCAATATCTGTCAGCAGCGCAATACAAATATGTGTGTTTTTATCTGCGATGCGCTCCCGAGGAGAGGGGCCTCGCAGCCCTACAACTTGGGTGGCTGTTTTCAATCAGTCACGGGGCCCAATTGAATTACGCTGTGTTTTAGTGCAGTGCCCGACTCCAGACTAATGCGATTTCTGCAGCTCCCTGAAGATCAATTGATCAGATCTAATTCACAGCCCTTCCAAAGAGAAAAAGAAATAGAGGGACGGAGAAAGAGAGAGAGCAGGATGCATTTTTGTGTGGTATTTTTGGCAGTCATTGACTTTCGGTTGTTCTTTCGTTGGGCTCTGAAATGGAACTCGCTGGCAAATGTTTAACTGGAATGCTAATCTGAGAGCACATTGCCAAAATCGGTCATTTCCATCATTTCTAGCTTTATAAAATTATTTTTGGGACAATCAGTAGTTTTTCTTGTGACTCTTTAGTCAGAAAAGTGAGCGATACTGACCATTATTCTTGTGCCATTTGCCTGCTAGTAATGTTTATATATGTTATATATATATATATATAACATATATATATATATATATTGAACAGGATTGTGGTCTGCGTGTGTGTGGTGTGCATTGCTTGTGTGTTGTGTTAAAATTGACTAATTGAAATTACATGGGAGCGCGCCATTTAGAGACATATAATATAACACACCGTCACTAGTGGGCAAAAAAAGTTGCATTATGCGAAATAGAAAAAATAATGAATATAAATAAAAAGAAAGAACCTGCCAACAAGTACTTTCAGTAGTGATTTACATGCTGTAAATCTTAAATTAGGTTGGTGTTGTAATTTGACGACCACATTGCCAAATGGCATTTCCAGCATTGTAATTCATTGTCAAGTTATTGTTTGGTCACTCAATTGTTTTGTTTGTGAAACTTGGGTCAGAAAGAAATTGACATCTTTTCAAGTGTGTTTTCTTGTAGTATTTATATATGTTAAAATCGACTTAATTAAAATAGATGGCATTCATTTAACACATCCACAGGTTGCCAAAATTCATACATATATTTATATTGTATTTATTGATTTTATATATGAAGAGTTCAGATGCAAAGCCTCTAAATGCCGTCTGAAATTTCGTCTTAATGATAGGAACCATTTTTTATCAGGTGCTATGTATTTAAGTCGAGTATTTTCACTCTATGGCAAGGTATAGGTCGCACATTTCTGTGCGAATTAAAGTGAAAATACACGAAACATAATATAGGAAGTGACCCATAAAACGGCCCATTTTAGAGAAAAATCAGACGCATTTAGAGGTTTTCACTATGAACTCTTCAATATCTATATCTATATCTATATCAATTGATAAATATAATATAAAAACTGATAAGCTACAAATGTTACCTGAAGCTATTTCTACCTGACCTAAACAAATCTTAAATCTAGTTTTGTTGGTGTAAAAAATACTTTGATTAATTCAGCAATATTATAGATGTTTTTATTTTTTACCTTTTTTGTTATGAATTATTATTATTTATTTATTAATTGACCACATGAACCACACTTGTAAGTTAACGTTTTTTTCCAGCTTGCATTAAAGCAACCCGCCCACATGCATATAGGTCTAATGAGACTGATGAAAAGCCACTTGTGCACTTGTTAATGAGTTTGGCTGAACGTTCCCCACCACACACACGCTTCACTCCCCAGAGCAGCTGCTCCTCCCTCTGCAATCACTCACTGCACTGAACACACGCCTAGCAGCAGAAGTCCTCATACCTCTCAATATCCGTGAGTCTGGAGGAGTCTCTGAAGCCTTTGGCAAAAGGGTTGCTGTCAATCTTCAGTTTGGTTATCTGCAGCAAAAATAGGAAATGACTAAATTAATCCAGCAGCTCTCTTCTTCTCCCACATGATGTCACGAGCATTAAATTAAACATAAATGACTGATGTCTTCCAGTGAACTGTTCTGCTAAAATCAAATCAATTTGAAACTGTTGCCAAAATATACTCTGTGGTTATTTTTTTTATTTATTCAAAATAGTACTATAATTTACAGCGAAACAAATTCATAAAAATAGCCAGTGGGAGAAATATATACTTAAAACATACATTTTGACTAAATGTATACCGGCTTTTCCAGCTGCCTTACAAAGGAATTAGGAAGCTGGTTGATTTGTACTAACCAGCTGGTTCTGGTAAGCAGTGACCGCAGTGAAAACTGTCTCAGTGAAGACAAATGTACGAAACTCCTCAGACTTTAGATTAAGAAGTGACGCTGTGTGATCTTTCTTCTTGATGATATGAACTCGTGGTTGGTACTTGTGCATGGAGTTCAGGATGATCTGTTGAAGAAATTGGTCAGAAATATAAGAAAATTAGAATTTTTGTGATGCATGAAAACTATAAATAAATACAAAAACCAGGCCTTTGCTGAGTGTATTATGCATTTCATTAATTACTAAAATATTTATTATTATCATCATTATCTCTTTTTTATCGTGACACAATATAGAAAACACTATTATGCTTTACCATCAGTCTACTTTTACTTTAAATATGCTGTGTTGTATATCTAAACAGGCTATTAAAACGATCATACTTGAATAATCATCTTCATATTTTTTAAAAACATAAATGAAAAAAATGGTTTTTACAGGCAAAATATAGTTTCTGTAAAGGCACTTATGTTTACAGATACAGATGCCTATCTTTACAGATACTATTTTTATTTTCATTAACCAATTAGCTATAATTAGCACACACTGGCATACACAGAATAAAAAGTAAAGCCGCAATATAGCACAGATTAAAAATAAAGCTTTGTGCTTACGTGTCCGTGCTGATCCAGTTCGTTGTTTGTAAGCTTCACTTTTTCGAAAGAAACCATTTGTTTCAATAGCTGTTCTCCTGTAAATGGTGAATCTGGATGCACGTACAACCTGTAATATAATAACAGAAAAAAAAGTGTATGCTGTCGATCCGTTTGAATAAAGCCTACGTTCATAATTCGATTTTTATTTACGTTATCCTTATAATTAGCCAACATTTCACACAATTTTCTTTGGATTTGAATCTAAAAATGACTAAAAATAAATGATTATTTAAACAAAAACAGAAAGAAATAGAACGTGCGAAATTCAAATAGCCTGTGTTAGAATTACACGCTTCGGCTGCTAGGTTATCTATATTGTAAAATAATGTTTTTAACGATTTATTCCCTTTTTAGTTACACTGGCTGTTCACATCTTTGTTTATGATTTAGCAACTTTTTAAATTATCAAAAATAGCAAAACAAGCACACAGGTATATGAAAATTTTCTTACCTAGCAGGTAAAGGTGGATCTGCCTTTCCCGCCACAAGCCACGAGGATCTATGATAGGCATATCGATATCTCTTATTGTCCACCGGAACGATGTCCATTAGTACGATATATTTGGCGTCCGGTTCCACTCCGGAAAATGATACACGAATTGTCGGAAACATTCGCCTGTTGAAACAACATAATGCTTATAAGTGGCATTCACGTGAGTAAACATGATTTTTGAGAATATGTTAGTTCAACTGTGTAAAACAAATGAGCTGAAGTAGCCTATTTTACATGTGGTAACAGTTTTAAACCCATGTTATTATTATTTTGGTATATATATTTCATATATATGAACACACACAATAAAGGTAGGCTATCTGTTTTTGATTATTCTCTGTTGAATTACTATTAATCTTTGCTTTTGTAGTCTATACACTTCCTGCGCGTGCGTGTCTGTATATAGGCTAAATATATATCCTAAAAGCGCTGACTCTTATGTATTTTCCGCTTGAGGAATCATCTCATCCTCAATGTCTGAAGTAGTCTATTTTAGATGTGGTAACATTTTTAAACCCATGTCTACTGACAACAGGCCTGTCCTGCTAAATGCGTCTACTAAATATACTAAACAAATTCGTCTGCTGGTTTAAAACTACGAAAAGTAAAATAATCTCAGCTTTTTTTACCTTCCAGATTTTGTGATGATCATTTCCGTGCCGAGTTCGTGGAATTTGTCCCACAGTTCTTTCGTCTCGAGGCTGCAGGAGATCTTGGCCATCTCCTCGCTGGGCACGCCGGGGCTCGTAGGAATGAGCGGCTCGGTACATAACGGAGCGCCGCCGCCGCCGCTGCCGCTGCTGAAGTCGCCGTGGGTTTCCAGCGAAGGCAGGTCTGCGAGGTTTGGATGGCACGACGACTTCTCCACGAATTGTTCTAGAATTTAAAAAAGGATCACGAATTATAAAATACATGTGCACATATTTATTGCAGTTAGTGTTACAAACGATGTTAAAGTCTGGGACAAGCATGCAGAATTTGGTTTGGTTCTAATAAAATATCACAATCATATACAAAAACAGCATAACACCATTTACATCATTTGCGTTAACATTGCATATTTAGTTGTATTATTATTAATATTATTAATAATAATAATAATATATGAGCCTATATGAAATGTAAAAATAATATAATTATATGTATAAACAGAATTCACATTGCTATAATTAATAATGGCCTAAAATAAATAGTATTTACGTGCTTAAATATTGATGAAGGATCATAAGTAGTTAATTTTTTTTAACGTTTTTATAAATTTTGCCTGACATTTAAAATGACAAACTGCAGAAGCGCCAGAAATATTCCTATGCAGTGGCCATAAAACCAGCTATTATAATTGTTGTTTTTAAATGTAATAGTTACTGCTAGGCAAATTAGACTTCACTTCTATTTTTATATTGTAAATGTAAATAAACTGCTTGTCGTTTGTGGGTTTAGGGCACCTACAAAATTGAATCTATTCATTTTGATTAGCCAGGAAAGCGTACACATCTTAACAAAACCTCAAATCTCACTTTTTGATCTGATATTTTTTATTCTATATATCTATTTTTAAAAAGCTTAATAGAATTACTCCTTATATTGAAAGGTCACAATTGGACCATTTCCTTAGAATATTCACATTTTTTCGACCTCAGAAGCACATGCAATCGTATAACCCACTGAAAACAATGTAATTATTTCAATACTCAGTTCTTTTACACGAGGCTATGTTCTTTGATATAAAACTGCTGTAGTTTGACGCAGATGTCACCGTACGCCTCACATGCAAACTCATGTCACTGTTGCAAAACACGAAAACACTTTTGCTATCAAAACTCGTAAAAGAGTCAGATCTGCTCTCACCCAGCGGCTTGATGGTATTTCCCTCCGACTCCTTGTCCTTCGGGTTCCCACTTGACATGAGTGCGGCTATGGAGAAAGCATTCGCCCTAGAAGACAGCTGAGGCTTTGGGGAAGAGGTGTACTCCATGATGCGGGTGCTCAAAACTATTCTCAGCAGCACAAATGTCCAGAGTAAGTCCCGAAACGACTCTAAATTGCAAGATGATATTTAAGTCAGGACTAAGAAGATTGCAGGCTACAGGCTGATGCGTGTGTTACTTCCAAATCTGTTGGGACATTGTGTGTCTCGCTCCAGTCACCCTCTAGTTCTCTTGCAAAGTAAGGTTTTCATTGTAAGTGTTGGACACTAGCAGTCTCCTTAATTTCACAAGCCCCTCCGTCGTACACAGCCACGACCAATCGTTGTGTTGCTTCTAGATCATTGGCTCTTCAATACCCTGCGCTCGGTTTATTTACAAATCCTACTACAGTGGCGGCTTGGCTCATGAATATTAATTTATGCTCGTGACGTTAACCTTCCTGATTGGTCGAAAGTGTGACGCTAGTGAGCGGGCGTCAGTGAGTTGGCGAATTATATCGAATAGATTTTTGATAGAGGCGTGGCTTATCAATATTTACTAACTTTTGTGACTGGCCACCTCAAGCAACGTCAGAACGACATTATTAATATTCATGAGTTCACCCATAATGATTTCGCCTACTGGGCGCTGCGTAGACCTGAGAAAGCCGTCAAAATGCTAAATAAACTTCATCAGTGTTTAACACATCACATCTGTCTACACTAAAACGCTGGTTATGTATATAAGCTTCCATCATGCATGAAAACTTAAATGTCCACATCTAGTAAAGGACTTCCTTAACATGACAAATGTTTTATCACCTAGAATTTAACTCATTGTATTTGTTTATATGTCTTATATTATTTTTTAGGGAGTATGTTTGTTATGCTATGATATAATCCATTAATCCAGAACATTTTTTCTCCGACAAAAACACAGGTCCAGACGTTTTCATAATGAGAATATTTTTTTTTGTTAAAGTAAAATTTGATTCTAAGAATTTTAAACTAGTTATACTGCTATACACATAATGTTGGAAAGCAAAAACAACATAGGCTATTTATCAATTTTCAGATTTTGTCGCTTGTTTTAAACGACATCGTCCTGTGTAGAATCCTTACAAATAAGCGAAAAAAAAATCAGGAAATAGATAGGCTATTTTTATGCTACTAATTTGACTCATTAGTAATTGAAAAATGAGAACAGAAAAGTCACAACGAAAGTAAAGAAAACATACAAAAAATATAAATAGGTCTAATACAATTCTAGCCTATTATTCTATAATTAAATAATAATAATAATATTATTATTATCTTCTATGTTTTTATTTTCGTATTCAATAAGATTCCTTATCTAATTAGTAACAGTTACGTTTCTCAGTTTTTTCCCCCTGCGTTATCCTTTTGAACTTTTGATAAGAACAAATCCTGTCTAGACGCCACCTCAAGCCACCGCTCTCTCCCTTGATGCCAAAATTGAGACACAGGCCCTTTGTCAAGTCAAACACTTAGTAAGCTTATGCCGATCAAGCTTGGTGAAATCATTACTGCAGATTTAACTTACACATTTCCCACAAATAAGCACTGGTCTGTCGCGTTATGCCTAACCTGGGTTCAACTGGTCAGCTGTGGCGTGATGAGACTAAACAGTAGTACCACTCCTAAATGCTTATATATATTTCATATATGAACACACACAATAAAGGTAGGCTATCTGTTTTTGATTATTCTCTGTTGAATCACAATTAATATTTGCTTTTGTAGCGTGCTCGTCTGTATATACATATATAGGCCTATCCTAAAAGCGCTGACTCTTGTGTATTTTCCGCTTGAGGAATCCTCCTCATCCTCAATGTCACTCTCCCTGGAGAGACGCAAGAGCCCCAGATCTACAGCGTTTAAACCCATTAAGACGACACTCAAATGCAAATCCAATGCTGCAGATATATTATAAGGGACCTTGGCTGGAAAAAAATTAGATTACTGTGCAATTGCCAGCGGATAATGTGCTAAAAGCTTTCCCACTTGGCGTAACTCCTTACTGAATATTATTCACACTTTCGGGGCCGATGTGCCGGCCGATGGCGAATTTAAAAGATACAGCAAAGCCCCGAAACGTGCCCGTCAGGTGCAGTGTTGCCATGTCCGCTTGTTATAAGCGACTTTGGACTACACAGTCACAACTTTGCTAGTGCTTGGCAAAAATGTGACCAACCTCTACTAATCACAGTCAGTTGCCAGATTTCCCCACCTGCTGTTCAAGCGCAATATATTAATGCCATTATTAATTTCCCCGTCCTCTCTATTTTTATTGATTAGATCAAACAGTAGGCCTATGTGTGCCACTTTTTAAATAATATATATATATTCTATCATATATAATATATAATATATTTTAGAGGATATGATTATTGATAAACGTAATGCAATTAACAATTTAGATTGTTTATTATCCTTTTGTGCAACCTTTGTGCAACCCATCAATAAATTGATGCGCACTCGCTCCCCCCCCCCCCCCCCCCCTCAAGCCACTTTGGTTGTTTTCTTGCGACATCTGGCAGCACTGGTCAAGCGTCTGTTTCATACTGGCAAAAAGTGGGAACCAACAAACAGGAACTGTGTTTGAAACACACATCTGACGGACGCATTTCTGGGATTGCTGAATTATGTCAGAAAAGGGTGACATTCAACAGACGACTATTTTATTGATTTATGTGCACGGACGTGAGATAATGAGTGTGAGGCAAACTAGTTACTTTGGAATATAGCCTTACTGTGCTGCCGGTAATTGTTTATCGCATAAACAATGTTTTTATGAACAATGTTGATAGTCATTATGGAATCAATCCATCTAAAAATGCATTAATTCCATCCCATTTATGCCATATGCAGGCCAAATCATATTGCCCACACGTTTGTTGGGTTTTGTGGATCAGTATGACAGTGAGTTATGTGTTCCCAACATTATTAATCATTACAAAGTCTTAAATATTTGATTTAAATATTTGATTTAGTAAGGCCTATATCAATGCTCTTCAATGTAAATAATGTTTTGAGCGAAAATAATTGTTTATTAGCATGATCATCAGACATGGGAAATGCATATTGTTTATTGTTAAAATACTGAAATGTATTATTTTTATTTAAATAATTAAAATATTCTTAGTACAAGAATGCATATACAAAATATATATAGGCTAAAAAATATACCAGATGAATTACTTTAAAAATATTTAAATTAGTTTTGTGGATAATTGTTAAACCCATTTGGCCTTTTGTGCTGTCAGATTATTTCAGATTTTGTATTCATTTTGTTGGTGTTTAAAAATTAAAGCATTGTTTATGCCCATAAAGAAACAGGCAGCAACAAAATAAATGTTTCCATTTATGCAGATGCAGATTATCTTTATTTCTTTTTATTATCTTGTGAAGTGTGAATTATATTGTCAGTATTAAAATTCTTGTTGGGCCAAAATTAAGTGGATTAATTATATTCGGGATTAATCCAGAGGCGTGAAATGCAACTTCCTCCATTCAGAGGCCTCAACAGGAAAAGTAAAACATTCGCTCAGCTGTACTAAGTTGCCATGGTTAGTAATGACCTTAAAATTCTAGGGCAGCAAAGTAAGTCCTGTTGCATCAGGCTGGTTCAAAGAAAGCAGAGAAGCTTTTCCAGTTTTCACCCGTGAGAAGTGTATTTCACCCCCATATTCCCCTTTGGCTTTCCGGCAAATGCAAGCCCTTTCCAAGTCAGCCGGGGCTGACAGGCATGCAGTGGCTGAGTCAGTGCCTCCGTTCATATGACTAATTAGACAAGCTTCACGCTGCGCTGTTCTTTTTGATGCTGAGCCTGGTGCTAATTGCCACGTCCGTCTTGGGGCACATGGAGGTTAAGTTCAAATGCAGTGCCGGCTCGCTGCACTCCTCCACCCCACCGTCTAAACGGCCCCTTCTCAACCTTTTTTTGCCATGACCGGAGCCTGTTGGGGACAGGCTTGGGATCAGGCGGTGTGTGCAGGGAACACGGACTGTAGAGGATAAGTGTTCGGACGAGAAGGAGGAGGGGTAATAGAACTATCTCAGATTAGGCTCATTAAGGACTAAAAATGAATGAGGTGTCTTGGCTCAAGCAGGGCTAAATCAACCCAGGAAGTCTGAGTCTGACCTCTTGCCTTCTCATCACCTCAAACCCTTCTGTTCTTCCAGCTTGTGGCAGTAATTTTTTACAGGGCCCATCAGAGGGGGGAAGGCCCCATGTAAGAGCGAAAGTGGCTTAAAGTCATTAGTCTTGTGTGAGTGAGTGAGAACTTGTCAGAGTGATGCCCATAGTTTGCTTAACGCTGCAATGTCACAAGTAAACAGGCTGCCGATAGTACTGATGGATGTGGTTTTGACTTTTTGGGTGTGACCTTTAACACTAATTTTTTTACACCACCAGTACTTTCTACAGTGGTTATTGTTGGTGCTTTGAATACAATTATTTATTAGGGCATAAATCGAATGTCTTTTTTGCAAAAAGTTTTTTTTTTTTTTTTTATTTTCTAAAAACAGTGCTTTCTCTCAGTTGTGTGACTGTGGCATTCATCCATTATAGAGATCATATTTTAATTACCATAACTCTGGATGGTGACTGTCAAGGTAACTGCCTGATTGCTAAAATTAAAATGTATTCAAATTAAATAAAATATTAAATTATATTACACATTAAATTGTTTAAAAGTTACAGTAAAGACATTTAGAATTTTTTATTTCTTAAAAAAACACCTACTGAATTTCAAATAAGTGTTGTTCTTTTAAACTTTCTATTCTTCAAATAATTCTGCAACAATGATAATAATAAGAAATGTTCTTGAGCAGCAAATCGCATATTAGAATGATTTCTGAAGGATCCAGTGACACTATAGACTGGAGTAATCATGCTAAATTCATCTTGCCATCACAGAAATTATTAAATTTTAAAATAGATTCAAGTAGAAAGCAGTTATTTTAAATTGTAATATAATATTTCACAATATTACTGTATTTTTTCAAATAAATGCAGACTTGGTGAGCATAAGATACTTTTGAATGGTACTGAATACAATTTTGCTGGACTTTTCCCTATTAATTAACAGCTTTCTATATTGTTCTTCTTTTTAACATATTAAAGAGTTTTTACATGTTTTTTTTATCTCAAGCAGTCTGTCACCTGAAAAAGTTTCAGAAAAAAAAAAAAAAAAAAAAACCCCCAACTTGGGGGCATAATATTAACTTAATGTAGTTAATATTATTACATTAATCTTGCCTTGTCCTATATCTGCCCACGTCAGTGTCCTTCCAGAGAGTGTTTGTTTGATGTGGGACAGAGTGAGTGTGTGATAAAAGCGTTGGCATGGGCAGACCAGTCTCTCCATGGTCACACCGGTCAGCATGTGCTCCCCACACCAAGTGGCAACCTTCAAAGGTCCCCATCAGAGATGTGATTGGATCTCTCTCGTTGTCTCTGTCTTTCAGCTCTCTTTATCTCTTTTCCTCCCTCTGTCGCATTGGCAATAGCAAGCTGCAGAAAAAGGAGACGGCGTCTGTCCTTCCCCTCCCCTCGGCTCATTTTCTCTGAGATGCTCTCCTGTCCGTACATGACTATCGGACATTCTCCTGGTCAAACAGGTGTAAAATCTTTAAATGGGAATGTTTGACTTTGCCACAGCTATGAATAATAGAGAAGCCTGATGGTTAAAAACGGTACTAATGTGGTTTAACACACTTGTGAAGGAAGAATATGAGCGGGCCGTCCCATGGGGGAAAGGGTGTGACACAGAATGGTGCAGAGAGAGGATGTCTGGGATGCTCAAAGCCTTTTTGCAGCATCACACTGATGTTGTTGGGGTTTTAGCGGCGAGTGTGCGGTGATAAAAGCTACCAAGAGTCGAGGGTCTTCAGTAATACAACACTGTGAGCTGCACAGGGACCGAAGCCCACAAACATCTCTTTAAGGAGCACTTTATTTGTGTTTCTACTCGGCCGCTTCTGTCCCTTCCCTCTGGTGCCTCTCCAGCGGTGATCACATTTCCAGACAGGACTGAAGTGGTAATCTTACTTGACTCTCTAAACTGTGGGCGTCAGCTTGGTGTCCTTTCTTTAATTTGAACTCTGCTTCTGATCTTCTCCCTTAACTTCCACAGATTTTCACTATGCAATCCGAGGAACCTTTCAGCATTGCCTACTAGATAAGTCTACAGACTGTATTAAAAGTCTTTGAATTTCTGTTTTCCTATGAAATGCACAAGTAATAACACTGTGCTTTATTCATGTTGTATTATACATTTTTGCTATCTACAGTCTGAAATTCTTCAGCAGGCCGAAGTCATTTAGTGACTAAAAATCTTTCCTCCCAAAATAGTTCTCAAATGTCATTTGCATATTCCAAAATGCAACATACATTTTTGATATTTAATTTTAATGATGTGAACATCATTGGTTCCTGCATGTTACCAGTGTTATTTTAGTATTATTTATACTGTATACTATTGTGATTTTTCTTAATATTTGATTTGACTTTGTTTTTTACATTGTTCAGTTTTTTTTCAGTTTTGAGATTTTTCTGTAATTTTCTGTGCTTTTGTAATTTGTATTATTATTATTTTTATATTACGAAGGTTTAATTTATTTTATTTCAGTTTTATTTTTAGTTACATTTTAGTTTTTTTTTATTTCCAGTTAGTAATTTTAGTGATTCACTTTAAATTAATTTCAGTTAGTTGCCAAGACAACATTACAAATTTTTGTTTAGGTTACGCTTTTCATCTAATTATTTTATTTTAGTTTATTTCATGTTATTTTTCAATTAACAAACATGTTTTAATAGTTTTAGTTAACAATAATAATCCTGAATGTCATATAAACAAGTTCAACACAGCAAGTTGTAATATGGAAATATGAAAGGTATAATGGCGGGGAAGTTTTTCAGTGAATAGTAACGTAAATAAGATTTTTAGCTTCAGAAGTGTTGAAATACAGAACATGATTCCTATGGACTACTTATTTTGTGCATTCTTTGTTTTTGTTTTTTTTGGAGCTTGACAGGCCATAGTCACTATATGTTACATAGCCAAAGTTCAAAATGTGATTTGTGTTCTACAGAAATCAGTCAGTTGTGCTGTTTTGGGACAAAAATTGAGAATAATCCATTGAATGGTAGGAAAAAAAGGCAGTTGTCCCGATGTATTTAAACCACATTAGGTTATGGAAGAAACATTCTCAGTTTAGCATTATGAGGGAAATGTATTATAATACAGAACAGATTAGAAGCAGAATTAATCAGAACAATATTTTTCTCAAAGGTACCCTGTTCAGTAAATGCTACAATAACTAATTCTGAAGATGGAGAGGTAAGAGGAGTGTTTGTGAGGTGCATGTAAACCGGGACTGTGGCGCTAATTTCCAACCCAGCTAGATCCGGCCACAAGGTCTGCATGTGCAAAGAGCTTCTGTTAGTATTTCTGACTTTAACCTTTGCTCTGTTTCAGCTCTCCTGCAGTGTCTCTCCTGGGCATTTATCTTCCCCTCATAACCTAACGGCCTTCTGCTGTGGTACAGGAACTGTCTCCAGGCTGCACTCCTCCCAGAATTCTCCCTGTCAAATGTGGTCACTTTTGATGTCAAGGTCTGTGACTTTTGTCTTTGACTGTCTTTAAACATAGTTTGAGTTTTGAAGAAAAAAAATCATAGAGGTTTGGAACGACATGAATGATGACAAAAGTTTCATTTTTGGGTGGACTGTCCTTTTAGAAGAATAGTTTACCCCAAACATTTTATTCTGTCATCATGTACACACCCAGGTCATTTAAAACCCATCTGACTTTATTGTATGAAACACACAGGAGATGGTTGACCCCACTTTTTCCATGTAATAATAGCATGCAGTGACCCAACACTGTTTGTCCCAAAAGCAACTCATAAGTAGTCATTACATCTGAAAAATTCTCTTGTTTCTTAACAGCGTAAGAGTTAATGATGATAGAAATGGTTTATTAATTAAAATGAAAATTTTTAACTAAAATAGATGAGATCATTATTAAAGGAAAGTGACTTGTTTGAAAGTAAAAAAAAGACCAAAAAGATTCACAAAGAAAGAGTTGTTTTTAGAGTTCAGAGATTTCTCTGGCTCTGTTTATGTGTGCTGATTTCAAGCACTCTTGCACATGAACTGTATTAATTTAAGCTGTGAAGTTTAATCGAGCTCAGTCAGGATTTATGTAGAGCTTTGCAGGCTGTCGCATTGAGCCTTTACATAGAATATCCACTATACGGGTTACACAAGTGCAATTAGTCATGAAATATTTAAAAAACAGTTCAGCAAGATGCCAGTTAGGGCCTATTGTTTCCCTGTGTTGTTATCCTGTGAATCTAACCAACGTCAGTCTTATGCAGAAGCCCTTTCTTAAGTATTTAGCTGAGATTTTCTCAGAGATTTGCTGTTGCCCTAATACACTTTACAGGGTCAAATACAGCACTGTGTGAGTGTTGAAGGGACAAAAACTATTTCATGCTTTTGAAGGTATTAGCACAGCTTGTGAACTCCTGTTACTCTTTGGTACTCAGGGTGTTCAGAGGCTGATGTTGTGCTACAAATCTTTTTCCAGTGTTCGAACTATACCGTGGACTTTGGGGGAGCTCACTTGATTTTTTTTTATACCGGGGGGTCGTGCGCGTACAAAGATACATAACAGCTACAAGTGTATGCACTACTTGCTTTATGCAAGCACTATATATAGGATAAATACTAACAGGGATTTACCTTTTTTATTGTTTTTTTGGTGGTGTTGCTATTATACTTTCTACACATGCTAGGAACAAACAGCCACCCACAAATAGTCTATAAACAAAGCATCAGGCTGTCTTTGAGTTCACATGACCAACGGTTAAAGTTACTCGTCGTCAGGCAACAGAAGAATACCATAATTCCTCCGTTCAATTAGGCCTAAGACATCGAGAGTCACGCAGACCTATAACAACCCAGCCACAACACTTAATTGCGAATAACATGCCTTACCTTAACACAGAATCGACCACAGAGTCCAACGTTTATATTTTTTCTATGAATCTTTGAGTTAACATGTACTAAACATGAGTGGAATTTGCACCGCAGCGCCCCCACACCTTGATGCTCATGACAAGAATAGCATGTATAGTTATTTTTTTTTAAGTGAATTAGGTTTAAATCGCCGTCATGCATGAATGAATGATATTTTTGCAATTTTACACATAATAATCCACGATGATCACATTACACAAAACTGAAATTGCATGTCAAAATAACACATTGTGAATATTTTTTGAGACCCCCCCAAAATTTCACAAATCACATTTTTAGGGGAGTCCATGTCTTATTAAGGGGAGCCGAGCTCCCCCTAGCTCCCCCGTAGTTCGCACCCTGCTTTTATCCGATAGTAAATTTTGTATGTGACATTGATATCAAAAGAACTTCTGTTTCTTTTTATTCTCAGTGCACAATGTCAAAAAAACAACAACAGACACTTTTGCAGTCTTGCAATCTGATCTGATTAAATAAAAAATATCAAATTTTCACCTCAAAATTAAAAAAAAGGTTGAAGTTTGGGAATTTTTCTATCTGAAATTTTCTATCAGAATGACAGAAAACATGAGATTTAAAAAAATGTGACATTTTGACACAAAGCATTTTAAATTTGTTCTCAAAATTTTGAATAAGTTCTTTAGATTTTGGTACAGTGTCAGTTAGTGTAACCTTAGTTCCTTAAATGACAGAAAGTCAAAATGACAAAGAATTTCAACTTTGTTTTTAAAATTAGAAATTTCGAATGCGTTTTTTAAAATTTTGCTGTTTTGCAGTTAGCATTCAGTTAGAATAACCTCAATTCCATGGCATTTCAATTTGAAAAAAATTTGAATTAAAATTTATGAATTTTAAATTTCAAATAATTTTTTTAATGTTGGTAAAGTGTTAGTTAGCATAACCTCACGTTCTTTGCAGTCTGTCAAAATGACAGAAAGCATTTTAAATTAGTGCTTACAATTCAAAATTTGGAATATGTTTTTTCAATTTTGAAACAATTTCAGTTAGTGTAACTATTTTTAAAATTTGTAATTGTAATGCTTTTTTAAAATGTTGGCAATGTTTCAGTTATTGTAACATCAGGTCCATTGTTGTCTGTCAAAATGACAAAAAGCATTTTAAAGCATTTTAAAATTTATTTTCAAATTTGTAATTTGAATACTTTTTAAAAAATACTTTTGGCACAATTTCAGATAGTGTAACCTCAGTTCCTTTGTAGTCAGTTAAAATGACAAAGCATTATGTTTTAAAAATTTGACATTTTGAAAATGTTTTTTACGTTTTGGTACATTGTCAGTTAGTGTAACCTCAGTTCCTTTGTAGTCTGTCAAGTGTAAGAGTGAGACCAAGAGTGAAGGTGTGAAACAGACAATGCCCTGGTCTTTATCACCCATGACTGACATCTGAGGTCAAGCCTGTGTTACCATGATGAAATGTTCTCTTTAGTTTAAATATTCGCTCAATTCAAATGCTGCTGGAGGGATGAGGGGGAGTGCAGCATTGAGCCCATTTCCCCCAGAAATACCCCTGCTGGGCGCTCTCTCAGGAGAGGAAATCTGGCTGATTAGTCAGTGATAGAGTTTTTGTGAGGAGGGACAGAACCAAAAATTGAGGATAAGACAAGTGGTGGGAGAGTGGATGCCAAGGGGACGTGAAGACAGGGAAGGAGGGGAGGTGAGGCTGAGGTACAGGACGGCTTCCTCGTGCCTCCGCTGGAGCAGAAAATCTCTCTGAAATTGGTTACTGCGCTGATGGTCTTCATCTGTTGTGGCAGGGGGTCATCGCAAAATCTCTACCCCCGCCCCCCTGGGCAGCGTCCATTACCACCGCTGTTTGTCAGGCACATGGGATTGAGTGTGTCACTGCTTCCCTGGTGTCCCGAGTGTGGCTCATTTAGCTGTCAAATGCTCCGGTTGCATTAGCACTCTATGAAAAGTGTGAAGTAAACACAGACAGGGACAGTCACACCATTACACACTGCTAGATGTCTCCTTTGCTTGTCCTGTTGCTCTATGACAATATGTAGAGTAGAATAAGTCAACTTTGCTGCAGTAAGGGCTATTGTATGCGAGTTGTATTTCTACAACTTGTGTGCATATCTTATATGTCTCTAAATAGCATGATGTCCAGTGAATGGGATTAGGATCTCACATGATAAGGATGGAGCAAAACAAAGAATCATTAGACACCATGAACTGTACCTGTTATTTTGTTAAAGAATAGTTCATCCTAAAAATGTGTCGGCTTACTTACATTAATGTAATTGGAAAAACAGTGCTTTTAGTATTTTTATATACTATTTTAGTGTTTACTAATATTTTGAATTTACTTTTATTTTTATGTGTTCAGTTTTCATTTACATTTTTAATAGTATATGTAATTTCGTTTAGCCATTTTTATTTATATTTTTCATTTATCTTGAATATATTTTTATTTGCGTTTTAGTTTCAAATATTTCTATTTAACTTAATTATTTCAGTTTTAGTTTTAGTAATTTAGTACCTTGTCTTAAACTTGTTTTGTTTTCAGTTAGTTGCCAAGACAATATTTCTAAATTAAATTTTTATGTTAAGTTTTTCATCTAATATTTACATTTTATTTTATTTCAGCTTAATTTAATTAACAAAAAAATCTTTTTTTTTTTGTTTTAGTTCCAAATGTGAAACAATTGTTATCGTTAACTAAGAATAATTAATTAATAGTTAATTAAAATAAAGTTGACATAAAATGAAATTTAAATATTCAATGTAAAACTTAAACTTAAAAAAAATTAAAATGATTAATATTGTCTTGGTAACTAACTAAAAATAAAACAAGTTTAATACAAGTTAGTACCTTACTAAAACTACCACTGGACCCACTGGACTATAAATTATAAAATATTAGGAATACATTTTTATATATATTTGTCACTGAGATGGCGAAGATCAACCTAATGACTTTCACTGTATGGATAAAAATAACAAAATATTCTCTTTCATAGAAGAAAGTAAGTTTTAAATATTTAGAAAAATTACATGAGGGTGAGTAAGTAATGACATAATTTTCATTTTTAGGTAACCACCCTACACTCTTAAAAATAAAGGTGCTTCACGATGCCATAGAAGAACCTTTTTGTCTAAATGGTTCCATAAAGAACCTTTAACATCCTTCCTGTTTCACAAAAGGTTCTTTGTGGTGAAATAAGGTTCTTCAGATTACAAAAACGCAACAAAGAGATGGTTCTTTAAAGAACCTTTGACTGAATGGTTCTTTGTGGAACCGAAAATGGTTCTTCTATGGCATTGCTTGAAGAACCTTTTGAAGCACCTTTATTTTTAAGAGTGTAGCAACTGCATAAAACCATTCAGAACCCCTTAAGAACTGCATAGGTATGCCTTAGCAATGACCCACCAAGTGTTTGTCGTTAAATCAGTATGTATAATTATAATCATGTTTGTGATGAAGTCTGAAGGTTGTATGATGTCCAGAGATGTCAAGATCTGGCGATCTGATCACTGCTCACCTGCTTCCCAGCAGACCTCCTTGGAGTTATCATGTGAGGGTTCTCCTTATCTCTCCAGGTCTGATGATGAATGTACAGATGGATGTTTTTGGAACCTTAACCTTTGGGTTCTTTTATACCACAGGGTTGGTGTCTCTGGACTGGAAGTGTTATCAGACTGTGGATTTGAACTCTTTTTCTCAGAACATTGAACTTTAGACCTAGTATGCATGTGTTTGGGTCAGGCAGGGGGAGGAAAGCTGGACGCTTGCAGTCGAACCCAGTCTGTCTAGGGGTTAATCCTGCTCTCCTTAACCCCCGTCAGCAAAGCCCCAGTTACCATCTCCTTCACCAGAGCAGAACAACTAACCACATGAAAATGGTTAAAACAGAAATTAGCACCCGCAGAACTCTGTCCATACACAAGTTCTGTATATCCCCCACCTCTTGTGTGTTTGATAGCAAATATCGTGGCTTGTACCCTCATCTTCATTTCACACACTTTACACATTTTAAATCAGATTTCAAATTTCACTTTGAAATTAGCACAGAAAATATGGTTTTTTTTTTTTTCATTTTTGTCAAAATATTTTAATTTAAATATTACATTTTCAAATATTAATTTAAATGGAAATAGTTCTTTATGCTTTAGTTTTTCATTGTCTGCGCATTCATGTCATTTTGTACAGATGTAAGAGTAAAATACAATAACATGACTGTTCAAAAGTTTTGGGTAAGGTTCTTTTTTTGTGTTTTTTGAAAGAAATTAATATTTTATTTCAAGACAGGACAATTTAACCAAAAGTGACATTTATAGACATTTATAATGTCACAAAAGATTTCAAATAAATGCTTTCAAACTTTCTATCCTCAATGAATCCTAAAAAAAAACTATCATGGTTTCCACAAAAATATCAAGCAGTATTTTTTAACATTAATAATAAGAAATGTTTCTTGAGCACCAAATCAGCATATTAGAATGATTTCTGAAGGATCATGTGACACTGAAGACTATAATGATGTTGAAAATTCAGCTTTGATCACATGAATAAATTATATTTTAAAATATAGTAAAATAGAAAACTGTTATTTTAATGTTATGTCATTTTGTAATAATATTTCACAATATTCTGTGTTACTCTTATTTGTTACAAATAAATGCAGTCCTGGTGATCATAAAAGCTTCTTTCAAAAAATGTTAACTCTTAAACCCAAACGTTTCAACAGTGTGTAACAATAGTATACCGTTTTGGCTTACTATCTATATGATATATAGCATCATTTACATTATTCTTTCTATATTTTTCTTTTTCAAGAAACATTGTTATTATTGTTAATATCTTGCATTATTTAAAAAAAAATCATATTTTGTCAACAGCACATTTGAATGAAAATTGTTTAATTAACATTGCATTGGCCATTTTTCATCTCATCTTCATTATTGTTGACAGAAATCCTAAAACTGTTTGTTAATGACTATATTTGTTAAGACATTTACACTGGTTTGGGCCAACCTGTATATCTTGACATGTAACGTTGTCTCCCGTTACATTGGCATGACCAGTAGAGGTGCAGATAAAACACTGTGCATCTGAACAGTTCCCAAGTGAGTGTCCAAGTGATATCAGGCCACAGGACTGGTGCTGACAATTCCTGCAATCACTATATTTGTAGACAGTTAGCGTCTCAAGATGCCGTCAGGCCGAGGCGATAAGAGATGAGCTGACCGGCTGCGTCTCTGTATGTGTGCGAGATACATGGGGTCACATGTAGCCCACAGACGCCCCAGCAGATGATAGCGGCACACGATCAGAGACGGCAAACCGGTGGAAGGATGCTCTAACGGCCTGGGTCTCGCAGATTACAGGAGGAAATGGCCCCCAGGAGCTATGGAGGCTCCTTGGCTCTCCTCCCTGCCTGTCAATGCCCTCCGCGAATGATGGACTGTCTCCTCAATATTACAGTGCATTTCTTATCCTGAAAGGTAATGAAATCAGGCCTGACAGCACACAGTGACATTCTGCAGTGCCGCAGCATTATTGGCTAATAAACTCCCTCTTTTCTCTGTAGTCATGAGTCAGACAGGAAATACATTACGCCATGCTAATTTTATGAAAAGCACCACCATAAAGTTAGAGCTTGCTGAATGGCCCGAAGGTAAAGAAATGACAACACTAAAATGGCTTCACCAGCACACAACCAGCATATTAATAGCGAAATACGGGAATAGGTCATGATGGTTTGGTTAACCCATTTACTCACAATCCCATTTCCTTTAAGTTAAACTCTCCTTATTCCGAAACTCTGTCATATAAGATGGATTTTGCACTTACATGGTTAATTGATTTGGCTTCTGTGCGGATACATATTGTGCGAAAGTGCGCACTGATTTCCGAAACTTTCTTAAAGGGATAGTCCACCCAGTTGTCATCCTTTGCTCATGTCATTCCAAACCCATATGACTTTCTATCTTGTGCTGAACATAAAAGAAGATATTTAAACTGAAACTCTTTGGTAACCTACCAATATTTTCTTTTATGTTTCACAGATAAAAAGAAAATCATTTAGGTTTGGAAGGACATGATGGTGAGCAAATGACAACCGAATTTAAATTCTTAGGTGGACTATTCCTTTAATTTAATGCGAACTATAAGCGGACGCTACGAAACGGGAACTTCTCTCTCACACTCCTGCTTTGTGTTATCAGTATGTTTTTGGAATGGTGGGTGGGGGCGCTCAGGCCTGGTGTGGAGACGCTGTCGGCCCACTCCCCCTCAAATGGAGCCAGGCTTGGCTGATAAGCCGTGTCCCAGGCCTAGCAGGGAGCCAGGCCTATCTGAACCCCCTGAGTGACTGGGTGACACACTCTTCCTTGGTCCAGACTGATAGACAGGCCAAAGGTACTGCACAGTGAGGAAGAGGAAGGAGGGGATAAGGATGGAGCCATCATCAATACCGCTGGAAATAATCTGCAGTTTTCCAAATCTCTATGAACTTCTGGATTTGATTAGTCGTGCAGGATGGCAAATGGTCAGTCATGGGTTGATAATTAAAGGGGTTTGTTGTCATCATTTATTTGCCCTTATGTTATTCTAAACTTATGCGATTCTTTTCTGGAACACAAAAGGGTCCAACATTGGACTTTTTGACTTTTGTAAAGTGAATTTTGTTTTGTTAATTTCCTCTTTTTTTTTGATCCACAGAAGAAAGTCAGTCAAAGTGGTTTGGACTGACATGTGACATTTTTCATTTTTGGGTCAACTACCTGTGCAACCAGACCAAACAATGGCAATTTTCTAATATACGGATTTTCAGCTGTGTATGATATTATAGATAGCATGTCATATTGATTGTATATGATACTCTAGGTGTTTTTGATGCCAAGGTCCCCAAATATGATGATCCCCTTATGAGGGACTCCCTTCCTAACATAAAAATCTATATATTTTCATTTATACTTACCCATTTATACCATGTAGGAAATAGATATTATAAAGGAAACATGCTTTTTAATAAGTTGCTTTATTTTGTTTTTATATTGTTTTATATTTGTTTTTATAAGTACATTTTAGTACATCGATTTTTCTAAAATATCTCAGAATATTATTATCTGGAAAATATTTTCTGTAGTGTTATATGTATAAACCTGAAGAGAAACATTTTCAATTTAATTCCTATTTATATAAATATTTACTGCGACTAACGTGCACGGTGATGTATTGATTTCATGCTAAAAACAACTTTATTTGATTCAATATACCACAAGATGGTATGCTGTTCATGTTTGAAAGAAGGATCTTATTCTCACCAAGGTCCATTTATTTTTTTTAAAATACAGTAAAATTGAAATATTATTCAAATTTAATTTTACTGTTTTTTTAGTGTAATTTATTCCTGTGTTGGTAAAGCTTAATTTTCGGCATCATTAGTCCAGTCTTCAGTGTCACATGATCCTTCAGAAATCCTTCTAATATGCTGATTTTGAATGTTGAAAACAGTTGTGCTGTTTAATATTTTGGTGGAAACAGTGATGCATTTTTCAGTGTTCTTTGATGAATATGAAGTTCAAAGGAAAAGCATTTATTTAAAATAAAAATATTCTAAAGATTCTTAAGTGTTTTTTTTCTGTCACTTTTGATTCATTTAATACATCCCTGCTGAATTTCTTAAAAAAAAAATCTTGCTGACCTCAAACTTTTGGACATTATTGTACATTTATTTACTGTTTTTATAGTATCACACAACTACTATATATATATATAAATGTGTGTGTGTGTGTGTGTGAAGCAGGGTGGTCCGCAGACATGCACATCAGTTTGTTTCTCACACATTTGAAGTGCAGAGCAGAACAGAGCTCCCACACTCACGATGCGACGTAACACAGGAAGATGACAGCTCAGCGCTGAATGAGCCGATGCATGGCAGCTCTCGTCTGTTGGCCGAGTTTGTTGAAGGGAGGGAATATGGGTGGTCAGGGGACATTGTGTGTAAGCAAAACCAAACCAGACTAGGTGAAATTCAAAAGGATCTCGTCACTCTGAAGGTATCCGCGGTGGAAGACCACACATTTCTGTCAGAGTGACCAAAACAATTTTATCTGTTCAGTGACAGGAACTGAGATTGTTTTGGATTGGTTACAGAGTACTGATAAAGGCTCCTGCTAATGTTTATGGGGACGAAACATGCATAACATTTGTTAAATAACGCTACTGGACTAGTTTGTAAATGTGTGGATAAGATGATATCCAGTGGTTTTAAAACTAGTTTGATTTTGGTCTTTGTTAGTATGTGTACTTGTATCATCATTTATGACATTAACACTAACATTTAAAAATTTGTGGTCGGTAAAATTTTATTTAAATATCTCTTCTGCTCAGCAAGGCTGCATTGATCAAAATACAGTAAAAACAGTGATTTTGTGAAACATTAAAATAACAGCGTCTATTTTAATATTGGTGGTTCATGTAATGTGGGTATTCGCCTTTAGCAAGCGGATTTTTCTCATCATTACTCCACTCTTCAGTGTCACATGATCCCTCAGAAATAATTTTTATATGTAAATATGGGGACCCAGTTAAGCCATTTATTATTAGCCATGTTAAAACAACTTAACTTTAAAAGAACATTAATAGAAAGCTTTTGTTTAAAAAATGTCTATAATAAAAACAGTGGTGGCTGCTTAATGTTTACATTTACATTTATATTTAGTCATTTTGCAGACGCTTTTATCCAAAGCGACTTACAATTGGGGAATCCTAAGGCGATTCTCTTAGAGAAAACAGACACAGGAATTGCTTGTGAATCCCAGTTAGGCTTGTTCAACTAAGTACAAGCTGAAAGGAAGTAATAAATACGAGAAAGACTTTTTTTTTTTTTTCAATTTAAGATGAAATCCAGTAGCGTTTAGAGATGAGTTTTCAGCTGTCGCTGTTTCAGCTGTTTTGTGGAAAACAGAATTCATTTGAAATGTTTTTCTAAAAATGTAAAAGCCTTTATTGTCACTTTTGCTCAGTTAATGCATCCTTGCTCAATAAAGTATCTTTCAAAAAAAGGAAAAAACACATACTGACCCCAAACTTTTAAATGAAAATACCACATACAGTAATAAGCAAAAATTTCCCCCTTTGTTATAGACAGAACAGAGAAGAGGAAGGAAATTAATATTAAGGAAACAATATTATGAATATATATTTTATCATATTTTCTTTGTATAAATAGAATAAAATAAAAGTTACAAATGGTAAAAAATATATATATTTTTTATATTATCCTTTGATGAATAGAACATTATTTAAAAAAATTGTTCAAAATAATTCAAAATAATTTTGTAAATTACTTTTATTTGATATCATTGCTAAATAAAAGTATTAATTTATTTTACAAAAGTAAAGAAAAATGCTCTGACTTCAAACTTTTACTCATTAGTTTTAGTGTGTGTCTGTGCACACTACGAGCTCTGAGACACTGTGCAGAGCCGCAGCGCTCCCTCACACTCTGTCTGATAGTGCGCAGAGAACACCAGGCCAATCCCAAGAGAGTCTATGAAAAGCCAAAGAGAGGACGAGCGCTTTACCGCAGTGTTATGCTGAACTATAGTGGGGCAACAGACAAAAGAAAGAGAAATAGTTCCAGAGAGAGAGAATGCGGAGTGGTAGACGGTTAGAGAATGGCTGCAGCAGAGTTTGATAGGAGCCGGCAGGGGGAGGTCTGCTCTGATAAGAGGGAGACAAGCAGGCTGGAGAGGGAAGCAGCAGCACTGATAGAACGAAGCCTCTCACACCCAGGCCAGTGTGTGCACCGTTTAGGGCTTAGTTATGGTGAGAGCTACAAACATGGTAATCCTTCATGATCATTCAGAAGATGTAGTTTTGAATATGCTCCGGATTGTGATCTCATTCCCATCCCAAATAATTTCCTTTCTCTTCTCTGTTCTCTTCAAAACGAAGGGGGAAGCTTTGCTTTATATTTTGTATTTTCTTGTTGAAACACTATCGTTCAAATGTTTGGGTCAGTGCTTGTGTGTGTGTTTTTTTTTAAAAAGGAATTAATACTTTTATTCAGCAGTAAAGTATATTTTACTTTAAGTTTAAAATATCTTCAATAGAAACATAGTGTCATATATGCATTTTTTTGTTCATCCATAATATATAGTATATAGGATCTATATCTATATATATATATATATATATATATAATAATATATATATATATATATACACACAAAATTTCAATATTAGTGTGTCTGTGGCATCAAGAATTTAAATTCTCCTATCTTAGGTTATACGACCTGTCCTGTGACGGTCTTGTTTGGCTTACTATTATTATATTATATTATGTTTTTGCCATTTTCTCACTTCTTCAATTAAATTCAAGTTATTTGTATAGCGCTTTTCAGATCAAATCTTGTAAAGCAGCTTTACAGAAAATTAAGTTTCTTATCAGTGGTGACTGTCAAATTGATGTACATATTACAGAAATGTATGTAAAATTCAGTTAATGATGTAAGTCAAACAGACAATGAATACTATTAACAGCAATTATTATGTTGCAATCAAACTTATAGCAACATTTGTTAGTTCTGTATGTTGTTTCATGGTTGGAATCATCTGAGGTCCTCTGAGGGGTTTTGCATCATCTCTTCTCAGGTGTTCTGATCCAGACTGAAGCTTGTGTAAATCCTAGTTACCACGGGATGTCAATCCTGTGGCAAAAATAGAGAAACAAATAGAGACATAATAAGCATAGCTGCTGTTCCAACCAAGCAAAAAAAATTTGTTTAGCCCAAACTAAAGAATAATAATGTGCATTTGATCAATATACCTGCATTACATGATTATGAGATGCATTATTTGAATGCTTGGCCAATGAGATGTGTCTTTAATCTAGATTTAACAGAGAGAGTGTGTCTGAACCCCGAAAGTTATCAGGAAGTCTATTCCAGAGTTTGGGAGCCAAATGCGAAAAGTTCTACCTCCTTTAGTGGACTTTGCTAGCCTAGGTACTACCAAAAGTCCAGAGTTTTTCGACTTTAGGGAGCGTGATGGATTGTAGCGTTGTAGAAGACTAGTTAGGTACGCAGGAGCTAAACCATTAAGCGCCTTGTAGGCAAGGAATTATATTTTGTAACTGATACGGAACTTAAGTAGCCACTGCAGAGACTGTAAAATTGGGGTAATATGATCATATTTTCTTGACCTGGTAAGGACTCTAGCCGCTGCATTTTGGACTACCTGTATTGTTTATTGAAGATGCAGGACAACAAGCTAGCATTGCATTACAATAGTCCAGTCTAGAGGTAATGATTGCATGAACTAGCTTTTCTATTTCAGAAACATGTAGCTTGGCAATGTTTCTAAGATGGAACAATGCTGTTTTTGTAACATGGGAAATATGATTTTCAAAAGACAAGTTGCTGTCTAATATAAGACCCAGATTTTTGACTAGAGGAAGTAACAGTATATCCGTCTAGTTGCAAATTGTAATCCAAGAGATTCTGTGTACTGTTTTTTTGTCCAATAAGTAATATCTCTGTCTTATCCGAATTCAATAGGAGAAAATTATTGGTCATCCAATCTTTTACATTTTTAACACATTCTGTTAGCTTAGATAATTTAGAAGTTTCATCTGGTCTTGTTGAGATATATAGTTGAGTATCATCAACAATGGAAACTAATTCCGTATTTTCTAATAATATTAACAAAGGGCAACATGTATATTGAAAATAGCAGAGGACCTAGGACAGATTCTTGTGGCACTCAATACTTTACTGGTGATAATTGAGATGACTCCCCGTTTAAATAAACAAAATGGTAGCGATCGGACAGGTAGGCTCTAAACCATCTTAAAGCCTGCCCTTGAATACCCGTATAGTTTTGTAATCGATCTATGAGTATGTCATGATCTATAGTGTCGAACGCAGCACTAAGATCAAGTAAAACTAGCAATGAGATGCAGCCTTGGTCTGACGCAAGAAGCAAGTCATTTGTAATTTTAACTAATGCAGTTTCTGTGCTATGGTGGGGCCTGAAATTCTTCATAGAGAATTTTTTTGCAAGAAGGAGCACAATTGAGCAGACAACTTTTTCTAAAATTTGACAAGAGGAAGATTTGAAATGGGTCTGTAATTTGCCAGTTTATTAGGATCTAGTTGTGGTTTCTTAATAAGAGGCTTAATAACCGCCAGCTTGAATGGTTTTGGGACATGACCTAAAGATAACGATGAGTTCTTCTGATACAGGTAACAACTCTTTTAGTAAATTAGGGGGTACAGGATCTAATAGGCATATTGTTGGTTTAGATGCAGTGATAAGTTTATTTAGCTCTTCCTGTCCTATATTTGTAAAGCACTGCAGTTTTCTTTGGGTGCGATGAATGAAGCTGAAGTACTAGACGCTGTAGAATCTAAATTTGTTATTGTATTTCTGATGTTATCTATTTTATCAGTGAAGAAATTCATTACTATTAAACTGTGAGGGAATATTTAGATCGGGTCACACTTCCAGTGTTGGTATAGTTATTGCTTTTTGGTGGAACTTTAAAAATATGTCCCTGTGCTTTTTACAAAAAGTAATCTGGGTAACACATGTTGCTTGTAACAGGCTACAGCTAACACTGTATAATTGTGGCTTTTTCACAAAGCTGGATTTCATGAGGCCGTGTGAAGGTCATTCAATTTGTTTCGTCTCAGCTTCTCACATTCATCATCCTCTGGCATCTGTCAAGTCAGTCAAATTTCTCTTGATCTCCTCACATCATAGTGAAAGAGGCTTCAAGTGCTCCAATTCACCAAATTAGTCTGCAACTACAGATAAGGAATATGATGTGCGTATACTTGTGTGGGAGCATTTGTGCACCATAATGATCAACATTATGTCTGCTATTAGTATATCGATAGATGGATAGATAGATAGACAGACAGATAGATAGAAAACTGCAGATATAATATTTATCATATATATGATATTTACAGTTTTATATTACTAATATGCTAATTTTCTTTATTTCTGTGGGAAGTTTGTGGAGTGTTATTAAAGAGCTGTCATAGTCAATGAGGAGCCACCAATAGGAGATCTTAGACTGGGAAGTGAGGGGGAAACTGTAGTGGGAATTAGATTATAATGGCAGACAATGTTATATTAAGTAATTCACTAGATTTATGCTTAGCTGTAAACATGTTGGCTGCCATGAGCCTTTATTTTATCAATGCTGCCATGAGCATTATTGAATCAATTAAATTTATTTATTTAAAAAAACTAAAAATTTTGAGTCGGATTAGATTAAAAAGGAATTCTAAAAAAAGATTTAAAGAAAACTATTAAATAAAAAAAATAAAAACTAATCATATTTGAAGAATCTTATTGAACCTTTAAACAATCAAAACAATAAAAAATGTGTGCATATGTGTTTTTTGTTCAGGCTTTTATTGCTCATATAGTATGATATAAGAGAATATAGAGCTCATACTCAAGAAGGAAAAAACGTCTCGGTTACGTATGTAACCCTCGTTCCCTGAAGGAGGGAACGGAGACGTCACGTCATGACCGACGAATTGGGATCTCGCTTAGAGGGACAATCTACTTCGAGTGTAAACTAAACGAGCCAATGCACATTGGAATGCGATTATTGCATCCATTGCTTTGCTGATCACAGCGTGAGTATAAGTAGGCAGCAGGTGCAGCGCATATTCAGGTTTTCGCTGAGGAGCCGAGCCGGTGACCCGGCCGCTCAGCGGTGGTACAGGAGCTGTGGCGACGGGACGTGACGTCTCCGTTCCCTCCTTCAGGGAACGAGGGTTACATACGTAACCGAGACGTTCCCTTTCAGTCAGTCGGTGTCACGGTCTCGACGTCACGTCGGAGGATCGACGAAATTGGGATCCTACCAAAGGGCCACAGCTACTGCCCCTTCCAGTGTCCTGTGGAAGCCACCTGCGCCCCTATTTTTTGGCGTAGGCCAGGGCTTCTTCACAAGAGGACCAGCTACTGCTGTAATGGCACTACCCAATGAGTAAGACTGGATAACACTGGGAAAACGTACCCGTTCTACTTGGAACAGGGGCGTTACGGAAGCTCGAACCTTCCCGAAGGAGGTTTCGGAAGCAATACACATATGAACATCCCTTAGGTGCATATGGAAGAATGTAGGTGATTGAACCCTCTTGAAATGGCAGAAGTCTGCCGGGGAAACACGGGCTCAAGGCTATACCGTGGACTTTACACATATGAGATCCACTTAGGTCTTACATATGGAACCCAGCCTTCTACCGGTTCTCGAGGATTCAGCGAGTGAAGGCCTGGCGCCGGACGCTCCGCCACGTCTGGCTGCCGAGGGGACGGAGGAACTCAACAGGGTCTACTGTATGGACTCTCTGGAGTGATTTTGCAAGCCGACCCGAAGCCGGGGCCTCTCAGTGCTTCTACCCGTTTGAGGTGAAAACACAGGAGGATACCGGCTCCACACGAAGGCTATAGAATCTAGCGAATGTGTTAGGGGTCGCCCAGCCCACAGCCCTACAAATATCTGTCAGCGAGGCGCCACGAGCCAGCGCCCAGGAGGATGCAACACCTCTAGTTGAGTGAGCTCGCAACCTGAGCGGGCAGGGCACACCCTGTGCCTGATAAGCCAGGGTGATGGCATCCACTATCCAGTGGGCCATCCTCTGCTTTGAGACGGCATTCCCCTTCTGCCGGCCTCTGTGACAGACAAAGAGCTGGTCTGAGGTCCTGAAGCTTTGCGTCCGGTCTACGTAGCACCTTAAGGCTCGGACGGGACAGAGCAAAGCTAGGGCTGGGTCTGCCTCCTCCGAGGGCAGCGCTTGGAGGTTCACCACCTGATCCCTGAAGGGAGTAGCGGGAACCTTGGGCACGTAGCCGGGCCGGGGCCGGGGCCTCAGGGTTACCTGGGAATCAGCCGGCCCGAACTCTAGTCACGAATCGTTGACCGAAAATGCGTGCAGGTCCCCTACCCTCTTGATAGAGGCCAGTGCCAGTAGGAGCAAAGTCTTCATTGAGAGGAACTTCAGCTCCACTGCCTGTAAAGGCTCAAACGGGGCCTGCTGTAGTGCCGTGAGCACCAGACTCAGGTCCCAAGAGGGTATAGAGGGGGGCCGTGGAGGATTTAACCTTCTCGCCACCCTAAGAAACCTGACGACCAGGTCATGCTTCCCCAACGACCTCCCTTCTACGGGTCGTGGTTAGCAGCGATCGCGACACGAACTTTAAGGGTGGAGGGAGACAGCACTTCGCTCCGACCCTTGCTGCAAAAAGGACAGCACAACTCCGAATCGGCTCCTCCGGGGTCTTCTCGGCGAGAAGACACCCTGAACGAACGGTTTCCACTTGCAAAGCCGTAGGCTTGTCTCGTAGGCGTGTGCTCTCGCTGAAGTGATGGTGTCAACTACCCCTTGGGGTAGGCCACCTAGAACCTCCGCGTCCCATCCATGGACCACAAGTGGAGATTCCACAAGTCCGGACGCAGGTGCCAGAGGGTGCCCCGTCTCTGAGTCAGTAAATCCTTTCTCAGAGGAATCGGCCAGGTAGGGGCTGTCGCGAGGAGCATTAGTTTTGGGAACCAGGTCCGGGAAGGCCAATAGTGTGCCCCCAGCAGGACCTGCTCCTCGTCCTCCCTGACTCTGCACAGTGTCTGTGCAAGAAGGCTCAATGGGGGAAACGCATACTTGCGAAGGCCCCGCTGCCAGCTGTGTGCCAGTGTGTCCGTGCCGAGTGTTCCCTCGGTCAGGGAATTGAACAACTGGCAGTGAGAGGTTTCTGTAGAGGCAAACAGGTCTACCTGAGCGGCCCCGAAACGTCCCCAAACCAGCTGGACCGTCTGGGGATGGAGTCGCCATTCTCCCGGGAGCACAGCTCGAGACAGCTTGTCGGCTGCCCGGTTGAGCAGCCCAGGAATGTGAACAGCACGATGCGACCTCAGATGCTTCTGACTCCAGAGGCGGAGATGGCGGGCGAGTTGCGACATGAGACGGGACCGTAGACCGCCTTGGTGGTTGATGTACACAACGGTCGCAGTATTGTCCGTACGGACCAGTACATGCTTGCCTCGTAACCGCCCTTTGAGACGGCCCCGGGCAAGTTGCACTGCCATCAACTCGAGGCAGTTGATGTGCCAGTGCAGTTGGGACCCCGTCCAAATCCCTGATACTGCAAGCCCGTTGTACGTGGCCCCTCAGCTGGTGGTTGAGGCATCCGTGCAAACTACAGCATGCCCTGAGACCTGCTCTAGGGGCACTCCTGCACGGAGGAACGCAAGGTCTGACACGGGGTGAAGGTTTGGCGGCAGGCCCGTGTAACTTGGACCCGGAAGGTGCCGCGTTACCACGCCCACCTCGGACTCGGCCATGGAGCCAGTGCTGCAACGGTCTCATATGGAGCAGCCCCAGTGGCGTGACTGCCGCCGTAGCTGCCATATGCCCCAGGAGCCTCTGAAACAATTTCAGTGGGACCGCCATCCTGCTCTTGAATGTATTCAAGCAGTTCAACACCGACTGAGCACGTTCCTGCGTGAGGCGTGCTGTCTGTTCGACCGAGTCCAACTCCATACCGAGAAAAGAGATCCTCTGCGTCGGGGAGAGTTTGCTCTTTTCCCAGTTGACCTGAATGCCCAACAGGCTGAGGTGTGAAAGCAACAAGTCCCTGTGCTCGCACAACTGATCCTGAGACGGGGCGAGTATGAGCCAATCGTCGAGGTAGTTGAGGATGCGAATGTCCTGCTCTCTCGTGGGAACAAGGTCTGCCTCCGTAACTTTCGTGAAGACACGGGGCGACAGGGACAGCCCGAAGGGCAGGACCTTGTACTGGTATGCCCGCCCCTCGAACGCAAACCGCAGGAATGGCCTGTGGCGCGGAAGGATCGAACATGAAAGTACGCGTCCGTGGGGACGGATACATCTGAAAATGCATTTCTGCGTGAGCATCTTGAACGGGAGCCGGTGAAGGGCCCGGTTCACGACGAGCAGGTCCAAGATAGGTACAATAAAGTAAGGGCTGTAAAACCCCGACCTCATATCGGCTGGAGGGACCGGCTCTATTGCGTCCTTCGCCAGTAGGACTGAGATTTCTGCACGCAAGACAGGGGCATCTGCTTCTTTCACTGACGTAAAGTGGACGCCCTTGAACTTGGGAGGGCGCCGGTCGAACTGAATCGCATAGCCGAGCCTGACGGTTCGAAGTAGCGATCGAGACAGGCTGGGTAGCTCTAGCCAGGCTCTGAGACACCGCGCAAGTGGCATCAACGGAAGTACAGGTGTACCCGCAGTGGGGCAGCGTGGAAGAACACAGGGACCCGGCCCGGGAGTTTCTTTGCCGGTCCGAGGCGGGGTCTGGGTTTGTGTAACACTGACCTGCGTTTGAGCAGAGGGTGCTTGGGTAGTCCGTTGGTTCGTCCTCCCGATCCGCCCACTTCTGCTCACTGGCGAGAGAGGAGGGTGGGTGTGATACGTACTAGATCGTCCACATCCCCCCGTCCCCTCTGGGGACCCAAAGAATAGAGGAATGCTCTTTGTCGAGAATTTGGGTACCACCGCCCAAGGTCATTGGTGGAAAAAGATTCACCGCCCGGCCCTCCTCCGGTTGATGTAGTGGTGTGGCTACCTCGTCCTCTTGGAAAGCCCTTTCCCTCCACCCTCTCTGGTCTCCCGTCTCCGTGCCTCTTGCTCTCAAAGCAACTCGCATTGCCACAGGTTTGGCGGGGTCCTGGACCGGGCGGGGCGGCTGGGGGGCCCTGCGAACCAGGTCTCGCACTTGGCACCAGCTTCTGGAGGCCGCAGGAGCTCTGGGGGGGTGCTCTGCGTTGGCAATTGTGTGGGCCGCCCTCGGCGACGGCAGCAGCTGGACGATGGGGCAGGATGTACTTGATGGCCTCAGTCTGCTTTGGTCAGAGGAGAACCGCTGGGCAAGTTCTCCATCGTGTCGCCGACAGGCCGGCCTGGGATACGGGGACGTTCAAGAATTGTGTCTTGTGTGTTTCGCGCATGTCAGCCAGTCACAGCCAGCATTGGCGCTCCTGGACCACCATATTGGACATGGCACGACCCAGAGACCGCACAGTAACCTTCGTCGCTCGTGGCGCGAGGTCCACCGCGGTGCGGAGTTCTCTCTGAACTTCCCGGTCGTGACCACCCTCGTGCAAGTCCCTCATGCCGTGAAATGGCCTGGTGCACTTGCCAGATCACGCCGTAGCGTGTAAGGCCGAGGCAGCTTCTCCACCGGTCGTATAGGCAACGCTGGCCATTCGAGTACCTACAGACCCGAGAGGGGAGGAACGGTTCTCCCTGCCCGTTGGAGGCGGTATTACGACACAACTGCATCACAACCGACCGCTCCACCAGGGGGACCCTTGTAACCCCCTGACTGCCCAACCATCGAGGGTGGTGAGGGAGGAGGAAACAGCAGATCGGTTTCCAGCAGTAAAAAGGTGCCGTCCACGACTTGTTGAGCTCCTCATTCACCTCCGGGAAGAAAGGCACCGAGGCGGGGCGCGGACCGCCCCGGGAACCAATCGTGCAACCTTGAGGGCTCGGGACACGTTGAAAGTCTTCACTCGAGCCCTACCCCTACGGTGGCCCGGGAAAGCATAGCCATTATTTCTGGATCCGATCCAGGCATTGCTACGGTCCCGGAGGAGAGCAGCGCAGCCGAATCTTCCTCTCCAGAAAGCTCTGGCTCACCCTCCGATGCTGCAATCGACATCCGATCGTCGGGGGGAGCCTCGGAAGAAACAGGTGGTACCCCCCGGGAGGGTCCAGCCTGCTCTTTTTGAGAGCTCCGCTGGTTTCGAAGTGCCGGCGGGCTTGGGCATCCCCGGAGGGGAATTCCTCACCGTGACCGTAAGACCAGTCCGCCCACCTCTAGAAGAAGGACGCCCCCGGCTGCCCCCAGAGGGAACCCCAGATCTAGGCGGTGGCATGGGCACTCTGCCCCCTTGCGGGTAACTGAGTCCGGTCCGCAACTCCGAGATGGTCATACCCCCGCCATGGGAGCATGAGCCATCCACGAAAGCCACCTCAGCGTGCTTCATGCCCAGGCACGAGAGGCAGCGATCGTGACCATCACCCAGCGCCAGGTAACGACCGCATCCAGAAACGCCCGTTTGATACGTTGTCTATAGCAAGACCCACTTCGTCTTTATAAAGACGTAACGTCAAGATTGCCAAGCAACGTCTTCTTTAGAAAGACGCACCCGAAATTGCTCTTTTAGTGGAAAAAGCTCTTTTAGCGTGCTGAGGCGCACAGGGAAGATGATCATCTGCAACACAAACAGGGGGTAGTGCGCCTGATGTGTGCAACCCACTCGACACGGGAAACCACCACCGCTGAAGCGCCGTCCGCCAACACGAAGAGCTCTCCAAGAGCGTGCTGAACTCGTTCAGTCTTCTCTCCGTAGAGTAGTCAGGAGCGGAACGATGTGATCGCTCGGCTCCGAAGCGAAAAGCTGATATGCGTTGCACCGGCTGCCTTTTTATGTTCACGCTGTGATCAGCGGCAGCTGGATTCAATAATCGCATGCCAATGTGCATTGTCTCGTTTAGTTTACACTCGAAGTAGATTGGTCCCTCTAAGCGAGATCCCAATTTCGTCGGTCCTCCGACGTGACGTGAAGTGAACCGACTGCAAGGAACACCTTTATTCGATGCCACAAAACTGAGCAAAAACTATTCATTTTGATGCAGTTGCCCTGATATTTATATTGTCAAAAAAAAGGGGGTGAATTCCTGACATCTTGTAATGCAAATAAATTAGATGTAATAAGTTAATAACAGTATAGTTGACTACTTGCATACAATGCATATAAATATCAGTTGTCACTTTATATCTTCCAATATGTCTATGATGACATTTAAATGCTTAGCTTTATGATCAAAACTCTGTTGTTTATATTGTGGGGGCAAAATATATAATGCATAAAATAAATACTCTCAATAAGGTGTACAAATAAATGATCTTCAAAAGTCTGATGTATCATATTTGACGATCACATTTTAACATGTTTTAAATGATGCATTGATAATCAAGTAAATCGAAGGTTCTTCAGTCCAGTAAGTGTTCATCTTGAAATATTACCAACGTAAGATTTACAGCAAAAGAAGTGTACCTAATATACTGTATGTCTGGTACGGTTTAAGAATTACACAAAATTTCATTTACTTGCTAAAAACAAAATTTATAAACTGTTGATCAGGAGGCATGCAGTAGATTTTATGCAACAGTTTTTTAATCAAAGTTTTGGTCATTTAGAGGCCTTAGAAGTTTGTGTATCAAATATGATACAGTAGGATTAAATATGAAGTGTGCAATTTCTGCTCCACAAGCAGCATCATAAAGACTGCTTCCCCCCCCCCCCCCCCCCCCCCCCCCCCCCCCCCCCCCCCCCTTCAAGCATCACCTTTTTGTCTAAAGTGTATCCTTAGTTTGGCCCAATTAAGTCAGATTAGGTCTGCCATTGGCATTGGTGTGGACAGGAAAACTTGTTTGACCAAGCAATGGCAGACATAATCTGACATAATTGGGCCAAACTAAGGGGTTGAAATTCTGTTTGGTACCTTTAATGAGCAGAAATGACTATGTTTAAAACACGTTTTGAATAAACAAACCTCCTGGAGTATTATGTGCTTTGCTCCAAATCAAACCCACCAACTTTGTGCTCACCAGCCCTGAGTTTTAGCTGCTGTGCCACACCACCTGTCTGATTTCTTGCTTTTCACATTTCCTTTTAATAATACATGACTGTTTCCTTCACTGGCCAAAACTGTTATCTCTTCTCTTTAACTGTTTAGCAATTAGTGAGTGGATAATGGGTCCACAGCCACACCAGACACTGCTGGTCCTCATACACACCAAGCCTGGTTCTGTCAATGACGCACAATCAGTAACCTCATCCTGTGTGTTTGTGTGGCTGCGGTGCAGACGGCTGGTTTGGAGAGCAGGTGCAGCTGTCATGGAGAGAGTTCTGCAAGAACCGGGTCTGCAAGTTTGTTTTGGACAGAGAGAATGTCACGGCCCTTAGGGCTTCACTGTCCAATATCACAATCAACGGTGCTTTTGTTTAACCCAGGTCTGTTTTTAATGAAGATGTTTGGTGGGGACTTTGGGTATTATGGTGTATCTCCCTGCTGAAAAGAGCAGCAAATGCTTTGTGAATTAACAAACGCTCAGTATATCACAACAAGTTGATGTTTCCGTGTTTAAATCAAAGCCATGTGCTGAATAAGCTGGTCTTTTTACGAGGATTGCTCTTAAGCAGGGCTTTTCAAACTGGGTTCCAGGGGCCATGAGGAGGTGACCCTGTAAAAAAAATTATTAAAAATTACGATAATTTTATATAAAATTAAAATTTAATAAAATTTTTATATTTTATTTTATTTCAAGCCAAATTGGTAATCTTTCTAATTCATTCTGCTTTTTAAAGTTTGGTTGGAAATCGTGAAATTGTGATAATTTTGTTCTATTATTATTTGTTTTGGGGACAGTGAAAATGTTGACTTGTAAAATGTTGAATTGTTGAAAATGTTAAGTTGTAAATAATAATTTTAAGATTTAGAAGTATAAATGTAGATATAAAAGTACAATCTATATTTATAAACATTTTTAGTAGCATTTTTTTTGTTTTTAATTCTTTTTTTGTTTCAAAATAATATTTTAATAATTTGCTTAGTTAATTCTCACCATAAAAGACGCCTTTAACAGTTTTTTTTGCAGCAATTATTTTTTAATTCTGAAAGCAATTATTTAATTTAATTATGATTTAGTTATTATGAATTTAGACTTATTAGAGCAATTTTGGTTATATTTCTAATTCATAATTCTAATATTAAATTCATAGTTTTTTTCTGTTGACAGCTCTGGATTTTACCCTTAAAAAGTCTGCATATCCACCTTTTTCATAATTTTGTTAAAACAAAAACTTAATACAAATCAAATTTTCCAGATAATATTTAAATTTTTAAGCAAAATGACAATATAAAAGTAATTTAATTTTGCTAAAACAATTATTTGATTTAGTTTGACTATTGCGCTTTTTTTTTTTAAATACAGTATTTACAATATTACAGTATTTATCTCACAGAATCAATGTTTTAATATATTTAGGAAGGGGGCAAAGGGATTGTCATATTTGAGGGTCTTTGTTTGAAAGTTTGAAAACCCCTGTTTTAAAGAACATACAAATGTTGACAAATGATTGGATCATTGACAGGAGAAGAATACATGGTCAGTCGTAATGATGGATAAAAGCCATCGTGATGATTTTTTCTCTGCTTTGTGGTGCTACTGTGGTGAAAAGGCTTTGAGTTTGGAATGTCTTGTTTAGGTTTAGGGTGATTTAGAGCTATGGAGAGGAGTGCTGAGGATGCTCTTTACTGCTCTGTCATATGTCAGTAGTAGAGGGAGAGAGAGAGAAGACCATGGTACATTACCTCTACCCAGCTCAACTTTAGAGATCCTGATGAGAGCCAGGGATTAACTTTGGCTCCTGACTCCAGATTCCACTGGCTGGGGGGTTGGAGGTCTGGGGTCACTGACTGATTGGATGAGACTTGGTGTCTGCTCTTGACCCATCTCTGGCATGGTAACACTAAAGGGTGAATTCACTAAAAAGAGCCACTTTAAATGCATAGTATTTCAATGCAAAAACCCTCACCTCGTTTACTAACCATCTGAAAGTATTTTTATTAAGTTATTGTCTGTTCTGCACAGTCACGTCTGCTTTTGTTTGTAAATTATGTTTGTTACTTGTGCCATAATTTTTCCAGAAAGTGTTTATGGTTGTCCTGGAGTTTTATGAATAATGCATAATATATAATAAATAATTTCCAGCTATTCTTGCAAATTGTCAAGAGAAAATTTAACATTAGATGAAAAATGAGTGAAAATTCATAATAAATAATATTTGAAAAATAATGTAAAAGCCATTTTACATAATATGAAATTGACATCATAAATGTAATATAAAATTTTATTTATTTATTCTTATTATTATTATTATTATTGTTATTATGGGCTTTTGGAAATGTTGACAGGGCAAGGTGAAATCTGAACTAGCTCAAAGTGTTGTGTAATTAATGAAAAATGTTAAGATTATGTAATAATTTACCAGTATAAATACAATTATACAATTAAATTCATAAAACAATTTTTTAGTTTTGGGGCTTTTAAAAAAGTTGACAGGGACTGTATCTATTATTTATTCGTTTATTTTTATTAGTTTATAATTAAATTATTTACAAGTATAAATGTAAATATAACATCTTAAATTGAAATGCAAAAAAATGTTGAATGTGTCTTTTTTTATTTTGGAGCCAGTTGACAGGGCAAGTAGAAATCTAGCAGATTTTTTTATTTGTTGAGCCCTCAAAATAACATCTACAAATATGTACTTGTACTGTACATTTGTTATGCAGTTCATAAGTCATTTCATTTGCAGATACCAGATTTTCAAAAACCAGCAGGTCATGTCAGGCAAAGTGGTGCGTTAAAAACATCTCTGTTCTTCTCTGACCTCTCTTTATGGGTCTCCATAATTTGCAGAAGCCCTCCTGACTCTGAACATCTTCCCGTACTATCACTCAGCAGTGAGATCAAAAGAGCGAGCGGTGGTCATGATGAATGTAGGAGCGCTGCAGACTCTAATCCTGTCCAGCCTCTCTGTCCCCACAAATACCCTACACTGAAGGTGGAAGAAAAGCACAGGAGATGGAGAAAGTGGAAACAGGCCTGCTTTCCCAGACTGTGGCGATAGACTTATCTGCTACGGGACGGTCGGGCAGGCCTGGCCCAGCTTATAGGTTCTCATCAGGAGCGGCCAGCCAATAAAAGAGAAGTCTGAGAGGAGCCAGCCAATAAAAGATAAGACTGTGAGCATATCTGTGACTGACTTAGCGGAGAGTAGACATTCAATTTCTCGCTGCAGATATTCATTATGTCACAAATACTCTTGTGCCATTAGTTTAGCCAAACAGACTTATCTCAGGTCCCATATACCTTCTTCCTTTTCCTAAAATACAGCTGGGAACCAAGAAGTGCTTCAAATGTTTTTGAACCTTTCTTCCTGTAAAGAGTTCTTGTGTGTGATGCAGAAAAATATATTTTTTTAAATCAATGCCGAATAAGTAATCACATGATTAAGAAGAGTAATCACACTACGTATATATATAGTATATATATATAGTATATATATATATATACACACACAGTGCCCCCTCATCTCAATAAATGTATAGAGTCATGAAAAAGTTCTCATCGGTTGGTGTGCTTCTTTATCGTTCCCCACCCTTTTGTCCTTCCCTACTCACTTTCCTGTTTAACATGCTTGGAACAGCACTCTGTGACAACCCGCTTCGTTGGCAATGATGTTTGTGCTTACCCGCCTTTTACACCGTGTCCAAATGACTGTCGTCTTCTGGCCACTGTCAATCAGCAGTCTTCCCCTGATTGTGTAGCCTAGTGACCAAACTGAGGACCAGTTTGGGAGGCTCAGGAAACCTTTGCAGGTTTTTGAGTTGATTAGCTTATTGGCATGTCACCATATTCTAATTTGTTGAGATAGTGAATTGGTGGGGTTTTGTTAAATGCGAGCCAAAATCATCACAATTAAAAGAACCAAAGACTTCAGTCTGTGTGCATTGAATTTATTTAAAACCTAGTTTCCACCTTTGATTTGATTACTGATAATGCACGTTATCCACAACACTTCTAATTTTATTGAGATGTACCTGTATATATAATTTTTAAAAAGCTAATTGTGACTTTTTATCTCACAAGTCAGACTTTTCTGTTCATGCCTCACAATTTGGACTTTTTTAAATTCTAAAGAACATCTTGAAGCCCTGTTTTTTCTTGCCACAAAAGAAAAAGTCAACTGTGGATTTAAAAAGCAGAAGATTGTGAGATATAAACTAGAAATTCTGAAGGGGGAAAAAAACTGAATTGTGAGTTTAATTCTCTGAGAAAAAAGAAAAGGAAAAAGTCCTAACTGACATATGAATCTTGTGAAAACTGAGATAAAAAGTCGCAAAACCTTTTTATTTTATTTCAGTGGTGGAAACAAGCTTCCATAATTACTGATTTGCATGCGTATATGCCGCCTCTAAAAAAACAACCTGTGAAAAATCAATGAAAAGTTAGTTTAAAAGAATGCTTTGATGATAATATGATAAAAATAATAAACATAGCAGTATAGTTTAGTTCCATAAAATGCACAGCTCTGTTAATCAGTCATTCTTGAGATATTGTTCTTTAAAATTCCTGTCAAATTGTGTTCGGATGATACAGTCTTGTTAGTCACGTCCCCAGGGCAGGACTCCCTCTATTTAACATATGCACTGGGAATAGTTCTATCAGGTCACGGAGAGTCAATCCTGTTACAGATGAAAATGTAGCTCTTATTGATCCCGCAGACTTTTATTGATTTCAGTCTTTTCTTGTTCCGTCTTCCCCTCCTGCATGTTCTTCTCTTACCTTTTCCATTTTTTTCATTCTCCTGTCAGTCTCTCTATTGTCTAACTCTTGTCTGCTCATTCTGTCTCTCCCTCTCTTCTTCTCTTTTTATTTTCCTGTATGGATTCCTCAGTCAATTTGTTTACCGACCACTGTAACTACATCCATTAGTCTGACCCTAAGAGCTTGAGGACAGCCCTGTGACAGCCATCCGACTAATGCAGCTCTGACACAATAATTACACAATGACCTAAAGAAAGGGCCCTGCTGTCCCGTTGTATGCGCGGCAAGCAAACCTGGTTACCACAGCGTCTAAGGTTTTGACCACCGCCACCCCCATAACCCAGCAGCTCCAACAAAACCACCCGGAGACGCATGTGTTTGTGTGACAAAAGAGAAATGAGGCTGTATGTTGATCGCTTCTTCTTGTTTTACTAAAAAAATTGATCAGATGACCTTATTAGTTTTACTCAAAGTTTTTCAAAGTTGTTTCCTTGTTGTCATTGTATTGTTTCTAAAAATCTTTCAGTTCAGATTTAACTAGGATCAGTCGAATTCAGTGACGCTGGATTCAAGTCTATCATAATGAAGGCCTTGTGTGTCAGTGATTTTTAATGTAGTAACAAGATGTTGTTAACCACAACCCAAAGCAAAATTGCAAACATACTGTACATAAACTATTTTGTAATAACCAAGTCCAAGTTTTCAACCCCAAAAATCCATTGGAGACTTGGATTACAAATTACTTAAGTTAATAATATAATTAATAGGTTTTTATAAATGAGATATTTACAAATGTTATTTGTTTATTTATTCAAAAAATTTACAGTTTCAATTATTAACCACACAAATGAGCCTTTATTAATTTGTTTTTTTTTGTCAACCCTGTACCAACCCCTGCATTTTATTTATTTTAGTGCGTTATAAAATAGATGAATATATTTTTATAAATGAGATATTTACAAATGTTTATTTATAAAATAAAATGTTCTATTATTAATAACACAAGCAAGCCTTATAATTTATCGAACCATTTGTGTTTTATTAGGAACAAAACCCCAGGTTTTATTTTATTTTATTTTTGCTTTCATAAAAAGATGGCATCAACAATGTAATAAAAATACCAGTGCCCATAAAATAATTACATTTATTATTAATAATAATCAAAATTTTTCTACCGCACAATATAGTTATTGTTTATATATGCTGTGCTGTCACAGGTTTGTTTATCAACTATTTTACAGTGACTTTGAATGTGCAACTCATCCACCCTGCTGTGAAAACATCTTGCTGTAAGAACATGCTGGTTTTAAACCAGCTCAGACCAGCAAACCAGGATGGTTAGGTTTTATATTAATTTCTATCTGTATATAAGTGACTGTAATTTAAATAATCATGAAACTTAAATGGTTTCATCATATTTTTCAGCACTGAAAAATAGGGTGCAATGTACTGTGTTAATATGAATGAATTGTCTGTATTGATTTCTCAATAGGTGTTATACCTGTATTTTAAATTGTGCATTGCATTGTGTTTTAGGGTTCAAGGAAATGTCTGTAAACTTAACGGATAGTGTCCTGGCAAAAAATGACTAGCACCTTTTCTTACAGTGTACAGTACCCAAACATGTCCTTTGCGGTTCTATTTTCACCTGCGTTTCTCCTTGTTCTCTGATCTCAGTCTTTACCTCTGCTATGCGGTATGAGCCCCTCTCAGCACTCACTAATGACGGACAGCTGAAGGCACACTTTCAGGACTCCAATCAGATTTACAGCCTTCTAATTGGATTAGAGGAAGCCGGGGGGAGGGCTTTTATATCTGTGTCTTCCTTTCTCTTTTTGTCCTCTTGTTTGCGCTTTGGCCTGCGTGCCGGGGTGGCTTGCAGCAGTCTGAGTGATGGACAAAAGGAGGAGCTGTCAGCGGAGCTGGGGGTTCGAGCCGAGCCAACAAGGGCCAGATCCGCCTCTCTGCTGCAGAGGCATGGCTGCTGCAGTCAATTGTGATGGGTGACAGTGTTTTGTCTGCAGGCTGAGGATCTGTCCACAGACCGGATGAATGAGAGGATGCTTTCCACAGATGACACTGAGAGCAGAAAGCAAAAAGGCAGGGCAAAGAGTGAAACATCACTTAGCTCATTCCCGCACTGCCAGTGCATCCATTCTCCTGTAGCACAGGTTCAATGCCAGACAAAGCATGTCACTCCTTTTTTCTCTAGTGCAAACAGCAGAACTAAAAATAGAAACCAACATCAGCTGGGGCAGAAATTGTACATTAAGGGCTGTTGTACAATAGAAACTTTAGTGTATTAAAAACAAGAAGGGATTTTACAGCCATTTCATTATAAGTTGACAGTGCAAAATGTACACTATGGTTCAAAAGTTTGGGGTCAGTGAGATTTTTTGTTAAGTAATTAATACTTTTATTATATTCTGCAAGGACTAAAATGGATCAAAAAGTGATAGTAAAGACATTTCTAATAAAAAACTATTTTAAATAAATGCTGTTCTTTTGAAATGTATCCTTATCAAGTCAAGTCAAGTCACCTTTATTTATATAGCGCTTTTAACAATACAGATTGTGTCAAAGCAGCTTTACAGTATTAATTAGGAAAATAGTGTGTCAATAATGCAAAATGACAATAGTAAACACTCATTTTTCAGTTAAAGACAGTTCAGCATTGAATTCAGTGATGTCAACATCCAACTCAGTTTAAATAATATCTTTGCAATCATTTGCAATCAAGTCAACGATATCACTGGAAATGAAGTGTCCCCAACTAAGCAAGCCAGAGGTGACAGCGGCAAGGAACCAAAACTCCATCGGTGACAGAATGGAGAAAAAACCTTGGGAGAACCCAGGCTCAGTCGGGGGGCCAGTTGTCCTCTGACCAGACAACCAGCAGTACAATTCCAGGCTGCAGCAAATTCACATTGTGCAGATGACTCAACTGGATCCTGTGGTCTTGACCCGGTGGCCGTCTGAGACAAGGTCTTTACAGGGTAGCTGTATCTTGGGCTCATCTAGTTGTCCTGGTCTCCGCTGTCTTTCAGGACTATGGTGGTTCTTTCTAGGTGCTGATCCACCATCTGTTCTGAATACGTACTGGATCCGGGTGAGTGCAGTGACCATCTGATCTGGATACAGACTGGATCTGGGGGCTACGGTGATCTCGGAATAAGAGAGACCATACTAATATTAGTGTAGATGCCATTCTTCTAACAATGTAGCAAGTACATCGGGGGTTATGAGAAGTGTTCCCGGTTCCGGTTGACCTAATTAATGCAGCCTAAAAATCCTTTAACAGATTTGAATATTAGATGCGTATTAGTGTGTTATGTGTAAGCCCGGTTAAAGAGATGGGTCTTTAAAACTCCACGAGTGTGTCTGCTCCCAAACCGATGTTAGGTTCGAGTTGGGGAGCTAATAGGCAATGCCAAGTTTATTTGTACAGTGCTTTTCATGATACAAATCGTTGCAAAGCTACTTTTTCAGCAAATTAAGTTTCTACAATATTAGTGGTAGCTTATCAGTGGTGACTACCAGTTAATGTACATATGGCAACATGTACGGACAATCTGTTTTCACATTATAATAACAATATAAGAAGAATTGTGTTCTTAAAATCGGCATCAGTTAAAATGGTTGCGAAAGATTATTTGCGACCGAATACTGAGTATGAGGCTTAAAATCAGGAATAATATATAATGAATAGAAGTTAAAATATACTTACAATCGAATGTTAATTTAATTTAATTAAAAAGATCTGTAAAATACTTGAAAAGACCAAACGCAGTAATGGTTATTTTTATATTTATACGCTTTTTTTTTTGGTTTGATGCTCTGTTTTCCTCATTTATAAGCTGCTTTGGATAAAAGCTTCTGCTAAATGACTACATGTTAAATGTAAAAATGTATGTTTTTAAGTGAATATAAATAATAATGACATTTGAATATTTCATCAAATTTTTTCAGCACTGAAAAATATGACACAATATACTGTTTTAACATGAATGTTAAGTTCACTGACATTTCTTTTAACCCTGAAACAAAATGCATTGCATCATTCAAAATACAGGTAAAACCCCTTTTAAAAAATCAATAGATCTTTCATATTAACACAGTACATTGTGAACTACTTTTCTTAGAGTCAGTGTAATATTTCCCAATATTACTGTTTTTACTGTATTTTTGATCAAATAGATTGTGAACATGAGACTAAAACGTTAACCAACCTCAAACTTTTGAACAGTATTGTGTATTTGCAGAGTTCACAGGTGCTTATTCTTAAAACGGCCTCTGGAAACACATGCACATGCAATCGACTGGCCGCATGGTGATTGTCTTCCTGTCAGAGCTTTGTTCTGTTTCCTTCCAGGTTTTATGATCAAAGTGTGCAGAAAAGGCCATCAGCACCAATTAAATAACATCAATTAAATTAGTTTGAGAGGTTACATAGAACAGCCATTGGAAACCACAGCTACAGCACTGCTGTGTATGTCTGTTAGAGCGTGTGCATGTAAACACACATGCGAGGACCTTGCTTTGCCCCTGTAGAGAGGTGACAGCAAACACACTTATCACTTTCTGTATTGTCAGCAGTGTTGCTGGCGTTCCTGTCACTCTAGCGTATGTTTTTTGGGCCAGTCTGTGGGAAAGAGCAGGAATAGCTTCCTCTATCAGTTAGTTCACACAGGATCCTGTCACCTTCCTCATCACACACCTAACTGCTGCCATTCTTATCCCAGCAGGGCCCGTGCTGATCGCTGCATGCCACTATATGGACACTCTCCATGCTGACCACAGGACCAGAAACCCAGAGCACCGCGAGGGCCACCATAAGAAACTGCACTCTGCTGCCTCAATGTAAGTCATTGAAAACTTTAATGGTACTTTTGACATACAGGATGTTTAAATGGATGTACGTGCATAAAATGATTTTATTTTACATCAGGGTAGTCCACCATGTCCGGGTCACATGACCAGCTGATTAAATAACCAGCAGTGGAATGAATTATTAATTGATACGAAAATTAATACATTTCACAAACCCCTGGGGTTAATAAAAAGCTAATAATTAATCAGCAAATTATAAAAACTTATTTCATTATTAAAAATAAGAATAAGAAAAAGTGTATTAAAAACTCTTACTAAAAAAGAAATTTGGAGTGTTTTACCGTATTTCACATGACCAGCGTGACTCCTACCAGCTGTGGAATTCATTTTATTGCATGAAATGAGACATTTCACACCCCCTTACGTGAATAAAATTATAATCATTTACCAACCCGTGGGGTTAATAAAATGCTAATAATTATTTATTAAATAATACAAATGATTTACAGAATAGGATTTAATTAATTATCAAGAATAATAATAAAAAAGAACATATTTATTTGTTTTACCTGCATGTCACATGACAGCGACTAAATAACCAGCTGTGGAATGATTATTAATTACACTAAAATTAATACATTGACAGACCCCTATGTCAATAAATATAATAATTAATAAACTCAATGCTAATAATTAATTATTTAATATACATAGATTTACTAAAACAATTTCTTAAGTAAATATACAAATGATTTAATTTAAATATAATATTTTAACATATTTAATAATTTATATAGATTAAACAATTATAAAATAATTGTAAAAAGCAATATTTGTTTATCTGCATGTCACGACGCAGATGTTAAATAAACATCTGTGGATAAATAATAATTGACACCAAATAATACATTCCCAAACCCTTGTGGTTCAATCAAAGCTAATATTTAATTATAAATATACAATTTATTAATTAATTGAAAATAATTACTGAAATAAATAGTAAAATAATAATAAATAATACAAACAAAAGCCCACACACACACTATATATATATATATATATAATATATATCCTACATAGAAGTATCTATCTATTATATCGTCATCCGTCATTGTTATTATTCTTATATTATCATATCAAATTATTGAAATATTAACTTAAAATATCAAATGGTACATCAAATAATTATATTAGGTCAGTGTCTAAAGAGTCTAAAAAAGTCTAAAACCACTATTTCATTGGTTGTTTAAGAAAAAATAAGAAGCAGTGAATTTAAAATAGTCAACATTGCAATCCTGTTATGTGACTTTTCCTGAAAAAAAAAACATGTAGAGCAGGACTTGATCATGAAGAGTGACCTCTATATGACAGGAAATTATTTTTTGTTTTTACGAAAATGTTTGCAAAATTATTCTAATTTGTCAAAAATAAATCTGTATTGACACATTTACAGTAAGACTGATAAGAAAGTAAATATGATCAGTATTTATTGCATGTTGACTTTAGGCTGAATTGTACATCACATATGAAGAGATATGAGCGTTTGAACCCTGAGCGTCTCTGCGTGTGAACCGCTGAGCTGTCTGCATACAGCTGAAAACAAACAGAGCATCGGAGCAGAACTCCTGTTGATAAACACTTCAGCAGCTGCCATTCTGCCATGTAGACCCTCAGACAGACTCAAGACAACTTAATCCCGTCCCACTTATCTTCATCCCTCGATTTCAATCTCTCTCTCCATTTAACTCCATCCCTCACTCTCCTGCTCTCCTCAGCATACTTAGCAGAGGCGCGTGAGTGAGTGTGAGGCAGGAGGGGGCTGTTTGTCTTCATGAAAATCATTCCAGGTAACCTCTGGAAACCTCCGTGCCCCGACACCACAGCTAACGTGCCACAAAAAAAGATGAGCGCATTAGCACCGGAGCACTTGTCTTACCTGCAGGGGTCAAATGACATCCTGACCAGTCCTTTATAATGTAGTCTCAATGGCTGATTCAAAATAGCATACTACTGTATTCCTTGTAATATTTCTGACATATCTTTATGCTCTTACGAATTGAGCTGAAACTATCTTACAACTTACTGAATACTGCACACTTTATATTGTTTACTGCATAATGTTTCTTTTTAAAATAGCAAGTGAAACAGGAGTTATGTACATTAGTGTACATTATGTACATTATATATAAGATATCTATATATAGATTTGGGTCTTTGAGAGTTTGTAATAATTAGTTAATTTTTTCTTTCTGATGAATCCTAAAGGCACAAAAATGTAAGCATCACCACTTTTTTAAATTGCTACTACCAAGAAATGGTTTCTTTAGCCAATCGCTATTAAATTATTTCTAAGAGATTGCCAATGAAGTCCTGGAGTAATAATGCTGAAAATGCAGCTTTGCCATCACAGGAATACATTACATTTAAAATATATTAAAATAGAAAAAGTTCTTAAATTATACCTTTTTTTTTACTGTCTTTTTTTCCACCTTAAATAAATGCCCTTGATGTGCATAGAAGACTTATTTCAAAAACACATATATTGCAGACATAGTAAGAATAATATGCTTGTATGCTATTCCAAATGTAGCTCTCATCCCGATCCAGACCCTCTTATTCGAAAGCAGAGCGGGATGCCTGAGGATTAGCGGCGAGTGCAGAGTGGCGGCTCGGTTTTCTGTCCCGAGCTCCCACCATCCACTGACATTTAAGTACCTGGGATCGTGCTGCTGGTAATAAATATGCGGAGGCTTTAGTGTAGTGTAAACACGTCCCTTGTACCAGAAGGTGTAAACCTCCTCTCGGTTCGTTATGGGGGGGGGGGGTTAAAAAGATGAAGTGCACTTGACGAGAAGCCTTTCTCCACCTTGTTGCTTTACGGTGTATTTGTTAACCTGTGACGTCCATGCGCTCACACGAGCACCTTGACCTCTCTCAGGTGTTTATGTCTCTGCGTGAATGAATGTGAGTGTGAGCATTTCTGAGTGCACTTGAATGTTTTTCCCACATAGATCTTTGTGATTTAGCATTAGCTCATTGGTACTGCAGGCCATGGCGTGAGCAAAAGGCATTACGGGATGTAATAGGCCTTTTAACCCCTAACTTATCTCGTGCATAAATGCTGTGCATCACTCCACTGAATGGTGGTGATTGGAGGAGGCCATGACCAAGAGCAATAGCCGTCCTTCTACTGGAATGTACCCTCATCCTCATTCTGCCCATTAGCCGGGAATCAGTAGTCTGGTGCCCCTCAAATATGCTTGGGATTTGGCCAGGATTAGTCCGTTACAGTTTGTGATTCTGACTGATTCTCATTAGGCTGCTAATGGAGACAGGAGTCGAGCCTTTGGCATGACACGTCTTTACTTTAGTAAAGTTACTGTCGCCATTAACGTTCTTCCAGAAAGCATAATGCTTTCAGAAAGAATGTGAATTCAGGCAAACATAACTATTACTGTGCACATGACAGTCAGTGTTGGGAAGGTTACTTTGGAAATGTAATAGGTTACAGATTACAAGTTACACTATCTAAAATGTGATAAGTAGTGTAACTATTTCAATTACTTTATTTAAAATATATAACTGATTACATTTGATTACTTTTCTAAGTTTCTAATGTTTTCAACTGTTAATCATTTTGAAACATTTAAAGCAGGCAGGTAGTATTCAACACTGATTACTGTAACTTTCGAAATCCTTCATCACTTGAATTAAGATTATAATAATTTAATTTTAATGCACAGCCAATTTGAGATCATTCTGAGGTTAAATACAGATTCAAACAAAACAAGGATATAGTTAAAATAATCAGGGTATCTTCCGTCTAATCAATTTTTGTTTTAATATTGAAATCTAAAAAATGAAAAACGGGCACATATTTTGTTTTTCAATTATTCAAACAAAATGAAAAATCAAGAATCCGGCTTAATTTTTCGTTTTACATTCAGGGATAGAAAACTAATAAACAACTTGAATATTCGATCTCTACATGTGGGCGGGAATGAAACACCCCTCTCCGCTGATTGGTCAAACAGGCATTGCAACATAATAATAGTCCTAAAAAAACTTAATAATAGTCATCCGCTTCTATTGATTCTTAACATGTTTATATCTACTACATTTAATCTCTTTCTCTTAATCAAACAGCCAGATTAACGAATGGCTTGACACAAACCATACCGAAGCAGAGCCTTTTTGGCCCTAGCAAGCCTGTTTTAATTATGTTATCCACCCATTAAAAAAATTAAAAATGTGTGGCAAAGCCTGCGGCGATGCACTGCAGCCTTGGGGAGAATTCTTGTATCAAGCGCAGACACTATACTTTATGTGAACACAGGTAGTTTTGACAATAAACTGAGTTTTTTAATTACTATGGATATTAGGCCAGCTAACTGATGGCATACCAATTGTTATTTTTCTCTGCCAACTAACCCAAGTCACAGTAACTCTTTGTGTACCATGACGGACTCACATACATCAAACGCTACAAGTGTCTGTAAAATCCTCTAGAATCCTAAATACTTCATTTTTTGAAAAACCCATTATAGACAACAATGCAATTACTAATTATTATAGACAGTTGGTTGATTTTATTCCTAAATGAATGAATTGAGCATTTTGAACCAATTGATTGAATAAAAGGATTCTTTATTAACACAATGACTTACAGCCACCTAGTGGCGATATTACTTTCATAATTCTAGTATTATTTAATTTTATTCATATTTCTTTTAAAAATGTTGTATAAAACATTAATTTAATTTCATTATACATTTGTAAATGCACATAAAGCCATCTTATCAGCATTAAACTGTAAACATTTAAAAGCATCTTCAGACCCAGGTTCTATATCACTGAATACTGATTTGGTATGGATACTGAATTGGTAACAGCCTATTATCATATTATTCTAATTTATTTAATGGTAAGAAATTTTAACATAAATGGACAGAAAAAAGGGTAAAAGTAAAAATAAAACAATAAATAAATAAATAAAAACTGAAAATCAGTTGCCCCTTATGTGAAAGTTAATTTCTGATACGCTGACACTGGCTTATTGTTCGAAGTGTTATTTCAGGGTTTGGATATGTTCTTATAACTCAAACGAGTTCACCTTCAAATCATGACATCAAATTCACATTTCACTAAAGTCAATCACTGAAACAATCACTGTGAGGAACAAATAGTCCCATGCCGGTGGGATAATAACAGATGATTTCCTAAATTTGTATGAAGTGCTCTATGAATAAAACTCAAAATAGAAAAATAATAGATGTGCTGTGAAGGTAAATTACACAAAGTAATTTATTTTCATATCTGTAATATTATTTATGTTCCTCCTTTGTCTAAAATGCAGCGTATTGTCTAAAACAAAAGTTATAACTGTATGTTCACATAAATTGATAGTGGTCAATGCATTCTCCCCGTGCTGCAGTGCGTCGCGCAGCTTTGCACACATATTTTAATGGGTGGATAACTATAATAAAACAGGCATGTCTAGGGCCAAAAGGCTCTGCTTCAGTATGGTTTGTGTCCAGCCATTCATTAATCTGGCTGTTTGATGAAGAGATAAAATGTAGTAGAAATAAACATTTTAAGAATCAATAGAAGCGGAGGACTATTATTAAGTTTTTTTTTAGGATTATTATTATGTTGTAATGTTTGGTTGACCAATCAGTGGAGAGGTGCGTTTCATTCCCGCCCACATGTAGAGATCGAAAATTCAAGTTGCTTATTCGTTTTCTATCCCTAAACGTAAAAACGAAAAATTAAGCCAAATTCTTGATTTTTCGTTTTGTTTAAATAATTGAAAAACGAAATATGTGCCCGTTTTTCATTTTTCAGATTTCAATATTAACAATTGATTGACGGAAAGAACCCTATTAATCTGTGTATCATTCGATCATTCATTTTTTGATTTAGTATTGAAAGTAGAAAAATTAGAAAATTCCTTTTTCATTTTTTCATTTTTTTTTCCAAAAAACGAAAAACGAGAATTCAGCTTAAATTTTCGTTTTTCGTTCATGGGTGGAAAAATGAATAAACAGCTTGAATATTAGATTTCTACAAGTGGGCGGGAATTAAACACCCCTTTCAGCTGTTGGTCAGCCGAAGATCAAACCGTGCCATCATCAATTCTTCTGCAGTATCACGCAGCAGAAAATAGTCCTCCGCTGCTGCAGTTGTATGGATTAATAACCCATTTTATTGCAACTACATTTAATATTTTTTTGTCAAACGAACTGGCTTATGAATAGCTCGACACAACTCGTACTGTGGCAGAGTCTAGACAGGTCTTTCTTCTGTGTAGACAAGCGTTTCTTAAAGTGATAGGGGGTCCGAGAAATAATTTGCTATAGCCTAAAGTATTTCCAGACTGTAAAGTCGCTTTTTTTTATCATGATACATAGGCCTACTGTGATTTATTCCAAAGTGACTTATATGATGCATTTAACGTCAAATAATCGAAATGAAGCCTTTTAAAAGACAAGTATTCGCTGTGGTTCATGTTTGTGGCATGCTCCAGAAAGATGCTCAAGGAGACCGAGAAGCGCTAAAGCAGCGCATTCTGTTGTTATCTTTATTTTTCAAAGGCATGACATTTTGTAGTTATTTTGAACGTAACGTTACACAATTAAAACTATAAATTTGAAGTGAATGTAAACTGCTTTAAATATGACTGCTGCTTATTTCCTGTGCACTTCAATACTGGTCTGCGCTTGACTGTCGTCTGTCTGCTTATTGAGTTTATTTGACCCATCGCAATTTATTGGAACTGTGTGAACTAGGCAAGGCAAGGCAAGGCAAGGCAAGTTTATTTGTATAGCAAATTTCATACAAAATGGTAATTCAAAGTGTTTTACATAAAAGGAAGTAAAATAATAATAAAAAAATTATAATCACATAAAACAAGGAATTTAAAAACTTTGAAAAAAAAAATTGATTTAAGAGGTTTAAATGAATTTAAAACAGTTAAGAATAGAAATGATTATTCATAAAATATAGTGCAATCAGTTCGGGCATTGCACAGTGCTCATTCAGTAAATTCACAGCTAAACAGATGATTTTTGAGTCTGGATTTAAATGTGGCTAATTTTTTAGCACATCTGATCTCTTCTGGAAGTTGATTCCAACTGCGGGTGGCATAATAACCTTAAGCATATTCCCCTTGTTTTGTGTGAACCCTTCGTATTTCTAACTGACTCGATCCTAATTATCTGAGTGGTCTGTTAGGTTTATATTCAGTGAGTATATCTGGTATGTATTTAGGTCCTAGGCCATTGAGGGATTTATAAACGTGTAAAATTACTTTAAAATCAATCCTAAATATAATTGGAAGCCAGTGTAAGGACCTGAGGATTGGTGTGATATGTTCAGATTTTCTGGTTCTAGTCAGAATCTTGGCAGCAGTGTTCTGGATGAGCTGCTGCTGTCTAATGGTCTTCTTGGGAAGGACGGTGGGGAGTCCATTACAATAGTCCACCCTGCTGGTAGGGTGGCATGAACAAGTTTCTCCAAGTCTTAACTGGAAACAAAATATCTAGTTCTTGCAATGTTTTTTAGATGATAGTTTGCTGATTTAGTTACAGCTTTGACATTACTACTGAAACTAAGGTCTGTCTCCAGAATCACACCAAGATTCCTGACTTGATTTTTAGTTGCTAGGGTGACTACTCACCTTAATGTTGTTATAAAGGCGTATTACTTACCACAAAATGTCGTGCTCGCCCTTGCATTAATGCAGAGAATGGTGACTGTCAGTTTTTTTTTTTTTTTTTTTTTTTTTTTGAAAGCGGACTGCATTCTGTCGTAACATAATCCTATGCATCTCGTGCTGTATATTCCAAGCATTCTGAAGGTATTCTGAGGGTTTGGTGAGAAACAAACCGAAAATGGCAAGTTATTATATTTTATGAAACTCTTGCATTGCAGTGCGAGTGCGCAGCAGGTCAGGCTGCGCACAAGTGCATATCCTTTTGAGATATCAATTATAATCAATTTTAATAAAACAAAAGACTACATTATAACAGAGAGAAAGGGGTAGAACTCTAACACGGCTATTTAATATCTGTTGTTCTCCGGTTGTCAGTCAGAATGGCAGTTCTTGCTTGAACATTATAGGCCTATATATACCCTAGCCAATTTATTATTCTTTCCTTTTTGTTTTAGTGTTTAAAATATTCATTTTGAAACGAATTAATTAATTCAAATTTCTTAATTGCACAACAACCAGACCGTACGGGGTGGCAGGGTATGGCTAGGACACTGCCATCCATACCCTGCCAGGCCCAGCTGAAATGCAAAGAATATATTTATATGCTACACAATCAGAAAGCCTTCTAGACTCTGCCCCGTCTGAGTTTGTTGGAGCTATTCAAAGCCAGTTTGTTTGGCACAAAAAGATTAATGTAGTTGGTAAAGTGTGTTAAGAATCCATACAACTGCAGCTGTGGAGGACTATTATTCTGCTGCTTGATACTGTGGAAGTACTGATGAAGGCACGGTTTGATCTTCGGATGACCAATCAGCAGAAAGGGGCATCTAATTCCCGCCCATGTGTAGAAATCGAATATTCAAGCTGTTTATTCATTTTTCCACCCATGAACGAAAAACTAAAATTTAAGATGAGTTTTCGGTTTTTGGAAAAAAACAAAAAAACGACAAAGGAGCCGTTTTCTAATTTTTCTACTTTCAATATTAAATAAAAAAACTAATGATCAAATGATCCACGGATTGTTATAGCTATAATACTGTTTTTGAAATCAAATCTTTCCATAGCTATGACAGGAAACACTGAACAGGAGTAACTTGTAACTCTGATTACAATTACATTTATTTGTAATTAATTACGTATTTTGTTACATGTAACAAGTACTGCTTAAACACTGCTTAAGGTTGGTGATTTGAACAAACCCCTAACCCTAAGCATTAAATTTGGCTCATAACTCAACCAGCACTGTTTGTGCTCTGAACCCTCAAATCATGAGGTTTGCTGCGGAGACGTTCGCTATTACTTTTTTTTTTTGCATGGCAGACAATAAAACGGGCAAAAATATACATATAGTTACACTGAAGGAAGGATTCAATCCATATCTAAAGAACAGAATATCCCTTAGAATATATATCCTACCAACCACCCAGAACCCAAGTTTTTTTTTATGTGCTTATGGTTTTGTTTTGACTGTACTAAAGCATAAAAACACCATAATACATTTGCAGATATTTAGGAACATGCTCAAGTTTGCATACTAATTTCTTGAAAACAATGCTACAGCCAGTTATTCTATTTTGAAATGTGCATTGCGTGTCGGAATGTCTGTTTTTGTTTTGGTCTGTGTGATTTAGCACACTGACATTTTACCCAATAGCATTTTCAACACCCCAGGTTGCCAGTTGGTGGAAAACAACAGCGTATTGCAGCCATGGAAGCAAGCAAACGAACTGGCTCAGAGATCACAGATTCTACCCAACCTGAAATCCTTGGCATCCATCTAAAAAGTCTATGAACAGAGGATATTAAAGCGTGGATATTAACCTATTAACTCCTCAATCTGACAACTCGCTGAGGAGGAGGGGGCGGGAGAAAGAACTCTCTCCAATATTTTGAATTTGAACTGCAGTACACATTTCAACCACTAATTATTTTTTTCATACATTTATTACAATTGTAGTTCAAATGATTAATTATTAATTATTAAAAATCAAATTTATATAGTACAGTAATAATTAAATTGATTGGATTTGAAGTTGACAAAACCATAAAATGATTTTAAATATTTTTTAAATATTAGGCAGAAGTTTTCAGCAGGTGTGAACTTGACGTATTGAGTGTGTACGTGATGCATACCCTCTACCTCCCCTCTGTTAATCACGTCTGTCCCATTAGCGGCTTTTCTCTGCGCCGTTATAATCAGATGAAAGTAGCAGATAATGCCCCCCTCCACAGCTCCATCAGTCTTGGCTGCCGGGTAGGATTTTAATTGGCCACAACTGGTCCGAGATTAACAGAGGAGACCTGCGGTCGCTCCCCTCTCCGATGGCTATCAGACGTAATTACCTCTCCTCATGCAACACACTCTTTCCATAATTTTACATAATCTCCAGGTGTCAGCATTAAATCTCCTGAGCTTCTCACACAGGTAACATTGGGTTCTTGGCTTAAACACAAAGATCGGATACTCCTCAAAGATCGGATACTCCTCACAACCTGAGGTGCTATTTTACAGTATGAATTTAGTCATGTAAGAATGCTCACAATTACGAGACCAAAGTGTCCAGATGGATCATCTCAAAAATGAAGTTTTTTTGCCCTGTCCTGTGGGCAAATTCCTCCCCTTAGTGAGGGGAGGAAATTTAAACTGTGCTTTTGTGTGAGAAAGTGCAAAGAGAAGTGCAAAGTGTGCTTCATTATTGTCTCCAAATCCTCCCAAAGCTTCAGCTGTCATTACTCTGTTCCTATCTGTGTAAATGGCATAATTCCATACATCAAAGTCTTTGAATGGAAATGATGACAGTTGGAATCACTGGCAGCTTATGTTCTTACTGAAAGTGAACGTGACCCCTGAGGCACAGCAGAAATGCGATTCATATAAGGACATTTGAAGTCTAATCTTTTCTTCCAGTACAACAAAGATGAATATGAAAGCAAAAGTTCATCTATTGTAACCATCAGAAATAAAATAAATGGGTTGCTTATATCCATCAATTAACACTTGTGATCGGAGGTATCTGTTAAAAGCAACTAACATCCTGTCTGGATCCTATCCTGACTTTTTGTGGTTTCAGAGGTGTGCCGTGTTAGTAAAACTGTATTCTTGTCATAACACAGATTTCGAAGTCCTCAGGGCAGTGTGGAAAGCCAAATACTACAATTACCCAGTAGCTTTCACTTGTGTTATTTGGCAATTTAAAGACAATTTTTCGCTCTATCTTTCAAACACTTTATTGTGGTGAGTTTAGACTTCATTTAATTGGAAAATAATTTCTTAAAGAAATAGTTGACCAAAAAAAGAGAGAAAAATCTTCCATTATTAACTAATCCTTATGTCATTTCACACACAATGTAAAAACAAAGTTGTAAATAAAATAAAAGTTCAAATAAAATCAGAAAGTATTTCTGATTCCAAATTTCACATTTAATTCAATGTGTTACTTTACATTTATTATTATAATTAGTTGTGAAATTTAGTCATTTATGAGTGATTTTTTCCCTCTTTTTTTCAAAAGGAAACATTTTGAAAACTTTTCCATACTCTTTCCATATTTTTCATTACAATGAATGTGTATTCGAGCTTTCAAGCTTCTAAAAAGGTGCAAAAGTGCTGTAAAGTATTATTAAAGTGCTCTGAATGACTATATTCCACGTCTGATGCCATGATATCTCTGTGTTAGTTCACAAAACCACTCTGAATGATTCGTTTAGGAATCAAACTGATCTGGTTCTTGAGTTAAACTCACTGACTCAATGTACCAGCTTCCTGGTCATTAAAGGAGACATATTATGCCTCTTTTTACAATATGTAATATAAGTCTCTGGTGTCCCCAAAATGTGTCTGTGAAGTTTCAACTCAAAATACCACACAGATCATTTATTATATCATTTTAAAAATGCCTATTTTGAGTGGAAGCTGAAACACGCTGTTTTTCGTGCCTGTCTTTTTAAATGTAAATGAGCTGCTGCTCCCCACCCCCTTTTCCAGAATAGAGCTGCACCGTTAAAGCTTGTACCTGCTAAAAACATCTGTTTTTGGTTCAGATTATCATGTTTATCACTCTGAAATCATTCGTTTTAAACCATATTAGTTTAAACATATGATATACGGTTTTCTGAGTGCACACATCCGAAGCACACGGACAGAAAGCGGCTGTCACAGCATGTGAGTACTAAACTAAGTTCTCATTCACACACAAGTTTAAGTTAAAAACACACTTGTTACAAAAACAGTCGGTTATGTCTGTGAAGGTAAACAGCTGGGAAATAAATCACATGTTTATCATGTTTTAGATCTGTGTGGCAGCAGCAATATAGTAAATTAATCAATAAATCCACTGCTTGTCTCCTCTGAGGCTGGGACTCTAAGTGTTCTGTGCTCGTCTGTGCAGCCAAAGACAGAACAGTTAGCATGTTTTGCTCAAACCTTCACCATGGCGTTAGAACTGGTACACCGTTGTCGCTTGCGAAATCACAAATGCCACGTCTCCAAGGGAGCGAAATCAGACGTGCTCGTTTTTTCAGACGCTTGCAGAAAAAGGCTTACCAAAGCAAAGTTACTGGGTTAATCTTTTTCACATTTCCTTGGTTGGTAGATGCACCGGGGACCTGATTATAGCACTTAAAACCTGGAAAAGTCAGATTTTCATGATATGCCACCTTTAAAGGAGTAAAATTATCAGTGAATAACAATTTGTCTGTTTCTCACACAAAGCTATCATATTAGTCAGATGAACCACTTTTACACGTATGATACTTTTATGGTGCTTTGCTGTCATTTTTTGAAGTTTGTAATCTTCAGTCTCCATTCATTGTAACTGCATAGAAAAGGACAACCAGCATTAATAAGCTGTAATGACATGAGGGTAAGTAAACGATGACAAAATTTACATTTTTGGATAAACACTTTTAAAAAAAATTATTTTCAGTGATTATCCTGGCAGTGGAAATCAGCCTGCTCTTTTCCCATTGAGGAACAGCAAATTTTGCTCCTGGCCATTTAGTTAAGGAACTGTCAAGTTCAGAACAAAAGAGAGCACTAACAAGGTTATTGACACAGGGCACTTTCTGTTCCTTAGCAAAACAGTATTGCCAAAAGGTTTAAGGCAACACTCACAAACATTAAGTAGCAATTAAAAGCAGCAGCCTTTTCATTCATACTCTGGGAAATCGGATGTTGTATTTTACTTAGAGGTTATTTTCATGTCAGCCTTTCCTCCAGCCTGGCATGGGGCTCTAGTTCATGAACTAGCATAGGTTTGAGAAGAGTTATGTCTCACATAAACAAATGCATAAACTATTTTTGCCTATTGAGTGCACAAATGGCATATAAAACTTTCATTTACACCACACTATTATTTGTCATTCTTTTTCTTGTTAAAGGGATAGTTGTCACTTCAGTGATCGTGTCACTACAGAACATTTGGAATTACCCAGTCCCTTTTGATTAATTTAAAGGGGTCATATGATGCGATTTCAATTTTTCCTTTCTCTTTGGAGTGTTACAAGCTCTTGGTGCATAAAGAAGATCTGTAAAGTTGCAAAGACTAAAGTCTCAAATCCAAAGAGATATTCTTTATAAAAGTTAAGAGTCAACCATGCCTACCTAAAACGGCTCGTTCTAACATGCCCCCACATCTACGTCATGATCTGGGAAGATTTGCATAACGCCGCCCAAATGTTTACGCAAAGAAAGAAGGCGTAACTTTTATTCTCGCTGTAGTATTGTTGTTGCCGCCGCCGCCATGTCGTGAAGGCGCTGCCCAAAAAACTCGCGTTTTTTGCAAACTCGGGTTGCAAATTCTTTAAATATAAAAAAACGTACTTACAGTCTGTGAGTCAGAACAGCCGGCATTGTAGTCTACTCTTCCAGGATCAGGAAACAGTCCTCCATAAAATGTGCTGCACACATCTGAATATTGGGGTTGAACTGTTCTGGAACAGTGTTGTAAATACAACTAGTTTCTAGTCGTGTCCTCTTTTGGAAGGCCAAACAAAGTAGTTTCGCTTTCACAACGAAACACACGGCGGCCTAGAGTGAGGAACGGCTGGCGGGCTAGAGTTAGCGGCGGGCGGGCTTGCGGCAACCACATGTGACGACCCCGGGCTGGACTCCGCTTCATCCACGGTGAAAGCCGATCCAGCGATCCACAGTGCGAAGTTGATGTATTCCCTCAGCGATCAGCACGGATCAGCTCTAGGCATGACGAAGCGGATATCGTCCTCTTTTGGAAGACCAAACAAAGTAGTTTCGCTTACACAAACGAAACACACAGCGTCTCGACATGGCGGCAGCAACAATACTACAGCGAGAATAAAAGTTATGCCTTTTTTCTTTGCGTGAACATTTGAGCGGCATTACGCAAATATTTACACATCGTGACGTAGAGATGTGGGGGCATGTTAGAACGAGCCGTTTTAAGGTAGGCGTGGCAGAGTGTTAACTTTGATAAAGAATATCTTTTTTTTTGAGACTTTAGTCTTTGCAACTTTACAGATCTTCTTTATGCACCAAGAGCTTGTAACACTCCAAAGAGAAAGGAAAACTTGAAATCGCACCATATGACCCCTTTAATATATGTACATAGGTGTGTAATATGAAGGTTTTCTAAAATAAGTCAAATGTTACCGTTTGATTTTCATAGCCCAACATTCGTAATTTATCTGTGATGCTAAGATTGCCATTTATATTCCACTGTCACCACTTCGTAAATTTACGTGCAAGAAACAACGACTTAAAATGGAAAATTTATGTTTCACTACTGTCAATCTTTCTAATGTATCAGTACTGTATTACTGTTGCATGTGTGTGTTGTAGCGTGAGTGTTTAAGCATGGTAGGAGGCACTGAGAGATGTGAGGAATGCAAACAGACAGTCAGTTTTATAACTCTTTGGCTCCAGCTCTTATCTGCCCTCCTTTGAATTTACCCCAGTGTAGCAGGGCCAGAGAAGCACGCAGTTCGAGTATGTGAGCAAGGTTAGGGTTCATATTCTGACCATCAGCCTGATGCTCTCGTTCTTCCGTGTCTGGCTTTTGCACCCTTGCAGGGGTCCTTGGCCTGTAGAATGCTGAAGAACTCTGGATGACGTAACACAATTTACGTCATTCATTCATTGTAATGCATTCAAATATATTACAACCCAACATTTCTCATGACTAGGACCTGTTGCAGTGCCATAAATTGTAGACAGTGTTTTTTGCACCAGGACTGTAGGTTCTTTGCCCATGCCGATTCTTTGCATATGGACTCTCATTCTTCTTCCACTCAAGATGATGTCACCAGAGAAGGCCTTCCAGTGTGAGTCATCTGGGAGCGGCTGTTTGCTCCTCAGAAGGTGGATTTGGATCCCAGGTCCAGCTGACCTCTGGAGCTTCTCACCCAAACTGTTTGTGGAGCCAGACTTGAGATTAGAGCGGGTGCGTTTCTCTGCTCTCTTGACTTGCTTTCTTTTCTTTCTGCTGAACTTGTCTGTTGCCCCTTCCTCCCTCCCACAGTTCATGTTTTCCAGACATGTCACTCCAGCAGGGCTATAAAGTACTTGAATAATTGTACTTTATTTTTTAATTTATGTGTTTTAGGGGGATTTGTACTTAGCTTGATTCCTATTGAAAGTGAATTATACTTCTGTTGAATCATATTTCTGTTTTAAAATTATTTTTATGCTTTCAGGTGCATCTAAAACCTCCTGCTTCTGGATTGGATGCAGTGAACAAATAAATAATGGACGATTGTTGTACCAGTGATTAAGTATACTGTTAGTGAATGCACCCACATCAATTTTACACTACATACTGTATATGATTTATTTATACATGGTATCTAACACATAATTTATTAAGTTGCATAAGGCAAGGTTTGAAGATAATAGACTTTCTTTTGATATAACTTTTCTGTTCTATCTTCTTTTTCTCTTTCTGATAAAATATATTTGAGTTTATTTCTGCCATCTTGTCATCAATTGGACACCACCCTTCCAATTCAACAACACAGATATATACTTATTAATGTAAAAATGTATAAATAATTATACATAAATAGTTATATATATAAATAAATAAATTTTTTTTTTATAAATCTGTATCTTTATTGGGTAATAATGTATTAATTTTTAATATTATTAATAACATTATATAACTATAAATATAAACTGCAAATTTAGTATTTACCACCAAGAAATCCTTTCAAAGAACAGGGAGTTAATTTATTACTTCATCACATATTTTTTGGCTGGAGAGGGAGCGTCCATTAAGTTCTCAGTATGGGTTACTGGGGGACTTGTGTGCCAAGGACACAAAGGCGTAGATGCGATGTTCGGTTCGGGCTCCAACCAAACAATGGGGAAAAGAGACGTGTTGTGTGTGGGGTTGGCCTGTAAATGCAGCGGGGGCTTATTAAAAGAAGTGAGATTTTGTGTGTTAACTTGTGCGCACCTCTGTCCTCAAATAAGTGGTTGTGTTGATTTTTACCATCATTGTGGTTTGTGTTAGATATCAGTAATCCTGCATGCCGGGTTAACATTATATCTGCAGAGGCAAATGAGTATTTCCTATTAATTATCAAACACTGTTCCCAGCAATGTGACGTCTGTGTCCAGTGTTTGACTGTCATTGGTGCAAGAGAAAAGTGATAAAGCTGTTTGTTTGTGTGTGTGTGTGTGTGTGTGTGTTGAGACGAATGACTAGGATAAGAAGAGGGTCTTGGCGCCGCTGTGGTGATCTTTTTGTTCAGTCTTTCCTGACACCCTCCCTTCTGTAATGCCAATATCTAAGTACTGTACAACAGATCTTACAACTACTCATCATTCAGCGTTCCCGTTTTTAGTGGGCACAGCTTCAAAGCTTTCCCATGCTGACATACCAGCTCAAGAGACCACATATCTTCAAACACAAAAAAACGACTCACTCATGGCTGTCTGGATATGAGAGCTCGCAATGGTAACCTGGCAAGGAAGTCAATTTTCCCTAATACGCCACACAAATCAACTCGTTGGTCCTTAAAGCACTAGATGGCACTGGATACCGGCCATTTGAAAATCAACACAGATAATCACCATGACACAGAGCACGTGGAGAGCACAATCTTGGAGCTCACACCAAGGTCACACCGTGACATGCAAACAAGCCTCGGCATTCCCGTCTCGCATGCTAAGTAGCCGTGACTGCTACTTGGGAGATGTTTGTCTCTCGGGAAAGGCATCGCAGTGCCATTGTTTGTGAAATCTAATAGGCTTGTGTTGTGTTCGCTCGCTTTATGCTGAGCAGTGAGCTTTATTCCCTCGTCGCTTCAGCAGCCTGTTTGTCCATTAATGCTCCATTAGGGAAATTAGTGCTGTAATTGGGGAGGCGAGAAGAGATCAGGAGACGTGACTTTAAGTCTTAAAAGGCTGCTGGATGTGGTGTGAGCAGAACCTGTGAGATTTTTGAGTGATCTAACAAAGTGGAAATGTCAATTGATTTACTCTGAAGCTGACACTGAATGTTAGAGGAACGTTGAGGAAATGTAATAACAAAAGCTGCATCTCTAGAGCCATGATCTTAAGATCACGTTTGGCTTAAAAATACTCGGCATTATACACAAAATATAAGATGCAAGTGGCCACAAAAAGTATTTGGACATGCAAGGCACACTTGAAATATATGAATGTCATTGCTAACAATATCAAATCTAATAGCATTTAATTTAAAGAAAGATAACACACGTTTCAAGGTTTTAAAGGTAAAATATACAGTTTTATGTCTTTACATTAATTGTGGTTAGCTTTGAGACATTTACCTACTAGTGCAGTAGTATTTTTTTTCTTTTTGCAGATAATTTTTTTTTATGAATTTTAAAATATACAAGCTATTATCAAGCTTTTTTTTTACGGGGTTTCAGATGGCTCAGGAAAATGTATGCCACTTAATATTTTGTTATCTAATTCAATGACATTCATACATTATTAAATGACTGTTCAAAGGTTTTGGGTCAGAATTTTTTTAATACTATTATTTATCAGCATGATCAAAAGTGACCGTAAAGACTTGTTTATTTAAAAAAATTATTTATTGTAATTGCTACAAAAAAGTAAAGAGTAATGATGCTGTAATTCAGCTTTCCCATCACAGGAATCAATTAAATTTTAAAATATATTCAAATAGAAAACAGAAACTGTTTTACTATGCTTAATACCAACCCCAAACTTTTGAACAGTAGTGTAAGTCTCCAGTCATGAAGTAAATATTCATTTATGATAAGGAAGCTATGTTTATTTAACAAAACAGGAGGCAGAGGGAAGGAGGCAGTATAGCGTGTTTATGTGTGTACGTGTTTCAGTACACTGTTTGTGTGAACTTGCCTGAAATTCTCCAGGTCTGACCTCTTTGTTATAAGTGTTCCTAAAGTAGTTGGCAGAAAAGTGCTCTTTTTGATAAGCTGCAAATTACTGAAAGCTAGCTTATAGTAATCCCCACTTACAGATGCTGGGATATTTGCTGTAGCAACATAAATTCTGAAACCTGAGTTTGATCAATTTAAGCTTTGGGAGAGCAGCATCATTTTCAACATCACCTTTTTCTGTCTATTAATACTGCGAATACTCTTAAAAATAATGGTTCCAAATGTTTTTTTTCCCCCGTAGGAATGCAATAGAAGAACCATTCTGGGTTCAACAAAGAACCTTTCAGAGAACAGTTCTTAAAAGAACCATTTTTATTAGCGTGAAGTGTGATATTTAACTGTTAATAACTGTTTTTTGCACTATTAAGTACATTTAATGGAAAAGCTCTGCACAGTTTTCACACGGTTCTCCAGCTTTTTTGTCTTATTCATTAGAGAACAGCAGAAAAATTCTCCTGTTTTGTATTCCATGGAAGAAAATGGATGTCAGTAAATTATGATTTTTTTATTTTTGTGTGAACATTTTGGGTGCTAACCATGCGCTTATAAGGTAAATGAAGGTTGCTGACTAATTCAAACGTACTATCTCTGATATGATATGATTCTCTCAGGTCACTGCTCGCTGCCCGGTAGCCATTACTGTGTGAAAGGGAGTCGGACCCCCGTGGCTTCCTGCCAGACTAATTTCCTCAGGCTCTTCCTGAACAAGACATCACTAGCACATTTGAAATGAAATACAACCGCTTCTTCCTTTGCCTGGTGGTGGCATGCTTAAAATAGCACATCTGGTGACACCAGTTTGTCCCGCCACCCTTGTGCACGGCCAAAACCCCCGTACATGATGATTCATGTTCTGTTTTCTCTCGAAACAGCTCAGCATCCTGGCATTGTGAAGACGGCCTAAACCTCGGCTCGACAGAAGCATGAAAACTGTGGATATGGATTTTCCCTGGTGGTCGAGGAGTCTGTCTGTCACCATGCTAGAAAACGATTTCTGCTCGTGACAACTCATTTCTGCTGTTTATTTGTTCGACTGTTTTTTTTTTTGCTGGGTATTTTACCCCAGATCGGTGCTCCTAAAGTTAACTGACCCCCCTTTCACCTGTCTTGTCCCGGGGACTTTTAACACCTCAGACTTCAAGCTTTTCCACACATCTGAAAGCTATTGATGAGCCACTAAAGGGATTAGTAGCATAAAGGGTAACTGTATTCACATATGATTATTCCCGAGCAGGACCTGCAGGATTGAGACGTGTCAAATCGTTCGATAAGGCCTCCGTTAATCCCCCTTCATAGACAGCAGCATAATCAGACCAACTCATGTCTTGAAAAAAAGTCATTTGAATGCACATCTCCTCATCATCTTTCCTTTGTTAATAGATGCTGCATGTACTATGATTTTTATTTTAACAGGTTTACTATAGAATATGCACTCTATCATGTGCAACTATATACAATAAATAAATAAATTAACTTAGAAATATATATACGTCTATAATAATTAATTATAATAATATATAATTGAGTTGTAAATCACGTGGACAATACAACGTAAATCCTTAAAAATAAAAACACTAGCTATTTTATTATTTATTTATTTAAAATAATTATATATAATTTATTAATAAAAAAATCTCTGAATAAATATAACGGAATTCAATTTTATTATAGTGTTAAATAATATGCGCCTGCTAGGTGGTTGCTTTTTGGCCCAATTCTCTTTAATATTCCGATCTCTACTTTTGGCTCTGGTCTCTCTTTCAGTGTAAGTTTATGGGAAATGGTCACATTGGTCTTTGCCGAGTAATGTTTTTTAAAATGGAGAGGGGGACTTTGGGAAAGGCCCTGCCACTTTGATTCCATTAGATGATGACAAAAGGGATTATGTGTTAAGAGGAGTGCCATTGGAAGGATATCAGCCATTAGACCCTTTTCACTTTTACTGTCCAGTTTGCTAATTCTCTGAAATGCTATTACGGTGTTTGGTGGCAACACTCACCACACGGGTCTTCACTAAACTGTATGAGGGCAACAGAGCTGTAATTACGGGTGTGAATAGGGAGATTATTCCATACCTGACCTTTTTATGAGATGGGGGAAAAAATTATAGGAGCCTTTCTGAGGTCAGAGTTTAGGTAAAGGATAAAGGATTTGTCTGATTTCTATGGAAGATTGTTTTCAACATGGAATTTTAAAAAATTGTGACTTTTTATCGAAAATAAACGTGCAATTGCCCCCACAATTGCACGTTTATATCTTACAACTTTTCAACTATCTGTGACTTTTCTTCTCAGAAAATCAACTTGAAATAAGACTTTCTTTCTCTGAATTGCAAGTTAACATCTCTCAATTCTGACTTTTTACCTCAGGACTGAAAGTTAATGTCTCACAATTGACACTTTTTCTTAGAATTGTGAGATATAAATTCAGTATTGCAAGGACAATAGTCAAAATTGTGTGATTTTATTTTATTTTATGGCAGTAATAATTTTCCATCGATTTCAGCATTACACGTATTGTTATAAAATGTGAAATTGCAACAATTTATCCATACAATAGAAAGATGCAATGTTTCACAAAATGTATGCACAGATCACCAGTCATTGTGATTAACCTTTTCTATTAATACTAGCAGCATGGTAAATATAAAAGTCTTCCTCTGTTTCATGAGAGCTTAAAGTCCATTTTGATTTCATGTTGACTTTTAAGACATGTAACATTTATCTTCATTTATCATCCAGATTCCCGTGCCATTCACAACATCACCATTCCATTCCAGACAAATGGAGGATGGCTGTGATCCCAGATGTGGTGCACTCATAAGGATAAAGGTGCAATTCAGCCATGCTCTGGTAATAGAATAACTCAATCCCTATAAAAGCAATTGTAAGGTTATTATCTTCTTAGGGTCCCATTTGGTAACGAGTAGCACTTAGGGAAGGAGAGCTGGAGTCTAATCTCATAGTTGGGTTTCTTAGTCATCAGATTTACCTTCTGCCAGCCACAGTGAATGTCATTGTGGTTCTCATCCATCACTGATTTTAGTAGAACGTTAGTGATAGTGGGAAGGTTAACAGTAGTGGATGACCCCGCCGAGGTGTGAAGGTGTGGTGTGTTTGGATGTGTGTGGGAATTTCTTTCTGTTTACAACATTTTAAATTCATTAAGTTGCACCACTTTGCATTTCATTCTTAGCGAACTTCATCTGCTCACACAGACAGTGATTTTTCAATGACATAGCAGCCAGGCATCAGTAATGGTTCAATGAGAGAATTGCTGATCTCCCGCAATGTGAGCAACAGAGACCGCTGGAAATGCAACAGAGGGCTTTCTTAGTTTCAATTCATGCAAATTAGTCCAGTTGGATGCTGCAGAAAACATTTTTCAGTCATTCATTTATAGTTATAAAAATATACTATGGACAATCAGTCCAAAATTCAATTTATTCCAGTATTTATTTCATTCATTAAATGTAGATTAAATATTAAAATCAATTAAAATAAAAATAAATTTGAATTTTGAATTTTACATTGGAAATTACGTAAATTTTTCACATTTTAGTGGAAAGTAGATTGTCTTTTGTATATTTGGTTGTTTGTTTGTTTGTTTGATTATAAAGTTTTTAAAATATTAAAATTTATTTAAAATAATTAAATTTCTAATTAAATCTAACTCTAAAATATTACAACAGAAATATTATATTTATAAGGTAATGACGCATTTAAGAATAGGATTAATTTTGGCTAAGATTTAAATATAAGAAATATAACAAGTTTGGAACCAGTAAATTTCGCATTGGCTCCTCATCTTTTATTTGGAAATAGATATTCTACTTAGGAAACGTAATAAGAATTTTGTCTTATTATTTTTTTTCTTATTATTAATAATAATAAGATAAACCTTTATTTATATAGCACCTTGTCAAGCATAAAATGCGACTCAAGTGTTCTTTAACCATAATCAACAATACACGTTAAAAGCAAACTACATTACATCCAAGTAAAACAAATACTCAAGCATAAAGTAAAAGACCTACATACCCAACACATTCAACAGAAGGCAAGGCAAGGCAAGGCAAGGCAAGGCAAGGCAAGTTTATTTGTATAGCACATTTCATACACAATGGTAATTCAAAGTGCTTTACATAAAATAAAATAAAAACAATAATCACAAAAAAAAAACAAGGAATTTAAAAACTTTGAAAATTATTAAAAAAAAAAAAATTTGATTTAAGAGATTTAAAATGAATTTAAGAAAACGATTATACATATAATATAGTGCAAAACAAACATACATTTACAAAATAAACAGCTTACAAAATTAACATTTACAAACTAAACAATAAACAAATTAAAAAGTTTTTAAAAAATACGTTTTTAGCTTCCTTGTAAAAATACTGAGTGTACTAGCTTCCCTAATATCTGATGGTAATGTATTCCATAATTTTGGAACATAATTTACAAAGGCTGCATCACCAATTTTTTTCCTTCAAGAACTGGATACCTCCAATAAACCTGTATTAGATGATCTTAATGTTCTTGATGGAGTGTAATTTACAAGAGGACTGGTAATGTAATTAGGTCCTTGCCCATTACGTGCTTTTACGTAATAAGAAGGACTTTATAATCTATTCTAAATTTTATAGGAAGCCAGTGCAGTGTAGCTAAAACAGGTGTAATATGCTCTCTTTTCTTAGTTCTAGTCAATAGCCGAGCTCCCAAATATTGGATAAGCTGAAGTCTATTCATTGATTTTTGTGAAAGACCTGTAAAAAGTGCATTGCAGTAGACAAGTCTACTTGAGATGAAAGCATGAATTCATTTTTCTGCATCTTTCTGGTTTAAAAAAGGATTTTAGCAATGTTCCTTAAATGAAAAAATTATGTTTTTATCACCTTATTAATATGAGAATTAAAACTTAGATCTGAGTATAGAATTACACCTAGACTTGTGACCTCTGGTCGAACCCAAAGAGTCAATTTAACCAATTTCTTATACACCATTTCTCTTTTAGTCTTATAGGGCCAACCAATAGAATATAAGTTTTATCCTCATTTAACTAAAATTGTTACTCATCCAATTATTCACTGCCATAAGGCAGTATGTGATGGAGTTAATAGCTACAGTGTCATTTGGCTCAACAGAAATGAATAGCTGTGTATCATCAGCATAACTGTGAAAACTTACATTGTTTTTTCTGATGATGTCACCAAGTGGCAACATATATAATGAAAATAATAAAGGACCAAGACAGCTTCCTTGTGGAACTCCATAATGGGATTTATGTTTCTCAGACACATAATTTCCAATCTGAACAGAGAAATTTCTCCCCTTAATATAAGTTTTAAACCAATTTAATACATTATCAGAAAGACCTACCCATTTTTACAAACGCTTTATTAAAATGTCATGGTCAGTTGTGTCAAATGCTGCACTCAAATCTAAAAGAACAAGAACTGAAACTTTATTTTCACCAGAATTAACTCTTAAGATCCCTTATTATTTTTATAAGAGCAGTTTCCGTACTGTGGTACTTTCTCTAGCCAGACTGAAACTTTCATAATTTGATTTTCTTCTAGAAAATATTTTATTTGTGTTGCAACCACCTTTTCAAGTATTTTACTAATAAATGGGAGATTTGATATTGGTCTATAATTAGACAGGACATTACTGCCCAGATTAGGCTTTTGTAGTACAGGTTTTACCACAGCGGTTTTAAAGACATCAGGAAAATAGCCTGTATGCAAGGATGTATTTATAAAATATAAAATGTGACTTGAGACACAATCAAACACCCGTTTAAAAAAAAAGCTGTAGGTACAGGGTGAATGCATGAAGTAGTAGAATTACAATCGCTTGATGATATTTTGCTATCAGTTTTTCACATTTTGATGCTGAATGCTGTTGCGAAGCAGGGGCAGCGTTTACTGAATGGTGGATTATGGAGAATAATATTCTGGAATTACCAGAATTCTCTGTAATAATTTTGGAAAAATAATCCTTTCTTGCTGTATATAGTGTTTTATTATAAGCAACCAATGCTTCCTTATATATGTTATAATTAACTATAAACCGTGTTTTGGAGAGATTCTAACAGAAGACCCCTTTTTCTTCTAAGTGGAGCAACAACATTTACAACAGATGACAACATTATAAATATTAAACATTTTATTTATAAAAAAATATGTTTTTTTTTGGGGGGGGGGGTGTTTTTTTTTAGTTTTTGTTAAATTTTAGTGTGTTTCAGAGTATGAATGCTTATTAGAAACCAACAAAGCACACCGCAACACGATTTATCATTGTCATTATTATTGTGGCTTATGCTCTGAAATTTTGTGTCCATATAAGTACTTACATTTAAATGTTATAGCTTTATTATATATATATTATCGATATATATATATATGATATATATATTAATATAGTTTTTAAAGTACAAAACCACATTATTATTTGGGCATGTCGCCACGTTTATCATGTGCTTCGTTTTCCGTGTAAAACTGGAAATGTTATTAAGCAATATTCCATTATTTTTCCTTTAACTGAAAATGTTAATTTTCTATTAATTCTGCTTTTTATTTCCTGTTTATAATGTGCTGTTTTAATTGAACTCACTGCCTGTATCCTGTAATCCTGTGTTCTGCTCTTAAGGACCGGGGCCGTCACAGGGGCTTTTACAGACGATGGATGTCACAAGTGTCAGACTAAATAAACGGAGGGCAGCGCTGCTTATTTGTATGGCGTTAACAGGCGCGCAAAACCCCAAAGAGCCACGAAAGAGCCGGGCCGCCACCCAACAAGCAGGTAAGCATGGGAGATGGCCAATTCCCACACACAGAAGAATTCGCTGGCAAAATATACAGCGGACAAACGCGCACCCACGCATACACGCGTTTTAGCAAATAGAAAAGGCCCATGAGCGGGCCAGCTCATATTGATCTTTTAACATAGGATTATACAGTCTGGCTCTATGGGCTTACCTGCTTTAATTCCCTAACAAAATAGATAGACTGACTTTGGCTCTATACATATATGGATCAATGCAAATGTACTTATGCCCCCATGGTTCAATTTTAAACGAATTCCATTAGCCATAAGTAAAAGTTTTCTAGGGTAATGTGATTAGGGTCCCCTTCACCAACAGACTTTCTACTCTGCAAGCGGTGAAATGTTTCTCTTTTTTTTCCCTCGCGCCAGGAGCAATATCCCTCTGACGGACGCTCCTGTGATTGCGGTAGTAGCGGTGTAAACGCCACCTGTCTCCTCTTCTCTCTCTTCCTCTTTTTGAAACACCACTTCCACTCAGTCTCACGGGCTCTCCGGTGTCCTCTTCGCTTATTCCCCAATCAGACTTCCCTGATGGCATCATCTAATAAAAGCTACTGGGGTGCAACCTCTCTCCTTCCCTAAAAACTAGACTTCATTATTAGATTTATTGCATGAGGTAGATGTCAGCTGGCATCTTTGCCTCCATCTTAAATGCTAAAACACTGAGCTGGTGTGACAAGTGAGACACAGAGCAAAGCTCGATCTAACTATGGAAATGGCTGTGCACGTTCTATATCTAGAGTGTATTTCTAATCTTGTAGGGCTATATTTATTGGTGTTTTTAATTGATTTTAGCAGAGAGGAAATAGTAGTATATAAAATCTAAGTTGGTCTAAGAATACCTAACTTAAAATCTTTTTTGTTTAATTTTTAGTACAGAGGAAATATTAGCATCATAAAATTTAAGTAGATCTAAGAAAATCTTACTTAAAAAGTCTCCAAATTATTTGTTTGTTTACATTTCTATTTAAATGTATTTATTTTATTACATTTTATTAAAGGGGTAGTTCACCCAAAATGAAAATGTGATGTTTATCTGCTTACCCCCAGGGCATCCAAGATGTAGTGACTTTGTTTCTTCAGTAGAACACAAACGAAGATTTTTAACTCAAACCGTTGTAGTATGTCAGTCTTATAATGTAAGTGGATAGGAATCACGGCTTTGAGAGTAAAAAAAAAACATATACAAACAAAACCAAATTAAACCCTGCGGCTCGTGACGATACGTTGATGTGTAAAGACATGAAACGATCGGTCTGTGCAAGAAACTGAACAGTATTTATGTAGTTTTTACCTCTGATTTATTGCAATGCCCGAACTGTCCTGAGCGTGTTCGCATCTTCTTCTTCAGCCGGCGCATGAGGCGTCTTCTTCTTCTTCTTGCTTTATGGCAGACCACAGACTTATAAGTGCATTACTGCCACCTATCTCTCAAATGGACCATTGACACTCCTAATTGAGATTGTAGATAGAGTGATCACCATTCACTTCCAATATATGACTGACAGACTGCAACGGTTTGAGTTAAAAATCTTTGTTTGTGTTTTACTGAAGAAACAAAGTCACCTGCATATTGGATGCCCTGGGGGTAAGCAAATAAACATCACATTTTCTTTTTGGTGAACTATCCCTTTAAGTAGTTGTTGTTGTTTTTTTCAGATGTATTTATTTGAACTTTTTCATTTATTTATTTTTTTCTTTTCTTTTATTAGGCTCTGTTTATTAGTGTTTTCTATTGATTTCAGCAGATAGGAAATAATGCCAACATAAAATCCAACTTAGTCATGTTTTTTACATTTCTTTTATTAGTATTAAAACCTTGTCATAAAACCTCTCCAAAATATTTATTTATAGTTTGTTTGTTTATTCAAATTTATGTACTACATTTATCTATTTTTATTTATTTTCATGCATTTAGACCCCCCCCCCCCCCCCCCCCTTTTTTTTATGCGGTTATGACCCATTTAAGCAGACAGGAAATCTTGCCAACATTAAAAAATATTTGTTTAAACCTAAATTTATTAATTTACTTTTTTCATTACTTTTATTAGTGTTCTTGAATCATATTAATTTATTGCCCATAATTACACACTTTTATTTTATTTTTTCTGTTGCTTTCTGCTCCTGCCTGCATTTGCTTTATTTTTACATAACTTCATCTTGATAATTTCACATAATTATTATTATGACAGACTTGTTACTTATCTATTGCTGATTAGATCACACAGTGTATTTTCCCATATGAAAGTGTTGATCATTATGGACACGATTATGATCAGTTCAATCACGAATACCTCATCATGCTTACTCGCACGCTTAACCCTAATCCTGTCATGACATCAGACGAGTGGCTTGTTTAACAGCAGCTGCCAAGGCATACAACTAACCACTGTTCGTTGTCCCCGGCACCCGCCAATAAAATAAACAGTCCAGAGGGAAGCTCTCCCACCCTCCCCGCCCCGGCCCCTGCCCCGGCCCCTCGGCATGACCCGGAGCGAGAGACACAGAGAGAGAGAGATAGCTGACCATGAGATGGAGAGAGAGAGTGATGCTGCGGATGATGATGATGATGATGATGATGATGATGGCTGAGGCCACTCTGTAATAAGAGCTACTGTGCTCTGCAACATACAGGCCTGCAAAAAAGCTCATTGTCATCGCCAGAAAAACAGGATACTGCCATTCAGTTGTAGAAATTTGCTGACAAGGAGCATTGTCTTCGTTTGAGTAGAGAGGATACATGTGAAGACGGATTCAAGTCATTAGGCTCAACATAATCAAATCACTTTTGGCAATTCATAGCTCCTCGGGCTTCTTGAGTGATGCAGACAATTGAAAATAATTTTCTCCCTACATCAAACGCATGCCAAATTGTTAAAAGGAATGAAGAATAATTTTCGCCTTTTTACTAAATTAATCCACACCACGACATTTTCTCCCTCTTTTGACACACAACCAAGTCTTTCTTTTTCTGCAGTGAATATCAGAGTGAGAAACATGCCTATTTTTTACACTAAAACACTGTATAGTCACTCATACGTGAGACGTTTATAGCATAGTTTGTCTTTTATTATGCCGTTACAGTCATTGTTTTTGTTGGTCTGGTCTCAGTTAAACATCACTTGTAAAGAAATGGAAGAAACTGGCTCATTCCAGTGATTCAGTAAATTTTTGTCACATATATCTTAATATACTGGATGAAATATTAAACTCAGTTTATAATGAATAGTTATTTTATCCCAATATCACAATTAAATGTGCATTAATGGTTCAGTTTTATATAATTTCACTACTTTGGTTTGAGCATGTTGCGATTTTTGACATGTTCCTGGGTGCTGTACTGCACTAACATCTAGCATGAAAACAGTCAATTTATTAAAATTATTCCTAGTGTTTCTTTATTGATTCAAAAAAGAAAAAATATCTTTAATGTAATTTTCTGTTAGTCATTTGTAAAATCGCTTGCTAACAAAAGCCATTTTCTTAATGGCATTTTTTTCCAGGACCTGATGTTGTTGTTTTTTTTCTTTTTTCTAGAACAACTGTATAAATATTAGTGAAAACTATAATGATTTTTAAAATAGTCATGTTGTAGTTGTTTTTTGTTTTAGTTTGCTTGTCTCACTTTTAAATCATTCCATTCTGTTTGATTAAAATTCAAAAATCACTTTGATAAGTTCAGAATTTCAAAAGATGAATGAATGAATGAGGCATTTGAATGAACCCTCTATAAATGATATCCATCTATCTAAAATGTCATCTTAAGCTATATAACTGAAATATGAAGCAATATTCAGCCGACTTGATTTTGTGCTCAACCTCTTTTTCCGTTTTCTTTTCTCTTGTTCAGTTCACAGTATCTGCGTCCAGTGTGAGGGCAGTCTCCACCCAGAGTTACTGGCATTTCTCTGCAATATAAACACCACACTAACCCAAACACCACATCACCTAGTGATTCTGTTCACTAATGTTCATTACTATTTATATTAGCCATTTATCTCCTAACATATACTTTTGTCTTGCATACATCCCTGCAGCTTTTGGCTGCATACAATTTTTCCTTTTCACCGAACATATATGTGTCTCTTCAAGATTTAGAATCAGCAATTGTGCAAAAACGCACACACAATGACCCACAAAACACCACGTCCAAATGTGACCATACCAGGTCAGAGGTTTATGTGGCTGAAGATGTATACCCCGTAATTGTGATGTGTGTGTGTTTCTGAGAAAGGTGCAGGTCCAGCTGCGGGTGTTTGTTTGTCTTTGGTCTGTGTGACCCGGGACGCTGACAGACGACTGAGGCTGGTGGACGCCCGTGTGCTGTGGCCATGAGAGATATATGGTTTTGTGAACTCGGGTTCACAGCGAGCCCCTCTGGGTTCGGACCAGCGCATGTGTTCGTCAGCGCGTCAGGTTTCCGCACAGTGTAGCCAAGGTGTGAGTGTGTATTATTTTTTCCTCATTGCTCATGACATTTACAGTCTCTGTGAAATGCTGGCATTTTATGATGCCATTGTTCAGGTTTCTGTGAACCTGGGAAGTGGGAAGTGACTGTTGTTGACTGTTGTATATTGACAATCAAACGCACAGAATAGTGTACAGTATATCGAACCGCAGCAGTTTTGGCCTCGTATTTCAAACTGTCAGAAGTACACAATAGATCCTACTCTGCCAAAAATCACCGGTTCTGCCACAAAACAACCAGGAAGAGTAAAAGCTTGGTGTTTTGAAAAACTTTTCACTATATTAGATTAGATTATGTAATATACTTAACATTATAAATGTATATATCTTTACTAAGAGGCTAAATTACAATTGAAAAGAAAATATTTCATTGTAGTAATATTGTAATATACGTTTTTATATTCAGGTAGTTCATTATATCTGTATTTTATATTATGATATTGTATTTATACATTCATTTTCACGTGTTTCTTTTTGTCAAAAAACAGCCAGTTCATAGACACCTACATAGTTATTTAATATGATTTTTATTATATATTAGTTTAATTATGTAGTATGTGAAGAGATGAAAAGTTAATTATGGGTGTATGTGGGCATGTGTGTTATGCCACAATATTAAACTTGTAATCTCTTCAGCTAAAGCATGTGTGTGTGTTTATATATATAGTTCAGTCATGAAACTCTAGATGGCGCATTCTGTTGGGGTGTTAACGTATCTGATGATATTCAGAGAGTTAAACGACTTGGCACAAGCTGATTGGTTCATGCTGCATATGCAGCCAATGAGCTTACTGCCTTGCATTTATATGGATGGCTAGCATTCACTAGAGATTCCTGCAGAGCGCTTTCAGAGTTCTCTGAAACCCTCCACCTTCCCCAGTTCCACCTGTATAGATCTGCTACAGGTTATTATATATGCTATTTGTGGCCGCAGCAGTGTGTCTTAAATACTCATGGCACCGTATCGCCATATGCATTCGCAGTTGCAAGTTCCTATTCTTGCTTGCAGCAGCAGCAATAATCTACAACTACAGCAATAACCAACAGCAGCAGCAATTCAACAGCAGCGTAGCAGATCTATTTCGCCAAGACCAAATGCATTAACATTGTCATATCCATCACCATGCTAAAATCTTCCGAGAGTTGTCATGATTGAAATATATATAGATATATATACACAGTATAAAATATGCAGTTATATACTATAAATTCATATTTTATGTTGTTTTTTATACATTTACGTGTTGTGACTCATTTTTATACGAGAATATGATATTAAAAAATACATTTGGCAAAATATTGGCTACCATATGCATGGTGCAGTTTACCTTACATGAAGGTTCACTTTCCAAATTAACATTTGTGGATGATAATAGTGGCGAAGAAAAAAATTACCTTATTGATTTCATTCATAATAAATGGCTTAAAGGGAGATATAATTTGCTCTTAAACGCTCATATGGGCGCCTTCTATCCTTTTTGTGGGCTTGATAATTAATACTAATCACCTCAGTTGTCAGTGCCAGTAATTTCATAATAGGCTTCAGAGGACATGCTCATTTATTTTGGAGAATTAATTAGCGTCTGATATTCTATTAATTACACATGTCAATATTCGGAGCAAAATAAGCATAGCTTTTTTTCTCAGGCTGTTTCTTATATGTCAGTGTGGGTTAGAAAAACGAGACAGGCAGTTTTTCACCCTCCCATATAAACGGGACGGCCAGATAAATGTGTGCGGTGAATTCATACACAGGGAAATAGCCTGTGTTCCGGGAACAACTGTAATCTGTTTCTCTTTATCATTCGTCCGGAATGACACCGTTTAGCATCTCTCCCCGTTTGGAAGGACTCCGGGACTCAGAATTCCAGGGCCGGCGATCTGCCTTCAGATGGCAAAACTAAATAAAGATGTTTAGTGACAGGCTAATGAACAAATGGGCCCTCTTGATTTAACCTTGATGAATGGTCCGGCCAGGTGTTTTCAATAACGACAATAAGCACTGCAAGCCACAGGCCCACTGATACTGGTATAATGCATTATTAGACCATTAGAGGCTGGGGATGGGAGACCACTTACGCGCTGCCCTATCAATAATGCTGTGTCCCAGTCTGCATTTAGGCCCGGGGAATTAGTCATACTGATATTCTATTTAATAAAAAATCACGAGAAGACGCATAAAGAATCTCATTACATTTTAACAGGGTTACAGTAACCCGGTAGGACCGCAAGTTTAATTTTCATAAGAGCATCCATTCTTCAATTATGTCAAGCAGAGAAAATGTAAATGGCAAATGGAATGCTAACAATATCTCTACAAGCGCATTGGCAGATAGAAGCCCGGGGTTCGGACGGAGAGGGATGGTGTGTGCGTCTGTGTACATGTTTATGTGAACGTATTTCAGAGAGAGGACGGAGAAGTGCATCACTTGCATCAGAACACACTGTTTTTAGTACAGTTAGAGATTAAACATGAAAAGAATAGCATGCAAGAAAGGTATTCAGTTGTTTCAGATGCCAGCGACGGTGTAAGTGAGAGGTGTCAGTCCCTTAATTCGAAGCATGACAGCGTTTACCCCCGAAGTGTCAGAAGCAGTATTGGCATGTGGCTATCAGCGCCCGGTGCTGTGGGGCCTCTGCAATAATAAACTGCTAATTGAAAGGCGCTCTCAGAGCAGGCCTGTTAGCAGGGAGCCAAGCTGCTGAAAGATTACTGCAGCACGCCGCCTCGCTTAGGTGCTGAAAGAGGCTATTACGCCTCTGCTCTCTACCTGTGAGGAGTGTTAATACAAACCTGTGCTCTCACTTTCTCACTTCTTTTAGAGGGGACCAACGAGTGAGTCTAGTGTCAGGATGGAATCACAGATTTATGCTGAGACTCAAACACGTGCTGACACTAATATTTTTAGTACACATGAGTATAAACGCATTAGTATAGTTAGTTCAGAGATTTCTGTTGCTTTTATGACTTGAATCTTATGGGTTTATATGTACAAAACCTATTCATATGTAGGAGTAGTTTTTCACACCAAAATCTGAAAAAAAAAAAATTGAAAATAAAATGTATAATTTATTTTTATAAATTCTTACATTATTATTTGTGCCTATTTCTTTTTAGGGAATAATTCAGACAAACCATATTTTTAGGTTTGTGAAATTTTCAATTAATTTTCATTTTAATTTAATTTTTCATTTTTCAATTAATTAAACAACTTTTTCCATAAATACAATTAGATAATTACAGACAAAGTAAAATGAGGGGGGGGTGGGGGGGGGGGGGGGGGGGGGGGGGGGGGGGGGGGGGGGGGGGGGGGGGGTGGTACACTCTCTTAAAAATTATAAATGATTGTACATTAAGAAATATATATTAATATATATATATCAATTATTATATAGAGATATATATATATAATATATCTATAATCTATATATATATCTATATAATATTAATATATATATCTAGGTAGAGAGAGAAAAAGAGCATATTGTTGCTATATTGTGTACAATTTAGATTTTAGCTTGCGACATATTGTCATGGCAATTAAGCACCTAAAGTCCCTAAGTATTATAAAATCAATATAAGTATACATATATAAATATATATATAACACAGTATACACAGTGTGTGTGTGTGTGTGGTATAAATATAATTAGATTATTTAAGTTTATTTCAGATTTTAGATTTATGTAGCTTTCTTTTATTTTATAGGTTTTTTAGGTGTAATAACTATCACCTTGTGGTGATTTAAAAAAAGATATTAATTTAATAACTTGTATTATTTTTAAACCATGATTTGAAATGATAGGACTAACAAAAACAAAAAATAGAATAAGAAAACAACAACTTGTGTTTAACTGAAAATAACATAAAAAAATATAAATAATTGTAATGGTCATAAAATGGCCTTCATTCTCTTTATTCAAAATATAATTTCAAATTTTTATGACCAGAGCATATTTCTGTGTGATACTCTCACATTCTAGCCACCTGAAGTTGAACTCAAAGCCCGGTCACCCGCCTCGCCTGGGCCTCCTCCGCATGTGCCGGGGCCTTTAGAAAGCTGCAAAACAAGGGACTGTGTGCCGTCCAGCCATGCAGAAAGCTCATAATCTTTTAATACGCACTGAGGAAGGAAAGATTAAAACATTTGGGTGTTGACAAGTGACGGGAGTCTCTTCTAGTGTGTAAAGCATTCCAAAGGCCTCACACACCAAGGGGTTCAAGATCATCCCAGGCCCTCCACTTTAATTAAAGTAATTGGCTTTCCACATTTCTATCTATAGACGATCAGGTATACCTTTGACCAAGAGGATTAAAACGAAAATATTTCGCATAATTAGCTGCTATGAAGGACGCCATCGGCTGGATCATATGTCAGACAAATGTTTGATTTCAAATCGAAATCCTCTCTCAACCTGCTGCGTCTGCGCCATCCAGCTACTTAACAGTTTGTTCTCTTTATTAACTAAAGAGGAGCAGCTGCGACTTTGTAGAAAACCTTCTGTGTATTGTGTCGGGTTTGAATGAAAAGACATCTTGTAGGAGTAATTGCATTACAGGCCCAGTGTGTCTCAGCTGTAGTGCCATATGTGTTTCTGTGTGTGTAGGGAGGAGGTTCTGTGCTATTTCAACAAATAATATTGTCGTAGGCTGCTGACAGAAATATCTTTGCTTTTGCGGCATCAGGCCCAATGTTAATATCTTCTGGTAAATTATGTTGGGTTTTTACTGCTCTCTCCCAGTAATTACCCTGTCTCTCGCAAAGCCTGTTGCAGTTCATTTCTCTTTATGCTCACACCCACTGACGGCCTGTGGCATAAGCCCATCACATGACGGCATGTTCTGCACATCGGTCTAATCATATGGAAGAGATGATCACAGGGCAGGAAATCGCTGAACGAGGCCAAAGGAAACAATCTTTCTGCACTGGACTAAGCCAATCATGTCCTCTCCAACCTCCAGCCTCATCTTACCCACAAAGTGCTTTTGATACATCTCTGATTAAATGCTCGACTGAAAGCGGCCTGCATTTATCACCACAATGTGATTATTCATCTGAATTTTTGATGTATGGAAGTGCCACAGATTGTAGCGAGTCTGGTAAAGTTGAGTTAAAGTTAATGGGATAGTTCACCCAAAAATTGTTTTGCAAAACACAAAAGGTGTATGTCTATGTATTTGTGTGTGTGTGTGTGTGTGTGTGTCTATATATTGCATGTAAAATAATAATAATAATAAAATGTAATACTTAAAAAAAAATTGTATTGCTATATTATGGTAATCAAAATCATTAGTAATAATAATAGGATTAACAAAAAAACTCAATAATTATAAAGTTTCACCCAAAATCATTTTCAGACGATTTATCCACTCATTTCAAACAACATGGACCCCTAAAAAATGTATTCATTTAAAAAATATAGATTATCTAATAAAGTTAGAGATAATTTGATATATTGCCTTAATGTTGTTGTTTTTTATTATACATTTTTTTAAAATAAGATTTTAATAATTAAAAAAATTATGTTATTAGGTTAGTGAGATATTATTAAAAATAATAGGACTAACAAAACACATGAAGATCATTTAGTTTACCCAAAAGTCAGTTTTCAACTATAATTTCCCCCATTCCAAAACAACACTAAACCCTAAAAAAATCTTATACTAGATTATACATAAAGTGGAAATATAGATCATTCAGTTAAAGAATGTTTAGCATTTTATGATTTTATTTTAATAAGATTTTAATCATTCAAAAAATAACTATTACTGTATTAGTGAGTTGTGAGAATCGCTATTAAAATAATAGGAATAACAAAAAAAGATTTAAAGGGCTTGGACAATAGTAGACAAAAAACCAAAAATTGGTTTAGTTATATATATTTTTAATAAGATTAATAATATGAAAAAAAAAGTATTACTGGTAGTGAGAAATCATATGAAAAAATATGGTACTGACACATTTAAATTCACTTTCATTGTATAGACAAATAAAGACAAATAATTTTTTTTTGTGATCTGTAGAAATCAATATATGAATGGCTTATTTATATTTATCTATGCATACAAAGAAAGGATAGGTGGAAGTATGGTAGCATTTGAAAAAAAATACACACTCCAAACCTCTATAAAATGATAATGTCAATGTCTTCTCAAATAGACACAGTTTGAAAGTTATGCATTTGTGTATTTTAGCTAAACCTTTATGCTGATTTGAAGAACATGAAACCACCATAAAGACAAGCTGCTTTACAGAACAGAAAAGCCCATAATAGTCATCATGATATGTATCTTGGGGATAAAGCAGGGACTGCAGCAGGTGACTGTAAGATAGTGAGAGGAGAGAGCAGCTGTAATCCTGAGAGCGCTGGATCGGGATTAAAGCAAGGTCTGCAGCTTTACGGCACTCTGAGCAGGTGTGTCTGTACAGACCAGAGTAGATAGAGACCTTAAAGGAACAGTTCATGCAAAAATGATCATTCTGTCATTATCTATTCACAAAAGGATCACTTTTGAAGATCATAGTTTAATAATCAAATGAATAATACATAAAGCGTGTCGTAAAGGGAATTAGGCACAGACACACTTTTCTTGTGCTTTGCTCAGACAGCTGATAAACTCTCAGTGTGATTGATGCTCTGTTCTCTCAGATAAATGGCATCTGTGGGGCCCAGGAGGGCTCTAATTGAATTGGTTTCCAGAGAATACTAATGGGGCGTAATGTTGAGATAACTGAAGCCCTAAGAATAAGTGATCATTGACAGCATGTGTTTCTTGCCAGTAATAAACATGTCACACAGACGGGCAGTCAGTAGCTGCAACGCCATTACCTCACTGACACCACACACACCACACACACCACACACACACACACACACACAAATCACTGCGCTCCAAACACAAAGATCTTATAGAGAATTGTCACCAAAAGTGTGCAAAAATAGTTTTGGGTCAATAAGGTTTGTTATGTTTTTGAAAAAAGCCTCTTATGCTCACCAAGGCTACATTTATTTGATCAGAAGTAAAGTAATAAAATTAATATTGGGAAATATTATTATGCAGATTTATGCTCAACAAACATTTACTGATTTCTTTATCAATGCTGAAACAGTGTGCTTAATATTTTGATAATTTTTGCATGTCATGTAGTTTTCATTTTAAAGTTTATTAATTTTGTTTTGTGTTTTTGTCATTTTAATTAGATTTTGTTGTTTTTAAATATTTCTATATAGTTTTTTATTCATTTTGAATTTATAATTTTTTTTCATTTCTTATATTTCACTTTTAGATTTTTTTTTTTACATTTATTGTAATTTCAAGGACCAAACCGTTTTTTAGGGTTTTCGTATATAAATCTAGATATAATATATATATCTATATATAGATATCTATATATTCTTATATAATATATATATTGAATAAGACTAAGGTGTCATTTTGTCATGTCTTATAGCTTTATTCCTTTTTATTTAGTTTTATTATGGGATGTATATATATATATATATATTATAGTATATATATAATACAACACACACAAACACACAGTATCTTTCACACATTTTATGGTAACTTTACAACATTTCTTTTGTGTTATTCCATAGTTTTTATTACCTGAATTTGATTGTACTCATGCATTATACTCTTTTGACCCTCACATTCATACTTATAAACTTAGCTCAGCGAGTGAGTGAGAGAAAGTGAGCCAATTTTCACTGTCCCATGATTATACTGGCATGTCTTTAGCCCATCTGGGAGATATTTGTGTAGAGTTTTGGGGAACCTTCAGGGCACAGAAAACCCTTTACATAAACACTGATCCCTGATTCACACTTCAGCCAGCCAGACCTTTCATACATGTGGTCAGTGGGTGGCTTTGTTGAATCTCCTTTTGAATATAGTACATTTTATGATCAGACTGAACTCAAATGTGTCATCACCTTTTGGGGGTGTTTTAACAGAACAGATTAGAAGAAGAGGGTTATTTGGTGTTGTATATTAAAAAATAACATTAGCAAATACTACGATTTGTCATGCATTTAATTATGCATCACTTTTCAATCTAACACAAAAATGTGAATAAATAGCCTCTCATCCAACATGCCTTCCTTCCAAGTGATTTTATGATGGGCCAAGTGTACTGGCAACCCGAGCGGCTGGACAGGAGGTGTCATCAGCTAACAGCAGAACCTACGCTCTCACCCTCCAAACGGCCAGATCTCAGCTATGTTTGGTGAAAAAACAAATTCCCTCAGTGTGGCCACAAGCTGTGCTAACACCACAGACATTTCAGTGGCACCCCTAACCATAACTTTCAAGATGGGCACTGAGTCTCGTTATTGTATTTAGGTTATGTCTAGCACCAATGATTCACTCAGAGGCCATGAAGGGCCGTGGTGAGATCAGTACAACAGCAGAAAACAATTCATCGCTTGGCACCTGAGACCATCATTGTACAGGACTGTCTGCACCAGCTCATGCATTATTATGTGAATTAGACTAGACTCAATCTGATCGTTATCGTCTAGCGGTATGTGAGATAAAAAAAGCCAAAAAGTCGAGCCAAAGAGATTAAAAAAATGAAGTAATCTGAAATATAAATTTTTTTATAAATTAGATTATTAATAATGATAAATTATATACAGACACACCGTAATAGTGGTTAAATTGATAATATAATTTTTAATGATCTAGAATTATTTTAATAAAGTTTTATATTTTTAATAAAGTAATAGGCAATATTATTCTCAGAACTATAAACAATTTACTTATTATAGTGACCCTGGAAACAAAAACCAGTCTTAAGTCACTTGGGTATATTTTTAGCAATAGCAAAAAAAAAAACATTGTAGGGGTCAAAATTATCGATTTTTCTTTTAAGCCAAAAATTATTAGGATTTAAGTAATGATCATGTTCCTTGAAGATATTTTGTCAATTTATTACCGTAAAAATATCAAAACTTAATTTTTGATTAGTAATATGCATTGTAAGAACTTCATTTGGACAACTTTAAAAAAGATTTTCTCAATATTTAGATTTTTCTTTTGCACCATCAGATTCCAGATTTTCAAATAGTTGTATACCTGCCAAATATTGCCCTATCCTAACAAACCATACATCAATGGAAAGCTTCTTTATTCAGTTTTCAGATGATGTATAAATCTCAATAAAAAAAAAAAAAAAGTACCCTTATGACTGGTTTTGTGCTCCAGGGTCACATACAGTGGGTACGGAAAGTATTTATACCCCCTTAAATTTTTCACTCTTTTTTTGTATTGCAGCCATTTGCTAAAATCATTTCAGTAAATTTTTTTCCCCTCATTAATGTACACACAGCACCCATATTTACAGAAAAACACAGAATTGTTGACATTTTTGGAGATTTATTAAAAAAGAAAAACTAAAAATATCACATGGTCCTAAGTATTCAGACCCTGTGCTCAGTATTTAGTAGAAGCACCCTTTTGTTCTAATACAGCCATGAGTCTTTTTGGCAAAGATGCAACAAGTTTTTCACACATGGCTTTGGGGATCCTCTGACTTCCTACTTGCAGATCCTCTCCAGTTCTGTCAGGTTGGATGGTTAACGTTGGTGGACAGCCATTTTTAGGTATCTCCAGAGAGGCTCAATTGGGTTTAAGTCAGGGCTCTGGATGGGCCATTCAAGAACAGTCACAGAGTTGTTGTGATGCCACTCCTTCGTTATTTTAGCTGTGTGCTTAGGGGTCATTGTCTTGTTGGAAGGTAAACCACTTCGGCCCAGTCTGAGGTCCTGAGCACTTGGAGACGGTTTTCGTCCAGGATATCCCTGTACTTGGCCGCATTCAACTTTCCCTCGATTGCAACCAGTCGTCCTGTCCATGCAGCTGAAAAACACACCCACACATGTGCTGCCACCACCATGCTTTCTGTTGGGAATGTATGGACAGGTGATGAGTAGTGCCTGGTTTTCTCCACACATACGCTTAGAATTAAGGCCAAAAAGTTCTATCTTGGTCTTATCAGACCAGAGAATCTTATTTCTCATTATCTCACCAAACTCCATGCGGGTTTTAATGTGTCTTGCACTGAGGAGAGGCTTTCCGTCGGGCCACTCTGCCATAAAGCCCGACTGGTGGAGGGCTGCAGTGATGGTTGAGTTCTACAACTTTCTCCCATCTCCCGACTGCATCTCTCTGGAGCTCAGCCACAGTGATCTTTGGGTGCTTCTTTACCTCTCTCACCAAGGCTCATCTCCCCCGATAGCTCAGTTTGGCCGGACGGCCAGCTATAGGAAGGGTTCTGGTCGTCCCAAACGTCTTCCATTTAAGGATTATGGAGGCCACTGTGCTCTTAGGAACCTTAAGTGCAGCAGAAATTTTTTTGTAACCTTGGCCAGATCTGTGCCTTGCCACAATTCTGTCTCTGAGCTCTTCAGGCAGTTCCTTTGAACTAATGATTCTCATTTGCTCTGACATGCACTGTGAGGTGTAAGGTCTTATATAGACAGGTGTGTGGCTTTCCTAATCAAGTCCATCAGTATAAGCAAAACACAGATGGACTCAAATGAAGGTGTAGAAACACCTCAAGGATGATCAGAAGAAATGGACAGAACCTGAGTTAAATATTTGAGTGTCACAGCAAAGGGTCTGAATACTTAGGATATTAGGACCATGTGATATTTCAGTTTTTCTTTTTTAATAAATCTGCAAAAATGTCAACAATTCTGTGTTTTTCTGTCAATATGGGGTGCTGTGTGTACATTAATGAGGAAAAAAAAATTAACTTAAATGATTTTAGCAAAGGCTGCAATATAACAAAGAGTGAAAAAATTTAAGGGGGTCTGAATACTTACCGTACCCACTGTATATATATATACTATTACTGTTATATATAAAAACAGGTATTATAATATAAAACATTCTATTTTAGATCATCTATAATTTATATATGCACGTTTTTTTCTTCTATGGCAAGCAGACAAACTGTGTAATCATTGTATCTGTCAGGTTCTCATGCATGATTTCCAGTGAAAGTAAAGCTTCTTTCTGATCCCAAGGCCTAGAAGTAAAAAGGAACAGTGAAAACAAACTGTTCCCGCTTCAGATTCCCTGTTGAGAAGTGTGCTACTGGCGTGTTTCGTGAGATGAGAGAAACGGTGGATGATGTCCCACAGCCCCTAATTTCAGCATTCAAACCAAAAGATTTTATGTTGCTTTAGTTCAATCAGATCTTGCCCCTTCAAGAACTCTATCCAACTTATTGTGGTACCATCAAAAATGACACAGTAAACCCACCACTTATTATGGGAGCATACACTTTTAACACCAAGTCTTTGACACTTCGCCAACACTTAAAATGTGTGTATTTTAATTAATTAAAAATAAATGGCCACATGAAACCAAATGGCACGTAAAAAATGATTAGGACATTTTTCAGAGCTAAATGTTCTTTATAAGCATCACAATTCCAAAAACTGGACCCAAAATTAATTTTCTGGTGTAGACGGTAACTTAATGTTTTTGGTCATTAAAAACCAACACACATCTTATGTGAAATAACTTGCTATTTTATTTTGTTACTTTTTTAATGCAACAACATTAATGCATTTTAAGTGTGCAACTTTAATCGTCTCAATACGTTATAAATCATACATATATATATATATTTTTATATACTGTATATATACTGTATATATATATTATATATATATAATATATATATATACGATATATTTAAGCATGATTAGTAAATCCTGAGACCAAAAACGTATTGAGACGATTAAAGTTGCACACTTAAAATGCATTAATGTTGTTGCATTAAAAAAGTAACAAAATAAAATAGCAAGTTATCTGAAATATATATTATATATATAATATATAATTAATAATGAATTTACCTTATTTAGACACACAGTAATAGTGTTAATTAGGATAATATCATTTTTTAATGATCTAGAATATGTTTAATAAAGTTTTTAAGGTAATAACGTATAACAATTATTATTCTAATAACTATAACAATATTAATTATTATTTGTGACTTTGGACCACAAAACCAGTCTTAAGTCGCTTGGGTATATTTTTTAGCAATAGCCAAAAAAAAACATTGTATGGGTCAAAATTATAGATGTTTCTTTTATGCTAAAAATCATTAGGATATTAAGTAAAGATCATGTTTCATGAAGATATTTTGTCAATTTCCTACCGTAAAAATATATCAAAACTTAAATTTTGATTATTATAGTACTTTGCGTATCAACAAGTTAACATATAAAATTCCTTTCCCCTATTAATAAATGACTGTATAGCCTACTTTCAAAGTGTGTTACGGTCGTCAGGCTCACAGCGACATCATGCGGTTGCTCTCATCTGAACACATGGCTTCGTAGAAGAGGCAGTATTCGGATTCCCGAACAAAAGACTCTAATGAGGTGGATCTTTTTAGTGAATCGAAACATTCATGACTTGTATGAGCCGGTTCATTTGAGCGAATCCAAAAATCCACAGCGCGAGCACTTGTGTAGTTCGATTTTCGACTCTTTTGATCCAGTTCTTTAATGAATTCGTATTCCCCTATCATATTTTTATATAGAAAAAATATTTAGATTAGTAAGATAGAATGCTATTCCGAATTCAGCCATTTATTGTTTGTTTAGTATTTATTTAATATATAGTTAGGGCCAATTATTAGATTACCTTTATGCAGCCTATAAAATTTTTAAAAATCTCTTTAAACATCTATGTAAACCTGCTTTTGGCGAACGATATTATTTGGTAAAAGACTGAAGAATGTATTAAATGCAATAGTAATTTAATTTCTTCATTTCACTTCTATATGGTTCTCAAAAAGACTAAAAGATTCGTGAATGGAAGTGTTAAGGAACCGTAATGAATCATTAAAATCCTTACGATTCCCTATAATATACCAGTTTATGTATGTGAAGATTATTTAAAGCGTCATCATGGTCATCGACAGGTATTCTTTTTCGCGGTTACGGAAGTTCTTTACCATGGTAACACGTTGTCATGGTTACTCGTCAAGCGGACAGTTGAGCGCCGCGTCCAGACGGGGGCGATGGCCGCTTCATTCAACAGATCAGTGAAGTCCCGCAGCACTCAAACTGTGCAGGACCACAGATGTGAGGCGCTCGGAAGAGTCAAACAGCTGCTTTTTATCGCGTATCTACGCTCCTGTCGCTCCCCTGTTACAGACAGAAATATGAAAACATGGTAGTTAAAACCAGAAAATCAAATGCCAAGGACCAGAGCGGCGAGAAGGACAGGAGTCAGTCCGCGTTGGGGAAAAGCAAGCGTGCCAAAGATGGGAAGGGCTCGGCTTCCCAGAGTAAAAGCGGATATTTTGCAGGGTTCATTAGAAGCAAATTAGGTTTGAGCCCGTCCGCTTTTGCAAGAGGAGTATCAGTGTTGGTTCTCGGTAAGGCTTTGTTTCTTAGCCGCTAGGTAGCTAACGGTTATTCACATGATTAGCATCTAGCATGTTCTCAGTGTCAGTATTATAGAAACTCGCTTGTAAACAACAAAGTTGTGTAGAGCTCATATTTCCTTGAACGATTTTATTCTTTAACAACTCCAAATGACCTTCATAATCTTCAGGTTTTTGGTGAATGCTCGCATGTTAACTCTAGTTAGCAACCAATCGAATTTCATTCATTTCACTCCAGTTATTAGCCAATGATTACCATACGCTAACGCATTTTATGGTTTTTCAGTACATGTAAACTATCCACAGACGTGAATTGTTCATCTGTTTTAAAGTAGGCGACTTCTACTAGAGACTCGTTCTGTATGGTCAGATATGAGTCCTTCAGTGTGGCCACGCAGCGATCTGTCTCTGGGCAAAGTCACCTAACCTCATGTGTTTATTTCCACAGCTCTTATTGTGGGATTTTTACACTGGTAAGTAGCTTTAGATCTTTACGACATGAACATGATGTTCCTCTTATTGTGACTGAATAAACTATCCTGTGTTTCTCAGGTATCATCTCTCACATCTGTTTGAAAATGACAGGCATTTTTCACACATGTCGTCTTTGGAAAAGGAGATGGCCTTTCGAACAGAGATGGTTATTATTACTTTTCCCCTCCAATATGATTACTACATAATTTACTGTGTCTGTCCAGAGAGGGTAAATTGGGAGACTTTTTGCTATTATTTTGTTATCATCCTGAGTTTACTCCATATATAGCTCTCCTTCACCTTGCAACTCATTTAGTTAAATACTAAGCTTGAACTTTAATTGACATCTTGCTGATTTAGATAATCGTCTCACAGTGGCATATGCTATTTTGTCTTTTAAGGGACTGTATTACTCATACTTCAAGACCATCATTAAGGCTCCTTCTGTCGTGGACGGTCTTTATATGATCATGAACGATCGTCTCACTGAATATCCTCTGGTGATAAACACTCTAAAGAGGTTTAACTTGTACCCTGAGGTGAGATTGCCTCTTTGGCATCTTCTGAATATCAGTGAAATCTCTTTATTCCACGCTGTTTGATTGAGCTCTGAAGTTAACCATCTTTTTTTGCTCTCTTGTACTGCAGGTGGTCTTGGCCAGCTGGTACAGAGCATACACTAGCACGATGGATTTTTTGGGGATCCCTACCAAGATGTGTTGGACCATCAACAGAGGGGAGGGTCTAGATCCAGTGGAGAGTTGTGAAGGTATTGGAGAAGCCAAACATCAAATAAGTATACATTGTTTGGCCCACACATCTATTTGTTGTTTAATTTTAGAGCATTTGCAGTGCAGTACATTGTAAATAACTGTAGAGCCCACACATGACATTCAAACAACTGGTTTTAGTTCAATTGTGGCCCATGAATCAAGTATTCATGACTTAATTCATTCCCTTGTTTTTTCTATATAACAGTCACCTTCAATTTGTCTTGCTGTTTTAGAAAAGTTTTCTACATTGTAGTTGTAATTAAAAATAGAAATAACTTTTGAACCTCTTTTTTGTGCTTGCTGATTTTTTGCTATTTTCACTTCTGCTAACACGCTCCTTATGAGGGAATATTTCTTTTTGTAAAGTGATGTTGAGGTGGAGAAAAAAAATGCTGTTTCATTCACTGTGTGACTGACGGCCAAGTGTTCTTCCTTTCACAAAGATGCTTTACTTACTTGAGTGGCTTTTCCACAGGTCTGGGGGATCCTGCTTACTTTTATGTCACATTTGTGTTCCTGTTAAATGGGGCAATGCTGAGCCTCTTCTTCATTTATGGAACGTATCTGAGGTAATCCAGCCTAGAATAAACATCTCAGAGGAAGAGTCCTTTAATCAATACCAAAGAAAAGTGCAACTTTGAGTTTATACTTTGATTGCAAATGGGTTGATCCTAAAAGCTTCATTTCAAAAGATAGATCATAACAAACTTTATTTTTTGGCTGTTCTTATAGTGGCAGTCGACTGGGTGGCACTGTTACAGTTCTGTGTTTCTTCTTTAATCATGGAGAGGTAAAGCAGATAGTTTTCTTAAGCATCTTGGAGAATTTTTTTTTCTTTCGCTACAGTCTTCTAGTACTTAGAGATTTTGTCTCTCTTTTGAACCTTTGAATCCCAGAGTACTCGGGTCATGTGGACACCACCTCTGAGAGAGAGCTTCTCCTACCCCTTCCTGGTTCTGCAGATGCTTCTGCTCACTTACATCCTCCGGTAACTTGCTTTCCTCCTTAAGTTTGCAACCCAAATCATAGCAATTTAATGTTTATATTCAACCTTTCATACACATGTTCACTCTTTTTGTTCATACTTTGAGATGACTTAAATCTTTTAAGTATTATGTGGTCACCGGACACATTTAAGCAATGTTTTGTGTATTTAGGTGGCTTATGTGTACATTGTTTATGATTATACACACAACGTTGGGTTATTCTGTGCAATTAAAATGTATTTTGTTGGATATTTTTGATTTTGTAAGGACGAGGAACCCAAGCAAGAATACCATGATGGCTCTGGGGATCTCCAATATTTTCTTCATGCTGCCGTGGCAGTTTGCTCAGTTTGTCTTGCTTACCCAGGTGAGTGATGGAAGAGAAAACACGATCATATACATGCTGATCCAAACACTTGTTTAATGCTGATATTTGAAGGAAATAGAGAAAGCAGCTAAATGTAACATCCCACGTTAACAGGGTGAAATATTTTTACAATTTTAAAATAATGTTTCTATCATAATGTTTTTTAAAATGTAATTTATTCCTGCAATGGCAAAGTTGATTTTCAGATGTTCAACAGAAATTACAGATCATTCTAATATGCTGATTTAGACCCTTAGAAAATATTATCAGTGTTGAAAGAAAATATTCTCTATTGTGCTGCTTAATATTTTTGTGGAAACTGTGAATACATAATTTTTTTCAGAATTCTTATACGAATAGAAAGTTCAAAATAAGTTTATTTGGAATAGAAATCTTTGTTCCATGTTTTCACTGTTACTTTTGATTAATGTAATAATGCATTCTTGTAATAATGCATTCACTTCTTTCAAAACAAAAAACCTTACTGACCTCAAACGTTTGAACAATGTTGACAGTTTCCTAATAGAAACGTAATGCAGTTCCCCTCCAGAGTCAGAGTCATTTGTAATGATATTTTGCCTGAAGAAGACCTAGTTAAGTCTGACATGATTTCATGCCTCAGGAATATTGTGCAATCCAGTTTTCAATTTTTGCTGTTATGAGAAAATTGTTTTGCAGCAAGATAGCAAAGGATGCTATGACAAGAATGTTTGTGTGTTTTGCAGGTGGCATCCCTTTTTGCTTCATATATCCTGGGATATCTGAGTCCGGCAAAAATGCAGTCTGTCTTAGTAACTCACATGGTAATGTAAAGACTTTATTAATAGAGCTACAATATTGCTCATGTTGTCTTTCTGATTCACTGATGAACTGACTGCTCCTCACAGATCTCCTTGGCCATCTGTTTTCTTCTAATGTTCGGGAACTCGATGCTGTTGACATCCTTCTACGCCTCTTCACTGGTCTCCATCTGGGTGAGTTGGACAGTGTGAAGGCTCATTGCTGCACTCATTAGCTACTTGCTCCGGAAAGCACACAGTGTGGTATAGTCGGTTCCTATGACACCAGAAGCTGATGTGTTTAATCTTGTCTTGTGTAGAAAATGACCAAATAAGTATCCATGACTAAGTACAAAGTACATACAAATATATGACCTCTAACACAAACATACTGTGAAGAAACATGCCAGATTTACTGGTTGGTCTGCTTTCATTTCAGGGTATAATTGCACTCAGGGATTGGTTGGTTGGAATATTCAAACCTGGACTCTTCACATGGGTAAGAGCACAAGCAGTACTGAGTACTGACTGATGCAACAGTAAAATGTGCCTGAATTGATTTAAAAAACAGTTGTTTTTGATAGGTCATGCAGTGCCTTGCATGGGTGGTCTCCACTGTCATTCTGAAGTTCATGCTCTCAGTGATCTTTGGGGCATCAGATGATGTGAGTAAAAAGGAGAGCAGTGCTGTGAACATCAGTTAGCTTTAGATTTAGGGGTCCGTTGAACACTTTGCAGGGCTTTTGCAATTTTAATTTTGTTTTGATTTATAGGCCCACATCAGCAGTCTGATCAAATCCAAGTTCACAAGCTACAAAGACTTTGACACGATGATGTACACGTGTGCTGCTGAGTTTGACTTCATCGAAACAGAGGTGGGTAATGTGATCTATTTCCTTGCAGTCAGTCATCAGTTTCCCCTTAAAGCTCTTTTTTTTATTTTTTTTATTGGACTTAATGTGTTTGCAGACTCTCATCCGATACATCAAAACCATGCTGCTTCCAATTAACGTGCTGATTGTGGGTTTTATTGCTGGAAGGGTGAGTCGTTTTCACTTAGATAATGGATGATTTACCCCTCCTACATTTTGGTATGTGTGTCCTGCTTTTATCTATTTGCAACAATCTAGGTTTACAGTTTTCTATCAGTTTGGTGTTTATCAGTTAGTTTAGAGTTTAGCCTTTTCTCATAAGCGTTTTTGTAGAAGTAATCGAAACACTAAAGTTCCCTCCATATGCTTCCTCCTTTTGCTTCCCGAGTTTAGACTATACAGGACATTATTGTGTTTCTCAGAAATAAGACGACAGAAAAGTCAGAGGATGATGAAATGGAGCAGTAAGTATTCTATATATCTACAGCACTTTACTGGCATGGTTGTTGTGAACATGAACAGTGAGCAGAGGGTATGTGAAAAATGTTACATAAAAGAAAGTGGTAACACTTTACAATAAGGTTCATTAGGTAAACATTAGTTAATGTATAACTAACATGAACTAACCATGAGCAATACATTTGTTACTGTATTTACTAATCTTCACTAACGTTAGTTAATAAAAATACAGATGTTCCTTGTTAGTTCATGTTAGTGCCCCAGTGCCATGAATCATTAACAGATTTTTAATAATGTGGCTAGTAAGATGTGAAATGACATGACAAGATAATAAACGATGGATAAAGTGCAGTTCACTATTAGTTCATGTTAACTAATGTAGTTAACTAATGGACCTTATTGTAAAGTGTTACCAAGAAAGTAAAAGGACACAAATAAATGTATAAATTATATTTAATCAATTGTATTATTTCTGTATAGAATAAAAAAGATACCTTGCTTCAAACGTTATCGTCCTTTTTCGTTTGTAAAAGTCTTTCGATTCCCAGGTGCATTATTTGGTCAATTAACAGTATATTACAGTAGATATTACAGTGTTACAATAAATGTTTTCTTTTCTAATATTTTTTATATCGGATATGCTCTGATGGCAAAGCGAATTTTCTACAGACATTACTCCCGTCTCCAGTCAGTCACGAATCCTAGAAATATTTTATTAGGCTGTTTGCTGATCCCAAGAAAAACATTTCTAGTTCAATCAACATGAATAGTTGTTGCTTAATTATTTTTTGGAAAGAACCATTTTTTTCGGGACTTTGATGATAGAACGTTCAAAGAACAGCAGTCTTTGAAATACAATCTTTTGTAACATTATATGTGTCTTTTCACTTTTAAATCATTTATGTCCTTGCAAAATTATTGCAGAAATGAATTTTCTTTTTTTCTTCCTTTCTTTCAATCAAAAAAAATATATAATAATAATCTTACTGACCCCAAAATTTTAAATAGTAGATTTTTACATTTCTTTGGGTAATAATGGATACTATTATAATCGTTCTTCCATTATTAGGAGCCAGATGCTGGCAAAAGGGAGTGGTAAGTTTCTGTAATTTTATGTGTAGCTTTTTATGATTCAAGCTTTTTTCCCCTTAGTTGATGTATATAAAGCGATGTACAGTGCATTCAGAAAGTATTCAGACCCTATATACAGTGCATTATCAGCCTTAGAGCTGATAATGCATATCAGAGCGAAAACCAAGCCCTGAGATCAAAGAACCTGCCTGCAGAGCTCAGAGACAGGATTGAATCGAGGCACAGATCTGGGGAAGGCTACAAAAAATTTGCTGCACTGAAGGTTCCCAAGCTCCAGGGGTCCTATCCCATACTTTTCAATGGAAGGATGTTGCACAACCGGACTCTTCCAGAGCTGGTCGCCCAGCCAAAAAACGAGCAATAAGCAACTTGAGAAGCTGATGGTCACTCTAGTTGAGCTCCATGATCATATATGCAGATGGAAGTAACCTAGAGAAGGACAAACATCACTGCAACACTCCACAAATCTGTGCTTTATGGCGGTGTGGCCAAACTCAATCCTCTCCTCAGTAAAGACACATGAAAACACACTTGGAATTTGCAAAAAAGCACCTAAAGGACCCTCAGAATGTGAGAAACAAGATTATATGGTCTGTTGAACCTCAATTCCAAGCATCATGTTTGAAGGAAACCAAGCAATGCTCATCACCTGCAGAGTACCACCCCAAAAATAAAGTGTGCTGGTAGCAGCCTCATGATGTGGGGCTGTTTTTCAGCGGCAGGGACTGAGGGACACATCAGAGTAGAAGAAAAGCTCAATGTATCAAAATATAGAGATAGCCTTAATGGAAAACCCAGTCCAGAGCATTCAGAACCTCAGACTGGGCAGAAGGTTCACCTTCCAACAAGACAATGACCCTAAGCACACAGCCATGGCAACAGTGGAGTGGCTTAGGGAAGAGATCGAGGAATTCATCAGAGTGGCCCAGCCAGAGCCCGGACTTGAACCCTATCAAACATCTCTGGAGAGACCTGAAAATGGCTGTCCACCGACGGTCCCCATCCAACCTGACCAAGCTTGAGAGGATTTGCAAAGAAGGATGGCAGAAAATCCCCCAATCCAGGTGTGCAAAGCTTGTTGTGTCATACCCAAAAAGGTGCTTCAACTAAGTGCTGATATGTCACATTTCAGTTTTTTCTTTTTAATACATTTACAGGCATTTATAAAATTCTATTTTCACTTTGTCATTATGAGGTACGGAGTGTAGATTCATGAGAAAAAAAAAAAAATTTAAACAATGTAGTATCAGGCTGCAACATAACAAAATTGAAAAAAGTGAAGGGGTTCTGAATACTTTCTGAATGCAACGTATGTGACCCATGGCATACAAGTTGATATTCAGAGGCTGTTTTTATCTTGTGATGTTTGTCTAGCTGGTGTATCACAGTCTGCAGCTGGTGGCATTTGCAGTGCTGGCTGTGCTCATCATGAGACTGAAGCTCTTCCTCACTCCTCACATGTGCATCATGTCCTGTTTGATCTGCTCCAGACAGGTGACCCAACTATTCATTCTCCATAACTCGCCCCAAAATGTCCATAATGCAAGGGAGCTGATTTGAGCAAAAACTTTTCAGATGTGGTGTGACTAATGTTTTGATTTAATCTGCAGCTGTTTGGCTGGGTAGGAGAGAAGTTTAAACTCCAGCTGACAGTCGTGGGAATATTATCCATCATGGTAGTCCAAGGAGTCACCAACCTGCAGAGTCAATGGGACATCATAGGAGAATTCAGTAACTTCCCTCAAGAAGAGCTCCTGGAGTGGATCAAAGACAACACAAGCCCTAGTGAGAAACCTTTGCTGTTCAACGGCACAAAATGAAGCATCTCACTTCCTGTGACCAGTGTCTGACTCCTGCATCCATGCAATGTTCCTGTAGATGCTGTGTTTGCTGGTGCAATGCCCACCATGGCGAGTGTGAAACTGTCCACAGGAAGAGCCATAGTGAACCACCCACACTATGAAGACGCAGGATTGAGGTGCACATGATTTAATATACGCTTCATCTCTACAGTATTTAATTCTCATAATATTGTTTTGTCAATGTAAAGCGTTTGATTTAATTTGTCCTTATTCAGAGAAAGAACAAAGATGGTGTATGCCATGTACAGCCGAAAGCCAGCTGAGGTAGTGAAGCGAAACTTAATAAAGCTGCAGGTGGACTATTTCATCCTTGAGGACTCGTGGTGCACCAGACGCTCCAAGTAAATGCTGCATACTTTGAATTAATACCGCTGTCTGATCAGCTGTATTATCTCACATGCTTTCTTCTTCTTCTCCAGGCCAGGTTGCAGCATGCCTGAGATCTGGGACGTGGAGGATGCACAAAATGCAGGAAAAGTGCCACTTTGCACTCTCATGTGGAGGGATTCACGTCCTCACTTCTCCACTATCTTTCACAACAACATTTACAAAGTCCTTCGAGTTCCCAAAACAGTGAGAGATATGAGATAACAGCAGTTTTCCCCTCACCTTACTGTTTTCCTGTCTTTGTTACGTGTGTGTATGTACACAGCAATGATTATTTTTGTAAAGGTCAGATGTGTTTTTCTTGAGCCCTGCACTTTTGGTGTCCGTTTTGTTTTGATAAGCTGTAAGAGATGTTTAAACCGCTGTGAGAGAGTCAGTCAGTATTGAATCACCCCTTTTCACTTAAAGGAATAGTTCACCCAAAAATGAAATTTGCTGAAAATGTACTCCATCTAAGATGTAGATGAGTTTGTTTCTTCATCAGAACAGATTTAGTCCATGAAGACTTTTATTGTTTCTGACGGCACCCATTCATGTGAGTAAAAACATGTGAGCAAGTGAGGTTAATGGCATTAAATTCTCCAAATCATTTCTGATGAAGAAACAAACACATCTACACCTTGGATGGCTTGAGTGTGTAAATTTACATTTACATTTACATTTAGTCATTTAGCAGACGCTTTTATCCAAAGCCGGAATTACCAATTGGAGGAACTAAAGACGATTCTTCTTAAAATTCGCTTGAAAATTGTCAGGGATTCAGCATTCCGGATAGGGGTGGGAAGAGAGCCACAGCCAGGAGTGGTGAACGAGAATGTTCTGGAAAGTGATTTTGAGCCGCTCTGTTATGTTACCATGAGGCGTTGCTCACTAGTGGATCTCAGACTTCTGAAGGGGATGTAAATTCATAGTAGTGAGTGGAAGTAGGTGGGTGCTGAGTCTGTGGCTGTTCTATATGCGAGCATCAATGTCTTGAACTTGATTCGTGCCGCAACCGGTAGCCAGTGCAAGGATTTAAAGAGAGGTGTAACATGGGCTCTTTGAAGACCAGTCGTACTGCTGCATTATGAATCATTTGTCGAGGTTTGATTGTGCTTGATGGAAGTACAGCCAGAAGAGCATTGCAGTAGTCCAGACTAGAGATGACAAGGGCCTGGACAAGAAGTCGTGCAGCATGCTCTGTTAGAAAGGGCTTGATCTTTCTGATGTTGTGCAATGCAATCCTGCAAGATCGAGCGGTCTTTGCAAGGTGGTCTTGAAGTCCGCCTGGTTACAAAAGTTACAACCAAGATTTCTGACCGAAGTTGATGAGGTAATTGTAGAAGAACCTAGCTGGATGGTGAAATCATGCTGTAGAGTTGGAGTTGCAGGGAAGACAAGAAGCTCAGTCTTTTCCAGGTTGAGCTGCAGGTGATGTTCCTTCATCCATGCCACGATGTTTGCCAGGCAGCCTGAGATCCGTGCAGCTACCGTTGGATCATCTGGTGAAATGAAAGATAGAGCTGTGTGTCAACAGCATAGCAATGGTAGGAGAAGCCATGTGCCTTTTTTTGTACTATGATGGGACCCAGTGATGTTGTGTATATGGAGAAGAGGAGGGGGTCCAAGAACTGAACCCTGAGGAACCCCAGTGACAAGTTGAAGTGCTTTGGATACCTCCCCTCCCCAAAACACCCTGAAAGACCTACCATCGAGATAGGATTCAAACCAGCGAAGTGGAATCTCTGTAATGCCCATGGAAGAGAGGGCAGCCAGGAGGATCTGATGATTGACAGTGTCAAAAGCAGCAGATAGATCCAGCAAAATAAAAACTGTTGATTTGGAATCAGCTTTTGCAATCCGGAAGGCTTCTGTGACTGACAGTAGCGCCGTCTCAGTTGAATGGCCACTCCTGAACCCCGACTGGTTAGGATCCAGTTGGTTGTTCTGTGAAAGCACCATGATATTTGGTTGAATGGGGTGGGCAAGGGAACTCTTTCGAGGGTTTTCGCTTGAGCGGAAGGCGAGAGCCAGGTCTGTAGCTAGCTGAAGCGCCGGGTTGAATGCTAGGTTTTTCTTTTTTGAGCAGTGGGTTTATCCGAGCCTGCTTGAATGCAGTGGGGATGGTGCCTGTGAGGAGAGATGTGTTGATGATGTGTGTAAGTGCTGGTAAGAGTGTAGGGGAGATTGCTTGGAGAAGGTGTGAGGGTATTGGGTCTAGAGGGCATGTTGTAGGGTGGCTGGAGAGCAGAAGTTTTGATACTTATGTCTCAGTGAGGGGACAGAAGGAGAATATGGGAGTTTTTGGAGTGGGTGGGGTTGGTTTGAAGTCCTGTGTGTGTGGGGCTGAGAATTGGCTACTGATTGTTCTGGTTTTGTCTGTGAAGAATGTAGCAAAATCATCAGCTGTTATAGAAGTAGTAGGAGGTGGTGGAGGGGGACAGAGGAGAGAAGTGGCAGTTTTGAAGAGATTACGCTGTGTATGGAGCGCTGTTGTTCTTGTTGTGGAAGTATGAAGATTTGGCAGTATGGGCTTCAGCAGAGAAAGATGAAAGCAAAAACTGATACATACTCAGGTCTAACGGATCTTTTGATTTGCGCCATTTTCTCTCAGCTGCCCTGAGTTTGGTCCGATGCTCACGAAGAACATCGGATAACCAGGAGTTCGAGGGGGCAGCCCGTTCCAGAGATGAGAAATGGGTAGGTGAGGGAAGAGAGGAGGATACAACGGAGGAAAGATGGTAGGGGGAAAGGGAGCGTAGGTTTCTTCTAAAAGTAACCGGTATGGGGGTTGGGGGCACACAGGTAGCAAAATGTAGTTGAAATATAATGAAGAAATGATCAGAGATATGTAAGGGTTTTACCAGAATGTTGTCTGCAATACAACTGCGTGTGTAAATTAAGTCAAGTTGGTTGACTGATTTGTGCGTGCTTGTGGTGGTAAGTCGTTTGAGATCAAAAGAAGCAAGGAGTGAATGGAAGTCTGTAGCATAAGGGTTGTCCAGATGAATGTTGAAGTCGCCAAGGACTAAAAGTGGACTGCCATCCTCCGGGTATGAGGACAGCAGCCCATCCAGCTCCTCCGGGAAGGTGGCTAGAATTTGGCCAGGAGGGCGGTAGATTACCACAACCTGGAGTTTTATAGGAAATGTTACAGTAATCGCATGAGATTCAAATTAGTTGTAATTGCATAGGGGAGAGTGGGTGGAGTATTTCCAATTGTTAGAAATGAGAAGACCAGCACCCCCACCCCACCCAACCTGATGGGCGGTGTGAGAGAAAGAGAAGTTGTTAGACAGAGCAACTGGGGTTGCTGAGTCTTCTGGACGAATCCAAGTCTCAGTCAAGCCCAAGATGCTAAGTGAGGAGTTTAAAGAAAAAGAAGAAAATTTAAGTCTGCTTTGTTGACAGATGAATGACCATTTCTAGAGGGCACCATAGCGAAAAGAAAGAGTGGGGTAGAGGATGTTAGAGATATGATCGCAGGGTAGCAACATTGCGGTTGCCGTCTCGGTCGTGACCGTTTAGAGCGTCGTGAGAGAAACCCGGGAATGGTTTGGAAACAAAGGATTAGGACCGGTGGGAACAGAGACGGACAAAAAGAGAGTGTGTACAGGGCAAAGAACAAAAACTACTTAAGTGTTCTTGGCGATTTAGTTGCTACGATGACAGTAGCGAAGGTAAAGGTCGCCGGTCTCCTACCACTCGTTCTTTCAACGGCAGGAGGCTGGTTGAACGCTTTCCCGCTGAGGCTTGCGCCAGCGCAGAAATCGGATACATAACAGTTAAGACACTACAGTGAAAACAGTGTGGCCGACTTCTAATTAGCACAGCCAATAGTCTACAGCAGGGCAATTCCTCCAATCGAAACAACAGTTCGCACTTCAACGCAGGAAGGAAGCAATTAAATTACACGCGCTCCTTCATAGCCGAGGGCAGTTATTATAATTACAAGAAAGTGCAATCAAAAATATAATGTAGAAATAGGCAGAAAACGAAATATTCCTTCTTAGCAGCAAGTAATAATTCCAAAAGCAGATCTATAACCAAGTATAGGAGGAATCACGTTGCAGCATCTGTGTTTAGCTTTTTTTTTTTTTTGATGAAACTATTCCTTTAACCATCTGTTATCATGCTTGTTAAAATGTATTTTATTAGGATGACTGTGATTTTTTTTTTTTTTTTTTTTGCATCGATTGAGTGCTAGCTTTGCGGTGCTATGGTCCAGAACCAGGTTTCCTTAACTCATTTCACTTTTTGTGCATAAATCTCTTTTGGATTTTCAACCGGTGACGTTTTGTTAAACACTTTGTGTATAGTTTTAAAATGTACATTTGTTTTGGGCAGATGCTCTTACCAAAGTGACCTACAAAAATTTTCTAATCGTCTATAGCAGTGATCCTCCTCTGGCTCGCGAGAGCCACTTTCCTGAGTTTAGCTCTCCCCTATAAACACACGAGTTGCTCTCCAGGTCTTCAGAATCATTCAGCAAATCACAGAGTAGGTTTGTTTGATTTATAGGGTTGGAGCTAAACTCTGCAGGAAAGTGGATCTCGCGAGCCAGAGTTAAGGATCAGTGGTCTATAGTGTTATTTTTTTTTTAAATCTGCAAACTTAATTTTATTAGTCAATGGTTGTAAATAAACTGCTTGTTACTCTTTTGTGTGTGTGTGGAAATCATGATCCGTGTTATGTATTAGAGTAGCTATCTTAAGTATTTTCTCTCTTTTAATGTTTTAAATGTATTGTCATTTGGATCATGTCGGTGTCTGTACTGAAGTTTACCAGTGCTAGTGTTGTGCTCATTTCTCAAGATGAAGGAAATGGCAACAGACAAGTTTTTGTCCCAGTTCCTTTCCTGACGTCATGTAATAATAATAGTCCTTTAAAAACCAAGTTGAAGGACTGTAATCACTGCCATAGTATTATTAAAGATATCAATTTGTAGCATGTGTTTTGTTGTAATTCAGAAGTATCCTTTACATTTCCATTGACATGCATGTGAAGTGGTCAAGAACAATTTTTTTTTTTCAAATGTGAGGAACTTTTTATTTTACCGATTAAATGTTATTTGAGTCAATCATTGAAACTTTTTGTTGTTTTTAAGTATAATATTCATGTGAATTTTAAGGCACAATGTATGTTTTCATCAACTGAACTGGACAGTATGGTCATTTAGCTGGTGAAGAAGTCTATTTTTGTGTTTGTAAATTGCTAATAAGAGTATACATAACTTAAATTTTCTTTGAATCGTACCCATTCACACTCAGAAAAAAAGATCATTTGGTTAGTGTGCTTTAAAAAAATGAATGATTTGAAACAACCAATTTAAAGCTATGTAACATTTGGCATCTAGCGGTTAAAAAAGAAACCTGCATGAGTCATACTGAAGACGTTTGCTCTTCGTTTATGAATGTGGATCGAGGCACCGGTGAACGCATGGTTGGTTCATTTAATCAGAACAGGGTTGAAATGAACCGTTTTTAATGATCTATAGTCGATCTTTGGCTAAAATAAAGACATAGTATGGAAAATTACGTTACGCCTGCTATATATAATATATATATATAGAGAGAGAGACAGCATGCTTTTTTTTTTTAAGTGTAGCATTAATATTATTCAGGAAAAAAAATCCACAAAATAAAATCCAAGACAAACATTAAAGACATCAGACATTTTCTTTTTCTTCCTTTAATAACTTCAACATTACAAAAGACAGCTCTCTCCCCTGTGTGTTTATATTGTACAAATTCAAAACTTTATGTCCTACATTTTCTTAAATCTTGATTTGGCCAGTTCACAAGGGAAACATCGGTCTGAACTGGGCAGAATTCTGTAAAAGTACATGTTTAATACATTGTGCAGACAGAAGCTCCGAACACCACGGCAGCAATACTTGTTCAGAGTCTTACTGTGAGGCTAATAAAGCAAGATACTAACCACATATGACTGAAAACCACCTTCCGGATACTCAATTTCATTCCCACCCACAGACGCCAGTATTTATTTATCACATGTAACAAGCAACTTGCTGCAAGAGTGAAAGTGTACAGAATGAATGTAGTGATTTACAAATCAAAGAGTGCTTTCACATACAGTATAGTAGTCAGAGGTATTTCACTGTCACTGTGGGATCTATGAAGCGCTGTGTGAGCATGAGGGCAGTAAGCAAATGACTCAATTCAAATGAACTATACTTGGCAACTCCTAAAGTTATAGAAGTTTCCACCACAAAATAAAAAAAAACAAATAAGGTCATTCTGACTTTACATCTCACAATTCAGACCCCCCCCCCCTCAGAATCGCAAGGGGAAAAAAAAGACTTTTGTGAAATAAAAAGCCACAATTACTTTTAATTTTTTATCCCATAGTGGAAATAAACTTCCAAACAGTATAAACCAGGTCAAATAAATGTTATAACCAATCAAATAAAATAACTGACAATTGCGCTGTTGGAGTATTAGAAATATTGCAAAAAAAGATGAACATCTATAGTAAAAAAAAATTTCAGCATGAACAAAATGGCATAAAAAGGCAACTTTTTTGTCCAGTGTAAAATTAAAAGACATTTCTAATAAAATGAAAAGCAAAAAGGAGGACATGTGTTTTTTTTTTCCAAACATAAAAAAGTAGTGTGGGGAAAGAGTGCAAAAAAGGAGTTTCCTGAGACTGCTCTAGATTAAATAAGTTGTTGTCAGGCCTACAGCCGCGATGGCAAGCCTACCTAAAGTGCACATTAACACCAGTAACAGAAGAGGAAAGAAATGACAGGCCAACAACACTGCAGCAGTCCTTCTGCCCCATCATGCCTCTGTGTCGTCTATTTGACCATTAAATAACCGTTAATAAATTAGTTGATTAACACTATAAAAATCATACGTACTAACAATACAAAATTCTATTTTATAACACTAAATAAGAGAAACAATGTAAACACATGAATGAATGTGGGGGAAAACTCTTTAACACAATCTGGAGCAATTTACATTACTCAAGTATGAATGTTTCTTGCCATTTATTTTCAGAGTGACTGCAAGAATTTATCTGTTTGTTCTCCTCCTGCACTGTTTTGTTTTAATATAGTATTTGTACATAAATCAAGTAACCTGTCAGACCATCATTGGGAATTACATTTTTACAAGTATAATAATAATAATAATAATTTACTTTGTATTTAGGTTTAATATGTCCTTCATGTGACATTTTGAAGTGTTCGCTTTGACTTTCCAAACTACTGGAAAAAGAGCGTGCAGTCATGCAGTCTAATGTCACCACCTTTGGTCTCAACGAGACATTTTCTCATATATGCATTTATTAATTTTTTTAAAAGCAGCACTCTGCAACAAACAGCATTTTAATATACTGAAAGAAAAATATCTTCGGTGATGATCTGAAAACTGTGGTACCGTGAGAAACAGGATTTTAGCGTGTTAAACTAATCCTAAAAGACTTTGCCTTCATTATCTTGAGAAAAATAAAATAAAGAAAAGAAAAATATGAAACCTAAGAGTCTGAAGAGTTCTTCATAACATCCCTAAATGTCTGAAATCATGGTGTTTTATTCATATTAAAAACAAATTGTACAAAATAAAAAAGGGTTTGTTGGTGTGATTAAAAATAGAAACTTCGATAAATATACCTGGAAGCCATATCTCAGCCCTCTATCGGGCGTCTCTACCTTTGGCTTGACTTTGGCAGGTTGGAAGGGCACACAGAACAGAGCAACACCATTCCAGACTAGAGGACTCTGGGAAGGGCCCTGCACGTGTCCACAGTGAGCTCTCAAAGTCTGTCTCTCATAATGACGTCTCTGTATCCACACATTTATCCCCCTGCTCATCCTCCACACTGATCTTAATACTAGCCGTCTTCTCTTCACTGTAAAACAAAGAGAAAAGATGAAGGAAAAATTAACTCAAAGCAGGTGCCCAGCAAAATGCTTCTAAATGTTAATATCACCATACTTGCAACACACAATATCAGATTCAATGAAGCACAAACATGATATATGCAAAAGCAAATCCAGCGCGCGCACACTTTTCACAGGCATTGGTTTTAAACAACGGATAATGGCCTGGTCACATGAAGATAAATGAAAAACGCAAACTAATAACTTTTATAAAATCCTAATTTTGATCTAAAAATACTTTCTAACATAACAAAACATTATATATATTCTTTGTTTAATATTAATGTTGGCTTTATGCTAAACTAAACAATTATTTATTATAATTATAATTGATTGTAATTCTAATTAATTTCATTTTGATTATACAAGTATAGTATTTTTTACAAAATATACTTGTTATAAAATACCAACACTTATATTATATATATATACATTTTTCATATAATAAATATATTAATATTATATCCATTAATTATATATATTAATATAGTGCTGTCAAACGATCGATAATCGCATCCAAAATAAAAGTTTCACATAATATGCGTGTACTGTATATATTTATGTATATATAGACACACACATACAGCATATATTTTTGGAAATATTTACATGTATTTACATGTATATTTTTATATTCATATAATTTATATTATATAAAATATATTTAAAATATAACCACTATTTGTCTTAAATATATACACATCATGTGTGTGTATGTATATATACCTTTATAACTAACACAGTACCTACGCATATATTGTAAACAAAACTTATGTTGGATGCGGTTAATCGTTTGACAGCACTAATTTATATAAATTAATATATAAAATAGTACATTGGGACTCATTTGCAATAATTAACTTAAATTATTCATAAACACAGTCTTACATAAGTAGTTGCACTGAATCAAATTGAACAATATACGTTCAAATGAAAACTGGTTTACTGGTTCAAATCTACAGTTCGTCTGTACAGCTTTACATTTATGCAGGAAAAACAGGCTGTGCGTTGAAGCAGTGAGAGGAAAAACAGGGATGAGGTTAGAGGAACAAGGCTACCTGGCACTAGGTTTCAATACTTTGGCACTGTCAGAGCTCATGGCGACAGCTTTCCACACAGCAGTTTTGGCCATCTCATCAGATATGTTAACCACAGAGGGGTCAGTGCTGCAGAAAAGACACATCAGAGCACTTACAGCTGGTCGCCCCACACTTTAACACACTCACTTCTCTTCCTGTTCACCAGCACAGTGCTTGATGGCCATTTGATTAATAAAGCATGAAAATCACATCAGATGAACCAAAGACAAACCTTCCCAGCGCAGACCCTGTGTGTTATTTCAGAGGTGAGCATTTAATGTTGTTCATGAGTAATATGTCATGTTAGTAATCAAAGCAGCTTTGAGTCAGATAGACAAAGTTTTACTTGCTCTCTTGCTGAACGCTAAACATCAACCTTATGGAATTGTTTTTCTTCTGTAAGACCATTCTAGATAAGATAAAGTAGCCGTGAAATGGACACGAAGCAGATATGAGACAAAACGGACCAAACTTGCCAAACAAGAACAACAACAAAATCAATCCTTGAACTCCCATGACAAAATCCACATTCACAGGGCAACCTATAATAAAGAAGTGGTACAAAAACCCAAACCATTAAAAAAATTGAGGTCGGCAAGATGTTTTTAAAAAGTTTTTGAAATAAGTCTTATCAAGGCTGCATTTATATTATAAAAAATACAGTAACAATGTAAACAGTAATAATACAGTAAACAGTAGTAATATTGTTAAAGATTATAACAATTAAAAAAAACGTTTTTAAAATATAATTAATTTCTCTGGTAGCAAAGCTGAACAATATATTTAAAACAGCTATACTGCTTAATATTTTTTGTGGAAACTGTGACTATTCCTAGGATTACTTAATGAATAGAAAGTTCAAAATAACAGCATTTATTTGAAAAAGTAAAGCATTCTTCTTAATTTGAAATTCTTCTTACTGACCAGGCACGTGCAGAGGGGGGTGCGACGGGTGCTTGAGCACTTGCCCCTTTTCCCCTTGATGCCCAAAGTGCCCTTTTGTCAAGGCAATTATTATTATTATTTTTTTTGGTAATTAAACGCCATATTGTGAAGGCCTGCCCAATCGAACTATTAGTAAAATGAATGAATAATAATTTAATCGTAAATAAAATTATCCATATGATGATGACCTTTCACCTGACGATCTCATCAGGGATTATCCCTCACGTTCAGACACCTTTAATGTAGTGCACTACCAGGATGCCTTCATAACGTCCGTGGCTGCCAGGAAAGTGCAGTTCTCAGCGGAGCGGTTGCCTTTATTATTATTATTATTAAATTATTATTATTATACAAGAACTGCGTGATGAGAGCATGCACAGCTGTTGATTATATTGCTGTTTGTAGCCTGTGGAAGTAATGTTAGCTGCATCAAGGGGCTTTAATATTTTTGTTCAATATTTTCCTAATGACAATTTTATGATCGGTTTATAAAGGCTACTACAAGCACATTTTCCCCCATTTTTATCACAGAATAAGGCAGGAAATGTATAGTTTATATAGGCTACTAAATGATATGGCAATCAGTACTGCATTATTCATAAAGTTTATTTATTACCTGTAGATAACTTGAAAAACACACATAAACCGTATATTTTCGCAATCGTGTGTTTATTGTTTTCATGTTTTTTTCTGCTTTTTATTCAGCTCAGTTACAGGTGCTTTTGTCCATATTAGGGTTTCCTGCAGGTCATAAGTCATTCCTTCTGTGAGTCTGTTTTGGACTTTCTGCACAAGAGTGCCCTCCGGCTTCGAGTATGAATTAAACACACACTGCATGAGAGTGTTGAGCGCTTCAGATATTCACTTCTCCTCATTTTGGATATGAATTAAACGTCAGGTCATGCATAGACTATCCATACTGTCTCTTTGAATTTAATTCTAGAAACCTCTATGTGAACACACCTGTCCGAATAAAGTGCGGGGGACGAAATTAAATTTCTTTAAAATTAAATATTAAAAACGCAGCTAACGTTCTACACACAGCAATATAAACAAAGTTGCCTGTTCTCTTTCGTTCTTGCTGTTTGATTGGGAACAGTTTAAAGGGCGCCCGAGGAGTCTTGTCTTTGTTATCGGACTAAAAAACTATTACTTTGAACTTTTTTATTACAGTATTTATTTTTAAAACGTAGAGTGCCTTAAAAATAATGATCACAACACTGATAAAACAGGCTTATACTGATTTTCTCATCCTCCGATTTATAGGCTACTTATCCATCCTGTTTTTATCATCATTATAATAAAAAAAATGAATAAATTCAGAACAGGATAAGAATAGAATTCTATTTTAAATAAGAATTTTTTTCTACAACAACAACAGTAGTGTTTAACACAGCAAAACCACCATACCCTGTAAACAATAATAATAATAGGCTAATTTAATTCCGTTTCTAGTTTTCAGAGTGATTAAGAGGTGCAAAAAATATTTATTTAACTTTTAAACTTAAAATGGTCTTTTCTGTTCTGTTTCTTTTTCAAAACTGCGTCAGGGCATTTGGTGCTGTATCAATACAGAAGCATCCGTTTTGATACACGTCTCAGAGGAGTACAGCCCTATTAAAAGCCGTGCTCCGTGTGCCCCTTTTATACTTTGAGCACCTGTCTCTGCACGGCCCTGTTACTGACCCTAAACTTTTTAACAGTAATGTACAGGTGCATCTCAATAAATTAGAATGTCGTGGAAAAGTTCATTTATTTCAATAATTCAACTCAAATTGTGAACTCTAGTGATTAAATAAATTCAATGCACACCGGACTGAAGTAGTGTGAAGTCTTTGGTTCTTTTAATTGGATGATTTTGGCTCACATGTAACAAAAACCCACCAATTCACCATCTCAACAAATTATAATATGGTGACAAGCCAATCAGCTAATCAACTCAAAACACCTGAAAAGGTTTCCTGAGCCTTTAAATGGTCTCTCAGTTTGGTTCACTATAGGCTACACAATCATGGGGAAGACGCTGATCTGACAGTTGTCCAGAAGACAATAACTGACACCCTTCACAAGGAGGGTAAGCCACAAACATTAATTGCCAAAGAAGCTGGCTGTTCACAGAGTTCTGTATCCAAGCATGTTAACAGAAAGTTTAGTTGAAGGAAAAAGTGTGGAAGAAAAATATGTTCAACCAACCGAGAGAACCGCAGCCTTTATGAGGATTGTCAAGCAAAATCAATTCAAGATTTTGAGTGAACTTCACAAGGAATGGACTGAGGCTGGGGGTCAAGGCATCAAGAGCCACCACACACAGACGTGTCAAGAAGTTTGGCTACAGTTGTCGTATTCCTCTTTTTAAGTCACTCCTGAACCACAGACAACGTTAGAGGCATCTTACCTGGACTAAGGAGAAGAAGAACTGGACTGTTGCCCAGTGGTCCAAAGTCCTCTTTTCAGATGAGAGCAAGTTTTGTATTTCATTTGGAAATCAAGGTCCTAGAGTCTGGAGGAAGAGTGGAGAACCTCATAGCCCAAGTTGCTTGAAGTCCATGTTAAGTTTCCACATTCTGTGATGATTTGGGGTGCAATGTCATCTGCTGGTGTTGGTTCATTGTGTTTTTTGAAAACCACATCACTGCACCCGTTTACCAAGAAATTTTGGAGCACTTCATGCTTCCTTCTGCTGACCAGCTTTTTGAGGATGCGGATTTCATTTTCCAGCAGGATTTGGCACCTGCCCACACTGCCAAAAGCACCAAAAGTTGGTTAAATGACCATGGTGTTGGTGTGCTTGACTGGCCAGCAAACTCACCAGACCTGAACCCCATAGATAATCTATTGGGTATTGTCAAGAGGAAAGTGAGAAACAAGAGACCAAAAAAATGCAGATGAGCTGAAGGCCAGTGTCAAAAGAAACCTGGGCTTCCATACCACCTCAGCAGTGCCACAAACTGATCACCTCCATGCCACGCTGAATTGAGGCAATAATTAAAGCAAAAGGAGCCCCTACCAAGTATTGAGTACATGTACAGTTAATGAACATACTTTCCAGAAGGCCAACAATTCACTAAAAATTATTTTTTTTATTGGTCTTATGAAGTATTCTAATTTGTTGAGATAGTGAATTGGTGGGTTTTTGTTAAATGTGAGCCAAAATCATCACAACTTAAAAGAACTCAAGACTTAAACTAACTTCAAGTCTGGTTTGCATTGAATTTAAATTTATTATTTAATTATTTTAACAAAAAAAAAACACAAAACAAAAAAAAAAACTACACGAGTTTCACAATTTGAGTTGAATTAATGAAATAAATGAACATTTCCACGACATTCTAATTTATTGAGATGCACCTGTGTCTAAATAGAGTATAATCATCATGGTGAAAACAACAACTGGTCTAAGCACATTTCTGAGATAGATACAATTAATAATGATTAATCCTGTTGTGTAATTATATAAAATATTCGACCACATAAACGCACAACTGACCACAATTCCAGAGAGCCATTAATAATGTGGATTACACTGGCCTTGAGGCAAGGAAATTTAAAGAAATTGTCTTCAGCTGTCATTTAAAGGCTAAATGAGTCACTGCTGTAATATTAATGCCCCTTATATTAATGTAATGAGAGACAGCGCTCCAAAAATGCTCTTGTAACCTGTTAGTGAAGCCTAACAAGTGTACAGGTCAATGACACAGCTGTCTGTCAATGAGATGGCCCTGGTTAATTTATTTAGATAATACTTTAGCTCTGGTTTACACATGAACTGTCAATTACAAGACATACAAGGTAATGCATGAGCAACAATCATCTGAAGCTGTTCTGCATTGGGAAAGGATGAGTTGAATGAGGTGCATCAATAGCTTTAATCAATGCAGAGCTGTCTGAGAAATGCACTCAAATCGTGATGTGCAAAATACTCAGCGTTAAATAAACGTAAGTGAGGATTAATAGCTGTAAAGAGGGAGTAAGCAGTAACCAGAACTCAAGCAGGCCTGAGAGTAGACAAAAGACCAACCACTCCGCTTGTGTCTTCCTCGTATGAGGTGTCGGAGACTACGCTGTCAGATCTGTCTCAAAAGAAACAGGTCAAAACGTACTGAATGAGCCCTTGAATGAGGTCAACACAGGGTGCTTAATAAGAGAAACCTACATGAAGAAATGCCTTAGCTCATACAGGGTTAGATTTCACAGGATGTCTTGTATACTGCAGCTATGAACTTTCACCAACCTGACTTTAAGGGTCTTCACAGGGATTTCTAGGTGGTCCCCATTATCATAAGGGATCTCCATTCCTCCTTCAGCCTCCATCATGCGCTGTGCTTCCTGGGTAGACAGATAAGTGACACAAAAGGAGGTTGTTAAAAAATTCGGACCCAGATGACTGAATATTTCTATCAACACATTTCTTCTTCTTCGTCTATATATTATCAAGAGAAGATAAACAAAGCATCATATTGATGTTAAATGCCTATAAAGAGGTACAGGAGAACCATCTTTAAAATTTCAGTTCACACCCTGAAGAAGTACCTCTTTTGCCTTTTTCTTTTTGTCGTCTTCCTTTTTCTTCTTGCTTTCTGGTATTAGGTCATCCAACCAGCTAAGCTCCCTCTTCGTGAAGCAGAAATCCAGAAGCTTCCTCACAAATACCAGAGCAAGAACCTACAGAAGGCAAATACAAGACCTGAGTAAAAATACATGCAACAATGGATGAGCAGGACAATCTGAATAAAGAGAAAACAAAAAAAAAAGAATAAATATATATTTTCTTAATGTAATCTACGAGCATGCACAGACCGAAACTAATTTTTGTGCAAAATTTTGGGGATAATTTGCAGTAAAGATAAACTGCAGATAAACAGAGATAAACAGTACAGATTGCACTCCAAGTACATAATAAATTTGCTTTAAATTGTATTTTGTATTTTTTTGATTAAAAAAAGCTACACAAATAATATGCAATAATAAAGGTTATGCTGCAAACAGTCATATACTGTACATCACTTTGATGGAGACATTCTTGGTATTTTTTCTTGCAATGTGAAAAAGACATTTAATCAACAATATTGTTGGATTTTTCTGGATTACACTTTAAATCCAATTTTTCTACCCAAAAATAACTCTTTTAAACCTTTTCTCGACTTCCCAATCCATATTAACATTATTTAAATTGTTTGTAAAGAAAAAAAATGCAAGATATGACAAAGTATTATTTCTAAATGTTTTGAATATCGGTCAGTGTTTGAAAATTCAGAAAATGTTTCAATTAATGCAACATCTGAAATTTGTGCAGGTAAGCATGATCCAATCATACTGGAGACACATTAGAATTAAGATGTAAATGCAGTTCGGCTAAAAAAAAACATCAAATACACAAAATGCATGTTAATGCCAGGTGTAAAGGGGACCTATGAGATTTTATGGTGAATTTTAAACGTACCATCATAGGGAAGACCACCGCGGCAGCAGACACTTTGATGACCCACAGCAGCACCAGGCAGGTGAGCTGAACTATTGTGAATATGTGAACCTTCCACAGCGGCACGTATCTCAGGTAGATCAGGTCAGGCTGGTGCTTTGCCGGCATTCCGAACAGCTTAATACGGTCAAAGAACTGCAGTGCAATGAATACACAAACAACACGACCACACATCCATCATAGCCTTAGTTTGGCCTGCATGTATAAACAAGACATAAATCAATCCTGTAATTAGATCAAATATTGTGAAAATGAAAGTGTGCTAACCTGTATGCCTTTGAGTGAGGAGACACCCATGTAGAGGAACACTCCATACAACACAGGCATTGGGATAAACTACAGAGAAAAATTAAAATTAAAATTAAGAAACAGAACAATTACAATTAAAAACACAGTTAACACTGTAAAGCCAGACATGTGGTCTTTTTATAATTTTTTTTAATGCATTTTATTTATTTATTTATTGCAATGGAAGAGTTTACTGAACCTTTAGACAAAATATAAAACAATGAAAATTGCATATTTGTTTTATTTTTATTAGGAACCTTTTTTGATGCATCATGTTCTATAGATGTTCTATAGCTCATATAGCATGATATAGTAGAATATGGAGCTCATACTCAAAGGAGGGAAAAAAAAAAACTCCTCAGTTTTCAGAGGCCCTAACCAAGTTAAATATGTTATATTTTATATTTATAAATATTTACATGGCCAAAAATTAAGATCAAATTCTGATTCGTTCTTGAAAAAAGAACTTCAGGTGTAATTCCATGAAGACATATCAGACGACTTCAAATTTTATACATTTTAACATTATTTTTCTGAGACAAAAAAAGATGTAAGGACAATTAGCAAAAAACCAAAATTGCTTTAGTCCAATTGGTGTTTATCTTGAAATATTGGAATAAGAATATAAAATGTATTCTTATGTTTACTTCATAAAAATCAGTGAAGATTTTTACAGCAAATAGACACATGTAACAACCTGAACATGGATGTATTTAGAATGATACTTAAAAACATTTACTTGCTAAATGTATAAATTATCAATCAGACAAAAGAGATTATGTAGTAGCAAAACAGGTTTTTCAACCAATTTTTGATCATGTAGACAATTAAGAGGCCTTAGAAATGTGCATATCAAATGATACAGTAGAATTTATAGGGTTAATAATTATATATTTTATTTAATTTTTTGCACTACAAACTGAGCCATACCTTTAGAATAGATGTCATGAAGACAGACAGACCCATAAGCACAAAGATCATGAGCCCAGTAACCCTCTGCTCACGAATGCCCAAAAACTTGGGCTGCTCTCCCGGGGCCGAGCACTCCGACTCCACCTTCAAACTGTTGACGTGAGAGATGGAGAGGACAGTGGCAGCGACGAACCAGGGCAAGCCCATCACAGAACACACGCCGAGCATCACAGCCACCACCAGGAGGTCAAGATGGTACCCACAGCCTTTCTGCAGAAGAACAGAATCATGAGCCCCAGGACCACTGCAGTGCTCTGACAGACTGGATCAGCTGTCGAACTGACCTTGAGCTTGTGTTCTTTACGGTTGATGATGACAGCGGTGATCTGCTGATCCATGAAAATGAGGATGGTGCACAGGAGGGCAGGGATGGCTGCTGCAAACAACGTCCATGTGGGGTTATCACCCAGAGGTGAGATCAGCCAGCCACGGTTCTTAGAGGTGGGCTATTGGACAGAAGAAATACACTTTAAATTATAATAAACATGAAATTAGATTTATTGGGGATGAACAATTTTTGTGCCATATCACTTTTCAGTCTATATTAGAGAGTGCTTAATTTATTGGTATCTGTATTGTATTGTCGATATTGTACATTCTTATTTCTCCTATTTTTACATTTAGATCACCTTTGCCATTATCTAATACTCAAATAAAGTTAATTAATAAAAACACACAATTTAATAACACTTAAACATAATCTTTCGCAATCTCAAAATTAATATTCATATTTCATACTGTACATTATAATGTTGTGATGCCCTAAATTCACTTAACATTGATGATTTTAGTTTATGTTTTATTTCAAATTTTAGACAAAATAGTATAGAATTTTAATACCAGTCATTGGTGCATCCCTTTACAAAAGGAATTTACAAAAGAAATGAATGATTTAGAGTCACCAAAGCCAAAATAAACAGCATCCAAGAAGCACATACTGTACAATACAGCTAAAAAGTTTAGGGTTGGTATGAAAAAAAATAAATAAATAAGAATTTTTTTAATAAGTCTCACAAAGGCACCAAAGCAGAATTTTTGCATTGATTTGATCAAAAATACAACAAAAACAAAATTAGTGTGAAATATTCAGTGTCACTGATTTGTTGCTCAAGAAACATTTCTTATTAATATCAATGTTGAAAATAATTCTGCTGCTTTTTGTGGAAACCGTGATGCTTTTCTTCAGGATTGTTTGATGAATAGAAAGTTCAAACGAACAGCATTTATTTGAAATTGAACTAGCTTTTGTAACTTATTTCACTTTTAATCAATTTAATGTGTCCTAACTGAATAAAAGTTCTAATTCCTTATATTTCAAACATTTTAAAAATTATTACACTTTTGAGCATTACTGATGAATGGCAACACTTGCATAAGAGTGTAGCACCTGGTTCTTAGGCTTTATAGAAAAACAGTTAAAGAAGAGAGGGTTAAATCAATATTCAAAGCCCAGCAGGATAACAGAAAACAGAAACAGCTGGAGTGGTTTAAAGTCAACTAAACCCTGCTAAGTGTGTTTTCTGTTTATTTTGGACTATTTACCACAAAGTTCTCTCCATTCACATGATGATACACTCATTTTAACTGTTTTTGAAGATATAAAGTTGTGCAAGTTAAGTGTTTGAGAAATACTGATTCCAAATTTTTCTTTGTAAATTAACTTTTGGCCAAATTTAGAAGAGTGGAAACCAAAAGTCAAAGGTCCAGAAACCCTAAAACCAGCCAAACATGATCTGTTGAATCTAGCTTAAGAACTAACAAGATGAACAAACACAAATTAATAATAGAAAACTACATTTATAGTACCTCAAAGGTATCTGGGACTTGTAGTTTAGGAGAGGGGATGCCCACCAAGTAATCAACCAAGACCATAATCATGATGGTTAGAAAAACTGCAAAGTCACTGATTGAAGAGCGGACCTGGAGGACAGAAACTAAATGTTAGAGCAAATATCAGCATATGATCAGTGCATGACTCTACTGACCTTAGTGGGGAAATAGCGCTTGGTCTTGAACTGCTTGAGGAAGGATGACAGGAAGAAAGTGGTGAAGAACAGAATGACAGACCAGAACAATACATCAGGGATGTACGGGCCATTATGTCCACAAGCAGGACCCACAAACTCGCCATGGAGTTTCTTGCAATCCTTTAAAAAGAAAGGGGGGGAAAAAGCAAGTAATAATTAAAGATATTTTATATATTTGATATGGATACAAGTGCAACTAAAAATTACTTTAAAAAAATAAAAGATTTTACATGTTAAGCTTTGATGATAAAGAAATCAACAGAACAAGAAACATTTTTTTTTTAACTTTTGTTAAAAGTTCCATATGCATTTGATTCAGAAATATGCTGTTAAGAAGTTGTTTCTTTATCATTTACTGATAAACTATAGTCTGGCAACTGGACACCTTTGATGCTGCCCTTATTCTGACTGTCCACCTTATTCTGATGTCTTTTGGAATTGGACATTAAAAATTAAAGGGGTCATATGATGCGATTTCAAGTTTTCCTTTCTCTTTGGAGTGTTACAAGCTGATTGTGCATAGATAAGATCCCTGAAGTTGCAAAGACTAAAGTCTCAAAACCAAAGAGATATTCTTTATCAAAGTTAAGACTCTGCCACGCCCCCCTAAAACGGCTCGTTCTAACATGCCCCCACATATCTACCTCACTATGTGGAAATATTAGCATAATGCCGCACAAAAATGTTCACGCAAAGAAAGAAGGCGTGGTTTCAGGAACCGCAGTAGATTACTTTTTTTTGTGGAAGCGGCATGTCAGGGAGACGCTGTGTGTTTCTAGGGGAAAGCAAAAGTACTTTATTTGGCCTTCCGAAAGTAGATGCATTTAGGAATCTTTAAGATTACTTACAACAGAACAGCAATGCATTTTATGGACGACCGTTTCGTGAACCTAGGAGAGGAGGTAATTCTGACTTTGCTATGACAATCTGGCGCTTCTGAATCAGATACTGTTTTGTTATTAGTTTAAGTATTCGCTATTGACTGTTCAAATGCGGAGTTTTGCGCATCGTGTGAGAGCGAGAGAGAGAGAGAGAAGAGAGAGAGAGAGAGAGAGGAGCGCTGGAGAGAGGGGTAAAATCACAATGGAGTCAGCTGTCTTAACCGTGGCTTGTGTACTGCAAACACATACTAGCTTCATTACTGTGTATGTCACGCGACTCTGTTCCCCTTTCGGGCTCTGTCTTTACATTTATTTTGAAAGACGAAGCTCGCGATTATGGTAAGGGGCATTACATTTCCGACGAGTGCTTGCGGTGTTCGGCCAATCACAATGCACTGGGTCAGCTGGCCAATCAGAGCAGACTGCGCTTGACAAAGGAGGGGACTTTGTTGAAAACTAAGCGTTTGAGAGAAGCGGGGCATAGAGGACCTACAATAATGTACAGTATTTGAAAAATAATGTTTTTTTAACATTAAAGCATGTCAACATATTCTGTTACACCAAATACACAAAATAATGATCTTTAAAAAAGCATCATATGACCCCTTTAAACTATTAAAATGTTAAGCTAATGTGTAATGCCATTAATCCTGTTTCTCCTATTAATGTTAACTTTGGCAGCATTATTTAAAAACATATTTTAACTGTAGTGTGAAGAAAGAAATGCTTACTGGCACATCGAGGTCACTCCAGTTTATGGTCTCAGGATTAAAACCTGACTGATTCCATGCCTGTACCATATTCTCTGTGATATTAGATGGAGATGAACACTGACATCTAAGAAAAAGATAAATAAATACACTTATAATAAACATGTAAACAACATATAAACAACAAGGTGAATATTTCCTTACGTGTAAGACGTGAGGTTATCCAAATTGTCGTGCATGTTGAAAGGGAACATCTCCCCCAGCTGGAAGAGTTTCTCCAAGGCCTCATAGATAAAAATGATGCAGATGAGAGCAGCGAAGGCTTCCTCTGTGAATCTCGTTATATAGCACACTAGAGAGCTGGCATCTGTGGCAACCAATACGATACATAAGAAGGCTGTCCACAGGCCAATGCTAGTGCGCAGAGAGAGGTAGGACAGACCGTAGTCACTGAGGAGAGACAAACAGACATGTTATATATCACAACATACCTGGATAAAATCATCTGCTAAATGAACAAACATAAACATCTGTGTGTTTCATATAATCAGCCATGTGTTTTTGTATAGAGAACGGATAAACAGACTTTTGAAACTAAGCAATTAGGCATTTTTATATTTGCACTGCTGCACAAAAACATATAGACACTGATGGTTTTGGATAGCGGCACAAAGTAGGATTAAAATGAGGCTGAACTTAAAATGTGTGTTGCATTTTTCAGAGCGCTGCACCAGTAGATGGAGCTATGATACTTCAAATCAATCTTTCACAAGAGGAAACAATCAGAATTGTATTTCACTTTTTAAACTGTAGTTGGGTTGTGACTAGAAGGGATACAGCAAAAACTGGAAGCTAACAATAAATTGAATTTTCTACCAAGTAGATTGTGTTTTATTAACGTCTACACCTACCCCACCCTAAACCTACCCCCTTACAATAATGCAAAAATAGTCATTATTGTTGTACAGTGTGAGAAAAATTAAACTATACTGATGTGCGCAAAAAAATGCCTTCTAGCTTTAAACCTGTAGTTGACATGAAATGTCAAGCATTGCCTGGAATGTGACATGTTATACTTCAATTTTATATACTTCAACTTTTTAAAATAATTGTTAGTTATAAGCAAATAATTTGACTGAACTAACAGCATTACAGGAGTGCTGATATTTCATAAAATATCAGGGAAAAGAACTCAACATTCATTCATCTATAAGTTTGTACACAAAATAAAATAAAGGATTCAATTAATCACAATGATTTTCAATAGCTTTTTATTTGCCCATTAAATTGGTACTGTAAGTTTGATTCAGTTCTATGAACTCAGTTCAAACTGTTAATTTTAATGAATCAAATATATTTTAGTCTTAATGAATCAAATATATTTTTTATAAAAAATAAATAGTCACAAACTGCCCCAGTTTCTCAGCACAATTTCTAAAATGTGAAAATGCATGAGGGAGAGGATGAGGAACATTGTGACACTACTGAAAGTGAGTCTCCCTCACCTGCAGAACTTGAAGAGAATCTTCTCAAAAACTAGAACTGGCCCAGTGCTGCCCAGGATAGTGAGAGGCTGACCAGAAAACAGAGAGAAGGCCACACCGGTCAGCGACGCTCCAAACAGAGACTCAATAGCACTCTAAAACAAACACAGAAAAAAGAGATATCAACAATGTGGGAGAGTTTCAAACAAATAATAAACACATTCTGTGGAAGCAGAAATTATATTTTTTAAAGCATAATACTATGCTTAATAAACACTCTTGATTCCAGTGAATCTGAATCATATTCAGACGGTCTGTTCCACTCAGAGATTTAATCCGCCATTATTCTTTCCAGACAGAGCTAAGTCTACAAATCTGACTCACTATGTTGTTTTTTGTGGTTTCCCCCAGAAGGCCACCGAAGGTGATGACGGGGGACATGCAGGCGCAATAGAGGAAAAGGATAGAGGCCAAGCACTGCAGGCTAAGAGCGCCCCGCACATCGCTCCAGTAAAACGGAGCTTTCCGCTTAACGTCTAGCACCAGTCCACCAAATATCCTGTGATGAAGGAAGAAAATAAAAGGATAAATTCTATCAGGACATACTCACAAAAGCAATCCAATTTAGAGTTATATAATTTGCAGAGGTTAACTAATAATAATAATAATACATATTGCTGTTATATATTTGGTATTAACATCCACGTTTTCTAATAAAATAGAAATTATGAATGACTGTTGGGTATAACAGTGAAGTTAACCATGTAAAGTCCCTACATTAATGGAAATAAAATTAGCAAATGCATTTGAAAATTATATTATAAGGGCTTCTCATTTTGTCCTAATGGCTGCTTAGGGTGTGTTGTATTTTCAGAGCGCTCTGGGGCTCTTAAAACACTTCTTAATGGACGGCTCTCTTACACAACTGTCTCCAGCCGGCCATTTTAAGCTACACATCAAAGAATAGGCGCCACTGTTAAATATACCGCCTTTATTCAATACCTCCAACATGAAAGGCTCACAAAATTTTTTTTTTTTTACCCCCCACCATTTAATGCGTGTTTAATAAGGTCCTCCTTCATCAAAAGAGACTTAAGTAAATCCGACATCACCCCCTTCTCTCTCTCACTAACACTGTGTTCAGCAGGGTTCAGCTTTGATACATATTTATACATGTCCTTAAAGTCCAGACAACGTAATGGCTTAATGCAAGAGCACAACATGTCTAAGTATGTCATGTATATAATCCCATCAGCCATATTTAGGGCATGATATAATAGAATCTCTCTGTTTTAATATATGCTCTGCTTTGCATACCTCTACCTACTTTTATAGACCAACTCAACAATAATATGGTTGAGGTATGCAAAAAAAAAAAGAGTATGCAACAAATAAATGGTGGAGGTTAGACTAGCTCTGACCGTCCTGTCCTCTGGAGTTCAGGTCCAGCGTGGTGTTCCTCTTCTTTGATAATGTCTGATGGTGGAGCAGAACCATTAGGCATGGAAGGCATCTTCCTCTTCTCCTGCAGACATAAAAAATGGCAACAAAAAACCCCTGTTAACCCAGTGGCTCAAGGCTGGCTTTTTGCAGAGACTGAACCAGCAAACTTCTGGTTACCACTATCTCTGAGGCGATGATTACCTGAGATGGGACGCTCTTCGGCGGCTCGATTCGTATCGTGGGGTCCCATTCTCCAGGAGGCAGCACTGTCACCTGGTCCAAGAACTCGTCTATGCCAGACAGAAGGTCGTTCCTGTCTTTGGCTTTGTATGCTACATCATGAAAGATCTGTCATGGTGTTAGAGAAGACATGAAACTGAAAATGTAGTTATGCAAATGGCACTGCTGCAATCTTAAAATTAGGATTATGAGTAAAGACAAGCTGAGTTTCCTTCAATGTCGTCTTTACAATACCATTCAAAAGTTTGGGGCCGGTGAAATTTTTGTATTTTTCTGAAGTCTCTTTTGCTCATTAATGCTGCATTTATATCAAATATATAGTCAAAACAGTAATATTGTGAAAAATTTTTACAGATGTTTTATAGATGTTAAAAATAGGTTTGATGCAAAGCTGAATTCTTAGTATTATTACCGCAGTCTTCAGTGTCACATGATCCTTCAGAAATTGTTCTAAATTGCTGATTTGGTGCTCAACAAACATTTCTTACTATTATCAATGTTGACTTTTATCTTTGTGTAAACCTGACCATTTTTTAGGATTCTTTGATGAAAGTTCAAAAGAACTTGCTCTACTGTTTGAGCTATAGGCACACTAGACTAGTAAATACAGCCTTATTCAAAATGGATTCCTCACCTCATCTGTCATTAAAGTAGCTATCGACCTGCCAATCTCATGGTATTGGACCCCTTTCCCGAAAGGCCCCAACAGCAAGAAGAGAAACCTGTAAAAAAAATTTTTTTTAAAGATTGAGGAAATAAAACTTCAGGAAATAGTTGCATAAAAGGCTTCACATACAATGCCAGCCATAAGATACCTACTGAAGCCATTTATATGCATTTATGTAAAAGCAAGACATGTTTTTTTAGGGGTGCCTAAGTGCTACCTTGTTGGAACAGGCACTTCAGTCAGTCCAGTGAGAAGAACAGCAGGTGAAAGACGGATAAAGGCAATGATTGGACACTCAAGGAAATCAACCTCTCCCACCAAAACATTTGAAGCCTCAGCGCCCGGAGGAATTTTCTTCATGAAATTCATGTCCACCTTAAGTGCACAGATAATTAGAAAATCAGGTAAGCAGTGCCACTTTAGATGTTTATGAACCTCAAGAATGGTGTATTGGTTTACCGGGAGTATGTAGTTGGAGTTAAACCACATTCCACAGTATTATAAAACCCGGAAATCAAACTAGTCTATTAGCAAATCTGTGAAGGACATTTGATGTTTTTTTTTCTCTTCTATTTATGGTAACCATTCATTAATTAAAACAGGTTTAAAGACTGCAGGAACTAAATTTCTGCCAAACTCAGGTTAAGGCAGTTTAACATGGTGATCAACGATCTTTACATGAACTATAAAACACAAAAATATAAAATCATGGGAAACAATTCTATGATAAAATCACTGACAATGAACAAAAGCAACAGTTGCACAACCACATAACACACCAAACCACTGACACATGAGAGAGGAGTGATATTTCACAATCCACAGGACAGCAGAATCTAGTCCAGTTTGGTCAGGAGAAATGTTTTTCCTCTTAGCGAGTTACATTTTTCTAACCAGGATCAGGATTCGTGGGAAGATGTCACTTAACTACTAACAAAATAAGACTTCATCTGTAGTTCAGGATCAATTGCAGTATCAAAACAAACTATCAAATTGAACCAAGTAAAGAACACTGTCCATGTTCTACAAGTGATTTAATTCATCCAGAATCAGGTAGACATTTGTTGGAAAACAGGAAAAAAAAATTGTCTAGAGTTTCTGTTTTATTTTAAAACAAAACGGTCATAAAAAAAAAACATAAAACTGTGAGAATTTGTTTAAACCAATACTTCACTGTTTCAACAAAAACTAACCTGTGATAGCATCTCACTAGAATACAGCAGAAAGAAAAGACTGTCTGATATGCCATTATGAACGCAATATTGCCTAGCTTGTCAGTGAACTACGGCTCTGTGTAGTAAATGCCACTCCATCTGAAAGCAGATGATGGCGATTTACTACCAATCACGGAACTGGTTTACTTGGCAAGATGCGCATGAAAATCACATGCGATTAATTGCACAGCCCTACTGTCTGATGATCTCATATTAAGGACACAGATTTAGAAATATTGTGAAGTACTGCAACATCGAAAAAGGAACATTGTTCCTTCTCCCAAGACACTTCAAACATAATTTAATCACAACACACAATACAATAATCAAAACATGGTTAAGCACTCAAGACATCACAGAAGACCAGAGTCACAAACACAACCTCATGAAACACTCAATGACGACACACTGGAAGACAGGTTATAAGTTATAACAGTGTAGAGACTTACAGTAGGCCTTTTGCCGCCCCCTCCCAGAGAGCCGCAACTACAGTGAAAAGGGGATTGGCTGTCCTGATACCAACCAGACAGACACAGAGTGTGTTCAATGTTTGGAATATATCTGCCATCTTGCCATGAGACTTTTATGGTAAGAACAATCTCGCGCTAATTAAACCGATCATTTAATGCACTTACAATGTTAGTGTTTAGCACCAAAAACAGTCATAATCTCCAATTAAAATTTTTACTCTATAGTTTACTTACAATCTGCTTGCAAAACCTGAATTACATGATGACATGTTTACCAAACAGTTGGTGGTGAAAACAAAGCAGTTTTTAATGAATTAATTTTGTGATAATTATTTATATTTTAAACCATTTTCTGAGACTGATTACAGAAACAAAACCTAGGGCTAAACTTGTGGAACTGAAAAAAATATCTCTCTCTCTATTTATAAAAATCTAAATATATACAGTATATATACATATAACCATTTTATTCTGATCTTTCAGCTCTAATAAAACCTCTCACCTTTTAAAGTCCAAAAAGTGCTTAAAATTACAAGAAGAATCATGCACAAATTAATTTAAAATAAATGTTTTAAACAGGTAAAGCAAACATTCTTATCTCACAATTATTTAACAAACTGGCCAACTATGAAGCACTGGAATACAGAAATGCTACATGCGTGATGGCCAGATTTCTTTTATAAGAGCTAAATGACAAACGGTAGCTGAACCTCATCTACATGTGCTCAACAATGTAGGATCCCTTGATTATTTGGGAATCATTATAATCACATGGATAATTTTTATATTGTGTAATATAAAATCTTTAACAGTGTTTTTCTTCTTTTTTGTAGCTTGACAGTTCCTGGTCAATGTTACCTTTATTTGTATGAAAAAACAGCATCACTGCTCACTAAAGATGCCTGATCTTTACCGCGTTTCAATGCCAAGAAAGAGAAATTAATGAGAAAATGACACAAAAGTAATTTTTGTGGAACTATTCCTTTAAGTGATAACTATCAACAATATTTACAACAGTACATGATGTAGAGGGAGCTCACCTTGCTAAAGTCTACAGTGCTGTTTTCCCTGCTGCCACCAGCGCTGTTCATACGGCTTTCACTGGGCTTACTGTTCTCCAGGCCTCCCGGGGCCGATTGGGGGGACGCAAGAAGACCTGTTAGGATGAGAAATGAGGAAAGTTGTGGAGGAAGACCGTGGTTAGATGTATAATTATGATTCAAAGCTTTGATATACAGGGAAGGTTAACTGCACACTCATTGTGTGGTCTGGAGTGTGGATATGCAGAGTAGGTCACATGCTTTCTGGATAACATCACACTACAGTGTGTACATTCATAAATGTTTTGCTGTAAGGTTGAATTTTAAATATTTAGAAAGTGATATTCCCAGAGAATTTGAGAATTCCCATTGCATAACAAACTGTTCCTGGCTTCTGCGTGAGGATTTTTGCTTCACACAGCACAGCGATCAAAAACCATCTCCCGATATCCTTAAAGAGGCACTGTAAAACTGGGTAGGCCTGGGATGACATTTCGTGGAAACAAGCTCTCCTGCTATCTGAGCCTGCCGCTTGACGTCAAGCAAATTTAAAAATAAAGGGAGCAAAAAGACCCTCCTTCTATGGTCTTCCCTGTAAACTCATGGAACAGACAAATCAGTCACTGCAATTGTTTAATGTCAGTCGCTAGAGCCTGGTCAGGTTTGCAAGCACACAAGCTGCACGCTCTGCCAACACGAATGCAGCAAAGTACAACATGGAGCAACCCCTATGACATCACCCACTCCCATTTCAACGGGCTCAGTTTACACCTGTGGAGTTAAGTGCATTCCAAGAGGCCAATGACCTAAAGCGTCACAGGAAGCTTTCTGATCCTTAGCATGACATCATTTATTAGCACCTGTGAGGTACTACCACCCTTCGTAGTGTGCTTAATTTGTGGTGATTAATTTTATTGACCTGGTTTCTGGTGTGCATGTGCTCCAATAGCTAGAGTAGCAACCTGTGATCTCATTGAGTTTAGAAGACGTTTAACAGACCCAGACAGTAAAATTCTAAATCAAAATAAAGTCCCCATAAGTTTGTTTGATACAGAATTGTATGCAAGTGATACAGTGGTTCCAACATTTTATGCTAGAGATGCTAATTCAAATACTTTGAGGTCACTGTACATAACGGCATTGATTATGGCAACCGAATGCTTACATGTCAAGTCTAAAAAAGCTGCACACTAATATCTGAACATTACAAGTGCTATGTATGTTTCTGGATGATCTGTATGTATTCTCAGAGAAGGATAAAATGATAAAACAGTGCCAAGTTGAAATGTCTCTTATCAACAGCCAAGCTCTCATGGAAGCTCTCATGAAAACTTCGGATGGATTGGTCATGGTGAAACTCAAGGAAAACAAGTGGGGACACAGTGAGACAAAAAGACATTCAAATACTGTTCAGGGTGACAGAGGGCAGGGTGTGAAAGACAGGTTTGAGAAAGAGAAAGGAGAGAATGTGACCAACAATGTTGGAGGTATTGCATTGAAAGTAGCATGTGTTACATAATAAGATTGTTTAGGATGTGTTATTTTTCTATTTATTAAAATCTTTTTCATGTATAATTAAAGGTTTGTTTTTGTAATTAATGAAAATAATTGTAAATAAATATTTTATGGTTAAATTCTAATGCATAAACATACACTATCCTACTGAAGTCTGAGCTTAGCAAGTTGTTGGTGAGAGATCTCAGGTTTACATATGAAATATATAAAATATTGCAAAATCATATTTTTTGTTCCAAATATTTGTTGTTACATTATCCTATTTTAAAACCATTATAAGGAAATGTAAACAAAAAAAGTTTGGGGTCGGAAAGATTTTGTAAAGCTTTTGAAAGAAGTCTCTTATGTTCACCAAGGCTGCATTTATTTGATTAAAAATGCAGTAAAAACAGTAATACTGTGAAATATTATTATAATTTAAATTACTCCCGTCTTCAATGTAATTTGAAGATCCTTCAGAAATCATTTTAATATGCGGATTTGTTTCTCAATAAACATTTCTTATTATCATCAGTGTTAAATCAGTTGTGCTGTATGATTTTTTTGTTGAAACCGTGATATTTTCAGGATTTTTTGATGAATAGAAAGTTCAAAAGAACAGCAATTTTTTGAAGTACAATTTTTTTGTAAAATTCAAAAAGTCTTTAATGTCACATTTGATCAATTTAATGCAACCTTGTTGAATACAAGATTAATTTCTTTAAAAATATAACATTTTTATTATTAAAATAATGTAATTGGTGACTTTTTCTGGGTTCAAATACTCATGACAAACATAGTGAGAGGCCGAGCAAATGTTTCATGCAGGTGACACATCATGCTGATGGGCTGGATATTTGCCTGACTGCGGTGGGGGCAAGAGCTGTGCCAGCCTGCCCGGGTCATGTGCCACCTGCTCTTCCTGAGGGGCGGAAAACAGTGAGTGCGGTTCCTCCTCCTCCTCGGGTGGGATCACCACAACCTCTGGAATGTCCTCTCTCAATCCCCGTGCCATCAGCAGCTCGGGTCCCTGCTGAGAGGGTCCTGGGGAGCGGAGAGATGATGAAGCGCGGTGGACGGTGGGGGGCGTGTTTTGAGGGGTGGCGAAAGGGGAGGCAATGGGGGAGGCGGAAGGGGATGAGTTGGCGCTCGGCAGAAGCTGGTTGAGAATGATGGAGGAACGGGAACCGCGGGACTCTCTGGAGGGACGGCGTGATCTGGGGGGACTGGAGGTGGAGGAGGTACGTCTAAGGAGGGACAGACGGGAGGCTGAGAGACCCTCCCCTGATGGGACCAGAGCAGGAGGTCAGGAAAGGATGAGGGAAAAGTACGAAGAGAGGAAAAGAAAGTAAACAGACTGCAGATGGAATAAAATAACACTGATGATTAAAATAAAAAGCAAATATGTTGTGATGAGAGCTGGGAGTGTTAGAATGAAGTGAGGAGGTGAGATGGTGGCAAAGAACGGACAGTGCAAATCAGTCACATGATTCAACACCCAAAGACATGACCACCACACACTGATCGTTAACATTTTAATTAACTTTGCTAGCTTGTTTTTTGTTGTAAACCATCACAGAACCTTCATTCATCTCAGGGTTAGGCCTGTTTCACAGAAGTTTCTGAATGGGGCCTATTTTTGCAACGCAACAAACTCTGAATCAAGCACAAAACATGTTGAAATTAGTGGTCGACTGATATATCGCCAAGGCCGATATATCGGCCGATATTTGGCATTTTTCAAATATCGGCATAGGCCGATAAGTTTTTCTGTTTGGCCGATGCGTTTGTGGCGGCGACTTTTATTTTGACGGTGCTGAGAACATCAGCGCCTGAACACACAGTGCTCACATTCTCCCTCTTGTTCGCTGTCGTCGTTAACAGTTCTGTCCACGGACAGAAGTCTGTCTAATAATCAGATAGAGGTGTTAAACAAAGGAATTAAAATGTATACAAAAAAAATATTATAATGATGGCTTTTATATTGTTAGTAATGGAAAGGCAAACATTATAATACTTTCTCGTTTGCCGTAAGCATAAAACAAATACGCATTTACATAATTTAAACAAATCTTTAAATGGCTAATGAAAATTTAATTTCACAAAACTTGCAAACTTATTTGGATCCAGCTGTGAGATCTTGTGAAGTGTGCATTTGTATCCTGCATGATCGCGTATGCTCTGCATGACAGTCGGTCTGTGTGAATTGAATACGGACAGGAGGAGAGTTAAGCTTCACTGGAGAGATGCGTGATCGACAAACTTTAACTTGTGATTTCAAATTATGCTGCGCTTCATGCTTTTGCCCAATGTCATATTCATGTCATTTTCATTGTGTGCTGTATGTAAAATGAGTGTTACCTTGGCTTTATTTGAAAAAATATGATTCCCAAATCCCAACACAAACTTCCCAGAATACTGAGTGACCTGATGATTACAGTGTTTACTTCCTTTTTAATTAAAATTTGATTAAATATTTAATTATTTGTGAAAAATACTTTGTCATCAAAGTATAAGTATGTTTATTTTACACATTTATTTTTTTAATCCATTTTCAAATTATTTCAAATTTCTTAAATATTAAATAAAATAACTAATTATATCAGCTTTATATCGGCCATTGGCCACCCTGCTTTCCAAGATATCGGCATCGGCTGTCAAAAAAAAATATCGGTCGACCACTAGTTGAAATTGCTTTAAAAATGGTTTATCAACACAATCTTTTACTATATATAAGTTTTCCTATGAAGTAAAATAACAAATGGAGAAAAACACATAAAATTGTTTGCTTGGTTTGAAGAAAGTTCAACATGCAGTGACCTGAACATGCAGCATTTTCCATTCTGTAAATCTGTCTGAATCTAGGTGATTCAAGCTAGATTTTGGGATCTGAGTTTCAATCAATGTAGATTAATCGGTTAAAAAATGTCCCATGCGTGCCATGTGAAACAGGCCTTAGGCACGCAATGACAACACAATGACTTCAGCTCTTCCTTAAGGACGTTGTGGTGCGAGTAAAGACAGGAAATGCAACCAACACAGCACACAGCAATGGCCTGAAATCAGTCAATGAAACGTGCCATGCACTTGTCAAATACGCTGAAAGAAATGGCGCATCTAGTCACATATACTTCCTGTCGGATGTCTAATAATAACTGCTCGCCACAGACTCGAGGACCCCGTGCACCCCTACTTCCTTCATTTCTTGTTTTTGAGTGGGAAAAAGGATCAATAAGTGGTGGTTTTAATAGAATCTTGTTACAAATTGTTAGGTTCTTTTGAGTAAATATTAGAAAGAAAAAGTCGAGCACAGCAAAAGCTCTCACCATTCCTCTCAAGCAAGTGCGAGTCTGAATGTTTCTTGCCTATGTCGGCGAAGGAGCGTACGAGCGGGATGCGATTGCTGAGTTTCTTCTCATTCTGGTGGTGATGTCTCTTCAGCACGGCGTCCCGCACCTTCTCCCTCAAACTCTCGTCCAGCTGCTCAGACGCCACCATGTTGTCTAATACCATGTCTGGGAACAGGGAGAGACATTCATTTTTCAGACATTCATTTTGTTTGTACTGAGATATAAGGGTTTATCTATCAGCCAAACATTACCTGCTATCTCCTCAATGGTGTTTGCTCTCATGTCCAGCATGACTGTGCCATTGAGAATGCAGCTCCGTAACTCAAACAGGCTGTGCAGAGAAAGCGTGGCGACGTAGGGCTTACTCCAGCGCTCTCCTCCATCCTCTACATCCTCCTCAAACTTCAACCACCTGCACCAAATAGAACAAGGTGGCCACTGGTTGATATAATAGGACATATAAAATATATAATAGGACATAAAAATACATTTAAAATGTTAGCAAATAAGATAAACAAAATGTCTGACATTAAATGCATTTTACATGACATTAAATGTGTTTTTCCCCATATTCATACTCATAACTGAAAAATACTAAACTCGGTTAATCAGTCAAAATGGCCCTTTATTATGGAGCAATTTGACACACTAAATTAATTAAATAAATATAAAAATTTAATTATTAAATACACCATGGAATGTTAATAAATAAAAGTACAATAAAACTTATGAACAAATCAATAAGACGTGAAATACAGCGTCTTTTTATGTTATATGAAAAAGGACTTGACTTGAAATATGCCTTAAAATGTAAAAACTCATGTAATGTTAAATGAAATACACTTTGAAAAAAAATAAAACAAGCAACATAAATCACATCACTATTATCACAAAATAACTGAATACATAAATATTTAAAATCAATACAAATAAGCCTAATGAAAGTGTTTTTCACACCTTATTTATTCATACTTACATTTTATTGTACTTTTATGTATTTATTTTTTGCAACATTCCATGACGTATTAAATAACTTATTTAACTCAGTGTTGATGTTCACTCCATCTTTGTCAGCTAATTAATCATTTGTGATATACAGTATATACACACACAAAAACAACCACTACACACAGTGTTGTCCTTACCTGGCCATCTCTTTCCACTCGTAAGCCTGTCCACTGCGGAAGGACAGCTCATCGAGCTCTGTGAAGAGGTCATGAGGAATATGCTCCTCATCATCATCCTCAGTGCCAAGGATAAACTGGACCCTTTGTGAGGGAGTGTCTGCAGACATGAGTAAAAAAAACACAGCCAATGAGTCAAGATACTCAAAGCACAACAAGAAATTATTACCATTTATTTATGAAAATTAGTTGCATTGAGACATTTTAGACTGTTATTCTTACCGTACGCTGGCGATTCTCTCCCATCCTCTCGCTCGGACCCTCTGTCCTTCCTTTTCCGATGGTGCTTGTGACCACGGTGGCGATGTCTACGTCTGCTTTGTCTTCCTAAAGGTACGTGTACGCCCACGTAAACTGCCCTGTGACCTATAAAGAGAAGGGCTTTATTACTCTGCCCTGTACACATGTGAGAGGAAGTTCTTTTTTAAGTCCATTATGGACAGGAAAAGGAAGAGATCAAATACAACATACAAACAGTCAAGTCAAGTCAAGTCTGCTTTATTGTCAATTCTTCCACATGTACAGCACATACATACAGAGAATTGAAATTACGTTACTCTCAGACCCTTGGTGCATACAGACAACACTAACAGTAGAACATAAATACAGATACAGATTAAATATAAAATACAACTATACAAATAAGGTCATGTGAAAAATAAATAAAGCAGCACAAGGCACATGGCAGATAGAGTGCAAACCAGTGAAGTAAACAAACAGTGCAGAAATAATGATTGTAGTGCAAAAGAGCTTATTCAGACTGATTAAAGTGACAAAAAGCTCAGAGAGTTCTTTATTTAAACTGTCAGAAAAGGTAGTTGAATGAGGTCAGTTCAATGCTGAATGACGTAGTGAGCAGACCAATGTAGGTGCAGGTCCCAGTGTGTTAGGTGGGAGAGGGGGGAGTGGTAAGGACCTGGGATGTTGGAACTGGGGAGGGTGGGGGGGTGGGGGTCTGGGGTCCAGAGTAGTGGTGACATGGGGCAAAAGAGGGGGCCAAAACGAGGGGGGGGGGGGGGGGGGGGGGGGTCGCTCCTGACTGCGATGAATAAAGCTGTTCCTTCAGTCTGCTGGTCCTGGCCTGGAGATTCCGCAGTCTCCTGCCTGATGGCAGCAGACTAAAGAAGCTGTGTGTCGGGTGGGTGAGATCACCTGCAATGCAGAAGGCTTTGCGGGTTCCATAAATATCCTCGAGGGAGGGGAGAGAGACACCAACGATCTTCTCAGCTGCTATCACTATGCGTTGAAGTGACTTGCGACAGGATGCTTTGCAGGCGCCATATCACACAGTGATGCAGCTCGTCAGAATGCTCTCGATGGTGCCTCTGTAGAAGGTGCACATGATGGGGGCCGGGGCTCTGGCTCTTCCCAGTTTGCAGAGGAAGTAGAGACGCTGATGTGCTTTCTTGGCCAGTGCTGCAGTGTTGTCAGCCCAGGAGAGATCCTCTGTGATGTGCACACCCAGGAACTCTCCTGAAATCAACAATAATCTCCTTCATCTTCTCCACATTCAGAGAGAGATTGTTGTCACTCCACCACCTGGCCAGGCGGCTCACCTCGCTCCTGTAGTTTGTCTCATCTCTGTTGCTAATGAGACCCACTACAGTCGTGTCATCCGCAAACTTAATGAAGAGGTTGGAGTTGTGTGACGGTGTGCAGTCATGTGTCAGCAGAGTGAAGAGGAGGGGGCTCAGCACACATCCTTGGGGGGCCCCAGTGTTCAGTGTGATAGTGCTGGATGTGTTGCTGCCGACCCGAAATGCCTGAGGTCTTCCAGTCAGAAAGTCAAACAGCCAGTTGCACAGCGAAGTGTTGAGCACCAGCTGGACCAGTTTGTGAATGAGCTGTTGAGGGATGATTGTGTTGAATGCCAAACTGAAGTCTATGAACAGCATTCTGACGTATGAGTCTTTTTTGTCCAGATGTGTAAGTGCTGAGTGGAGGGTAGTGGCGATGGCGTCATCGGGCGAGCGTTTGGACCGATATGCAAACTAGAAGGGGTCAGGGCGGGACAATGATAGATTGATAGAAAGACTCGTTATTACTCAAACACGAAACCGTAACCGCACCACCCAACAACACTACCAAAACTGCACTAATTCATATTTCAATGCTACAGAGTCATTTAGCGAATATAATTTTCTACTGTACTGTATGCACTATATATTTCTGTAATTTATTTTGAGGAAACCACAAAAATAACCATATCAGCGGTTACCAATGATACGCGTATCTACTTCAGCATGGGACCTCTGTTATATAAAAAGCCGCAGTGTCCGCTTCAGTTGAATGAGCAAATAGTGTAATGCAAAAGATCACAGATAAAAACGCTATGTAATTTGCTCTTCTCCAAGAACGCTTGGTGGCTCCCAACGAAGCATTGATCCCCACTGCATTAAATTGTGAGTAATTTCATTTAAATATTAATAAATTTAAATATAATTATACCACAAATATAATAATTGGACAGTATAATTTAAAAAAATATATATTTGATTATAATATTTAAAATTATAACATATTATAAAATAATTTAATTAAAGCCGCGTCAGTCCCACTCTAACTGGTAATATACTTTTATCAAGTAATTTTATATTTAGAGTCGGAGAATGAATGGCTCATTCATGTAAGTGTTTGCGAATGTCACAACAACTAAAGATAACGCCACATTAAGCCTGCGGAACGAACTGGTCAATGCATCTTGATGATGATGATGCGAGGAACGGTAAAAAAGTCGTGCACTCTGACCAATAAGAGGACAGTTTTACTCACATGTGACTTCCATAAACAAAGTTTGGTACGCTTTGCAATGATGGCTTGTGAAAGCGAACCGAACCAAGAACAAAATGCTGCATTGTAACAAATTAAGTCCCTGTTTTGCAACAGCAAACAATGTACAGGTCTGAAAACACCCTAAAATGCAAAAATAAGGGAAACATGCACACACAATTATTTTATTGTTCAATACTGAAAAGAAAATCTCATAATACTGGTGGATAACCAACATGGTACTGATTTATCCACCCAGAGAAATCTAGCATCACGGAGGCATATTTTACATTGGGATTTTTAAAACAAAACCCCTAGAGTAAAAAAGCGGCAGTGGTGTTCTTAGGTTCCAGTACACACATTCCAAACTTCTGCTGAGCAGCCCTCTTAAACTCCACGTAAACCAATCTGACACTGCGAACAAACTGCCAGAAAACCGGCGTGCTTTTAACAAACACATAAATAGCATCTTAACAGTCTCTGGCATGCTTTAGGGAAAGCTTAAAAGTTAAATCTGCCACCCATGCTTGAGTTATTGTGTTGAAGGTAGGCTTCTGGGAAGCAAAAGCTGCTTGCGTCACAAGAATGATGTGAACAAGGAAAGAAAACACCAAGCAATTTAAAGCTAACTTCATTCAGCCGGCTTGTAGTGTGAGGGTGGGACGTGTGTGAACGCATGTGTGGTCTGTGTAAACGCCTGCTGTGTCCACACCAATTTCACACGCTTGTCTGCGCAGAGAATGCAAGGGAGGCTGAGAGAAGAGTACACACTTTGTCAGTCACAACAGCTCTTGAAAACATAGAGACACATAGAGGCAATGTAACTTATCTTGTGTGCTTCAATCCTGCAAAGCACACATTCCACAATGAACAGAGTCACTGCTGACTTCCATACACACACTGAGGTCGAAGGTCTCCAAGGACATAATTAAATAAATTAAACACTAATGGCAATTACAGGTTTTAGTTTACATGGAAAACATATTTAGATAGAGAAGAAAACAGCAGTGCGGATACAAAGCAACACATTGTGAGCAATAAGGAATGGGGGGTGAAGGTGGGTCGACCAATACTAAAGCTTCCTCCCATATTATCTTGACACTCCCCTAAACACCAGCTTCAAAACAACAGCTCTGTGCAGAGCTACATGCCTGTGAAAACCCATTCTGGTCCTTCCTAATTACAATAGTCAGCCAAGTTACTCAGATGGCAGGAAAAACAAGAAAAGTATAAAGATATCAAAGCACATAAAGCTGAGGAGTTAAAACTGGCAATAAAAAGACCTGACTCACTGATCTACGTCTGTTACGATTAGATCGCTGTATGTGTCTGGCACAAAGGCATGAACAAAGATAACAAAATCCTATATGAGATCTAAAACCTTAAGCAATATAAAAAAAATAAAACAAAAGTCTGTCTTCATTTACTCGCCCTCATGTCACTCCAAACATGACTTACTTTCTTTCTCCAATGAATCAGAAAAGTAGATGTTTCTATACACAAAGTAAAAGGGGACTAGGTCTGTCAAGCTCCAAAAAGGTAAATGAAAGTAGTCCATATGATTCATGCACTATATTCCAAGTGTTCTGAAGCAGCACAATAGCTTTGTGTGAGGAACAGACCAAAATTTAAAATCATTCATTAAAAACACTGGTTTGAAAATCTTTCTTGACAGCCATGGCAGTGTTTCCCCAAGGTTTAGATTTCGTTTTTTTCCGTTTTAATTTTTCTGGACTCCTTTTTAATGGTTAAATTAAATTTTATTAATCAAAAAGCATGTATATAATTAATTAAAATCATGAAACTTAAACAGTTTAACATCAATTTATTAAAAGTTTAACAAAAATTACGTTTAGGGCCCAAAAACTTTATTTTTACAACCTTATGTTTATTGTTACAGTGATGTCAGTGTGTTTTAGCATGTCTAATTTGAAAGCATAAAACAAGTGTCATTTATTCTTACAATAGCCTTATGATTTTTTTTCCCTCAGAAATTATGGCCGTTACATTTTTAAGCATAAAAACATTCATTTAATTTATCTTTTAATTAATGAAAATAAACTATTGTATTTTTTGGAAAAATAAAGGGGAATTTAATATTACCAATTAAAACATTGAAGGAATATTGTATGATTATTCCTTAAAAATTAGGTTTTAATAATTTTAGTAGTAGTAGTATTAGTATTACATACATTCTACTGAACAATATTAATGTATTTTTGCCATAATGTCTTCAAGTTAAACCAAATTTTTATTTTGATGGGTTGCCGTGAATATCTTTACATTAGTGTGTGATATGAGGCTAGTTTTACTCAAATGAAATGGTCAAATGATCATGAAGTGACTCTCAAAGGCAGGTCTGGAGATGGTGCTTCATGTAACTTATATGTCCTCTTAGTGAGACGACAGACCTTATATCACGGAGCGGCCACGCGCGCTTCAGTACGAGTTACACAAAAACCGCGCCGGTTGCGCCATTCATAAAACATAGACATGCAGAATTCATATTAAATAGTCTTTTTGCTTAAATATTTACCAACTACTAGTGTGGAGTGGGTGTGTGCGCTTGCGCGCATCGGGGCGGAACTCGCTCGTGTGCGATACAGGAGAGCGCGGACCCGTAACGTTAGAGACAGAAAGACATGCCCCCGAAAGTACAAAGATAATTACAAGGCTATTTCAGTTTGTTTCAACGCACCACACCGCCCACACACCGGTACGTCACAGCCATGTTCTATCGCAAAGGTAACTTTAAAATTACTTTGTTGTGATCTGGGGCGCTATAGAGAAATAAAAATGAACACCGCAGAACTGACCTTCGGGGGGGGGGGGGGGGGACCAGGGGGGGGACACGCATGGGCACTATTTACTTGGAAAAGAGAGCCTTTAAAAGTTGTTCAAAACCTTCATGAGTTTCCGCTTCTGGTGGACACAAAAAGATATTTTAAGAATGGGGTACAAGTTACTGGTAGGGATTTTATTTCATACCATAGAAGTCAATTGCTACTATTAACAGTTTTGTTACCAACTTGATGGTGAATAAAAAATTAAAGAATTTTCATTTTTTGATGAACTATCCCTTTACACACAGGCAAACAACTTCTTTTGGTTTCACAAAAAGTCAGGGCAGTCATGAAAATTATATATATGATTATAGATATATATAATATATATATATATCTATATCACATATAGACCGCTACTTACACATGCTTTAGGATTTACCTATGAACGTTCATGTTAAGACACAAATGACTGTGTTGACGAGGAGACATTTTGACACATAACTGTGTATTTGAACGTTTAAGCACAAGGCGCGAAAAATAACTCTAGACTGGCGCTGTACGAGCAGGTGTGCGCCACGCGAATCAGGCTGAAACTGTCTTAATGCACTCATTCACCAGAATTAATTCTGCCCCACTGCTTAATGTCCCGGAACAGTTCAATTTGTTTTTAAACCACAATGCTTAAAATGCGTTTAAATGAAAAGCTTAACCTACATCATGCCGCACAAAACGATTGATATATTTCTACCGGTTTATCTCTCAAACCATAAGCGAATATACTTTGTTCAAACACAAAAAGCAATATACATCCATCAAGTTTTTAACTTGTTAATCAAACTAACCTAAAATCTGTGGGGACGATGACGCTGTGATTTTATCTGCTCCATGTGCCCGGTCCACTTGCTACTCCATCATCAGCTTTAGTAAAATAACCTGATAGCTGGGGATTTTACTGACTCACTAACTAATGTCTCGTTTTTTTTTTAGAAGCCCCTGTCACTTTCTTTTTAGAATAGTTTCCATTTTTACTTATCGAAGATTGTTCTTTGCATGACCATTTCCAGGTTATGCCAGAACAAAGTGAAGAGAGGTGAATGCAGACATACAGGGCAGAAATCACCTGATAGATACGTGCGTATATCGTTCAAAAGTACAAATACAGAATAAATGCATTTGATTGGTAAACCAACGAACGTGACTTTTAATCTCTAACGGTAATGCATGGAATATATGGAAAAGCTCCACTAAATAATATCGCTAATAAGTGAGAGGAGAGGGATGAGACTTAGGACATCTCAAGCAGGAGTGCTACCGATGACCAGTCAATCTACTCCACAGCCAATCACAGGCCCTCTCCTTGTCCGGGCCCCGGGGCTTCAGCCCCACCTAGCCCAACGGTTAATGCGGCCCTGTGTATATGTAATGGTTAAATGTAACCAAATCCATTTGTGAAATATGCTACATCATACTGAATAAAGCATATGGCTTCCTGTGACATCCCTTAAAATGAAGTTGGCTGTCAAAGAGAAAGTGAAAGAGGACAAACGAGAACGTTTAGCGCAGGATAGTGTTTTACGTGTGGAATAGAGCGTGCAGTTAATGCTGGTGGGACCGAATGCATGACCCGAGCAGGCACAGTTTAGTTAATTAGATCTTATGCTGTGGTCTAATCCATCTTAATGCTATTAAAGTAAGCGGGAGGTCAGTGCAGCGGTCCGTACTGTACATGTTACTTTTAACAAGTTCACTCATTACAATCATACCAGAATTATATTAAACCTGTATGACACAGCGCCTGAAGCTTAAATCAGTCTTTAAACAAGATGTTGTCAAACAGAATAAACTTTCTAATGGACCTTAGTCTGAGTAGATGCCATTTTTCTCCAGACGAGAACACAAATGAAAATAAGGTTGTGATGGACAGAAGAACATGTAATTCAAATTTGAGCAGCAAATCCACATATTAGATTTCTAACAATCATGGACTAGAGTAGATGATGCTTGAAAATCATCCAGGAATAAAGAACTTAAATTAGAAATTATACAGTGGGTACGGAAAGTATTCAGACCCCCTTAAATTTTTCACTCTTTGTTATATTGCAGACATTTGGTAAAATCATTTAAGTTAATTTTTTTTCCTCATTAATATACACACAGCACCCCATATTGACAGAAAAACACAGAATTGTTGACATTTTTGCAGATTTATTAAAAAAGAAAAACTGAAATTTCACATGGTCCTAAGTATTCAGACCCTTTGCTGTGACACTCATATATTTAACTCAGGTGCTGTCCATTTCTTCGGATCATCCTTGAGATGGTTCTACACCTTCATTTTAGTCCAGCTGTGTTTGATTATACTGATTGGACTTGATTAGGAAAGCCACACACCTGTCTATATAAGACCTTACAGCTCACAGTGCATGTCAGAGCAAATGAGAATCATGAGGTCAAAGGAACTGCCTGAAGAGCTCAGAGACAGAATTGTGGCAAGGCACAGATATGGCCAAGGTTACAAAAAAATTTCTGCTGCACTTAAGGTCCTAAGAGCACAGTGGCCTCCTTAATCCTTAAATGGACGACGTTGTTTTTTTTTTTTTGTTTTTTTTTGATGACCAGAACATCTAGAGCTGGCCGTCGGCCAAACTGAGCTATCGGGGGAGAAGATCCTTGGTGAGAGAGGTAAAGAAGAACATAAAGATCACTGTGGCTGCGCTCCAGAGATGCAGTCGGGAGATGGGAGAAGTTGTAGAAAGTCAACCATCACTGAAGCCCTCCACAAGTCGGGGCTTTATGGCAGAGAGGCCCGACAGAAGCCTCTCCTCAGTGCAAGACACCCTGAAAGCCCGCATGAAGTTTGTTAAAAAACACCTGAAGGACTCCTAGATGGTGAGAAATAAGATTATCTGGTGTGATGTGACCAAGATAGAACTTTTTGGGCTTAATTCTAAGTGGTATGTGTGGAGAAAACCAGGCACTGCTCATTACCTGTCCAAATACAGTCCCAACAGTGAAGCATGGTTGTGGCAGCATCATGCTGTGGGGGTGTTTTTCAGCTGCAGGGACTGGACGACTGGTTGCAATCGAGGGAAAAGATGAATGCAGCCAAGTACAGGGATATCCTAGACGAAAACATTCTCCAGAGTGCTCAGGACCTCAGAATGGGCCGAAGGTTTACCTTCCAACAAGACAATGACCCTAGCACACACGCTAAAATAACGCAGGAGTGGCTTCACAACAACTCTGTGAATGTTCTTGAATGGCCCAGCCAGAGCCATGACTTAAACCCAATTGAGCATCTCTAGAGAGACCTAAAAATGGCTGTCCACCAACGTTTACATCCAACCTGACAGAACCGGAGAGGATCTGCAAGGAGGAATGGCCGAGGATCCCCAAATCCAGGTGTGAAAAAATTGTTGCATCTTTCCCCAAAAGACTCATGGATGTATTAGATCAAAAGGGTGCTTCTACTAAATACCTGAGCAAGGGTCTGAAATACTTAGGGACCAGTGATATTTCAGTTTTTCTTTTTTACTAAATCTGCAAAAATGTCAACAATTCTGTGTTTCTGTCAATATGGGGTGCTGTGTGTTACATTAATGAGGAAAAATATATATACACATAACTACATACAGTATTATATATATGAATATACACAACACTTACATAGTGACTCTTATTAGTAGGGGTCATTTTTAGGCTTCGATACTGAAACTAAGTATATGAGAACCTGACACTGTACCTCTGGAGATCCCAGGTAGGCTGTTGTTTTTTTTTTTTTTTTTTTTTTTTTTTTTTTTTTTTTTTTTTTTTTTTCTTTTTTTTTCAAGTTCTGGAAAAGGGTGGCGTGGAGATAAAGGTCTGGTGATTCACACCTAATTCTTAACTATTCTAAGTATTTTCCAGGTAACATGCATCTTTTCTTCTCACACTGTTTTTGATGACCCTGCTGACCCATGAGCATTTTGACTGTCCACATGGTTATGCATAACTTTGCAATTTCATTATGTATTAGTTTGAAATTTCTCATTTGGGCATTTAATAATTTTGACTTTCAGTTCTGAGTTTAAATCTCTTTTTTGGATCATTTATCTGTAAAAGAAACTTCTGCTTAATATGCACAACTGGAATCTATGAAATTTTTCACTTCACCTTCATGACTAATTACCATATCAATTATAAATGGTAAATACAAGATTAAGAGTAGTTATTAAGATTATGTGTTGATGATCAATGTGCTTGGAAAAAACTATGATCAGAATATCAATTTAATAATTATACATGCACTGTATGTTTCCTCTTTTGCTGTCGAGGTAATGCAAGAAATGTTGTGATTGGTTGTCAAGGCAGCCAATCAGAATTTAGCAGCCTCGTCTCTGATTGGCTGGAATTATGGCACATTGTAACGCTGGGTTGTGTTGAGCAAGCAGCTGTTGGCATTTAGAGAGCACTGAGGGCGGGCATCAAGTGAGCAAGCTAGTGAAACATTGCACGCGCAAAAGAGAAGGTCAGCACACATCCAAAAACTTATTTTAAAATGCAAAATTGATTTTCGTGCGCTCAAAATACTTTTTTCTTTGCGAGACGAACATTTTCTCCACAAAACTCAGTTCGCGCGTGTGCAAAACGCACTTTTGCGCGCTCAAAATATGATCTTTCAAGTACAGAATTGTGGCAGAGATGTAATCCCATTAGGGATGTAACGATTAACCGCGAGCCGGTTGAAAATCGATTCAAATTGGTTGAGATTCAAATCGGGTGGATGCTACACCAATCGCGATTTTAATGTAGGTGTAGGTGTTTATATGAATGTATGTCTGAGGGGAAATTACTGTCTTTAGAAAAGTTTAGATAGTATTTTTTTCTTTTCATCTTGCCTCTGTATGATGCATATTAAAGTTCACAAGTGCAGCACTGGTTTGTTTACAGCGAAAACCAAGGAAATGCTTTAAGCGCTACCTGCTGGCAGAGAGTGAATCTGCGTCTCATTCAGAGCTCCTGCTGTTTCAGCAATCGGTTATGTATAGTTCATAAAAACTGAAGTCAAACCATTCTGTTTTTGCTTCAAATTTCAAAATTATACAATCTAATTGTATTCTAAATAACATGTATTTAGCATTTTTGTTTGGATCGTGATTAAAATGCAGGGGTTGCCTCTAATTTTAAATGGAAAGAGCACCGACAAAGCCTTAGTTTGTTTATATGAAGAGATTTATTTTATTTGTGTTACTTATTTATTTGATTTGTTTTAAAATTTCAATGTAGTTTTGTTATTTACATTTACATTATATTTAAATTTTGTCATTTAGCAGGCGCTTTTATCCAAAGCGACTTACAAATGAGGACAATAGAAGCAATCAAAACCAACAAAAGAGCAGTAATATGCAAGTGCTATATTAGTATATTATTATAGTGTTATTTCAATTTCACAAAGAAATGTGCAGCATTTTGTCCAAGCAATAATAAAAGGACACATTTAATTTATAATTTGTCTTAAATCTCATTTTGTTAAAAAAAGAAAAAAAAAGAAAAAGTGAATCGAATCGTGAGTTGAGTGAATCGTTACATCCCTAAAACCCATACTTCACCGCAGCCTCTTTCAGTTTTGGGGGGTTACTCCCTTCAGTCTCTTTTTTAGCAGGTAAAATGCATACTCTATAGCAGTGGTTCTCAAACTGGGGTACGCGTACCCCTGGGGGTACATGAGATGACGGAGGGGGGTACGCGAACAAAATTTTGAGTTTTGGCATTCAATTAATTCAACCCCAACTTAAAGTAACATTAAAATCGAACATGTATTTCCGACAAGCAAAATGCCGCTTCTAATGTAAAAACTGGAAAATGGGAGTGCCGTAAACGGTAATATGCATGATATCCAATCAGCTTACCTCATCTTCTGCGGTCAAAACTTATTGCATCCACACAAGCAGCGTGCATGTGATAGGATGCCCACCTAATATGCTGCTTTAGCAAATCACACTGCTGTTCAATGTATCTTTAAAGTAGATCTTTACTTAATAGCATAAAGAGCAAATATTGACACGGACTGAGATCGATTTAAACTCTCTTCGATACAGACAGACACTCTGTGATTGTTATGGTTTTCATGTTTAAGATACGAGCAAGAATGCAAATGTCCCTGAATATCCAAACGATGGCAAATGTGCCATTAAGTTTTACAACAGTTCAACAAAAAAAAGGTAATATTAAGTGAACATTTTACATTTTAAATGTAGCCTACATTTTAAAGGGGTCATATGATGCAATTACAATTTTTCCTTTCTCTTTGGAGTGTTACAAGCTCTTGGTGCATAAAGAAGATCTGTTAAGTTGCAAAGACTAAAGTTTTTTTTTTTCTTCAAATCCAAGATATAGTCTTTCTAAAAGTTCAGAGTCAGCCAACCTACCTAAAACGGCTCATTCTAACACGCCCCCACATATCTACCTCACTATGTGGGAAGATTTGCATAACGACGCCAAATGTTCACGCAAAGAAAGAAGGTGTAACTTTTATTCTCACTGTAGTATTGTTGCCGCTGCTGCCATGTCGTGAAGGTGCTGTGTTTTTCGTTGTGAAAGCGAACTACTTTGTTTGGTCTTCCAAAAAGAGACGCTATCCGCTTCGTCATGCCTAGAGCTGATCTGTGCTGGTCGCTGAGGGAATACATCAACTTTCACCATGGACAAAGCAGAATCCAGCCCGGGGTCCGTCACATGTGGTTGCTGCTCATTCGTCGGATCCGCCGGGCGCGTCGTTCTCGACCCCGCCGCCTTTGCTCACTCTAGCCTGGCCTCAGCTCACGCTAAGCCAGGGCTTCCGCTTCCGCTAGCCCGGCCTCAGCTCAATCTAGTCCGGCCTCAGCGCATGCTAAGCCGGGTCCCCTCAGCTAGGCTCTGTGTGTTTCATTGTGAAAGCGAAAACTACTTTGCTTGGTCTTCCAAAAGAGGACACGACTACAAATCAGTGGTTAAGTTGTATTTACAACACTGTTCCAGAACAGTTTAACCCAAATATTCAGATGTGTGCAGCACATTTTATGGAGGACCATTTCCTGATCCTGGAAGAGTAGACTAAAATGCCGCAGTTCTGACTCACGTAAGTACGTTTTCATGTATAGGATTTGCCACTGATGTTTCAAACGCGAGTTTGAGCAGTGTAGAATAGCGCTTGTTGTTTGTCATTTCTCCAATCACAAATGCAGACAGAGTTTTATGTTACACGGCGCGATGCAATGCAAAGTGTAAAAAGACAGTATAAGTCATTATAATCAGTAATTATGTCCACACAAGTTTCCGCACGTGAAGACAGCAGAAAAGCGCTCTCGCTCAGCACAGTGGAGGGCATCGTTTTGTTAACTTTGTGGTTTATAATTTTGAGTCATTTGGGACGCGGTAACACACACAGCCCTCTCACAATATATTGCTTAACAGATCTATCACTTTTGCCGCTCAGAAATGTTCACGCAATCATGCTTCACGTATCAGAAGTTTAGTGCTCCGACACTACATGCGTGCCACGTCCGATTCATTTTTAAATCAATTTCTAAATAATTGTAAAAGTTTTTAAAGTTCCCTGTTTTATTGTTGTGATTTTTTAATGATTATTTTACTTCCTTTTGTGTAAAATATTTTGAATTACCATTGTGTATGAAATGTGATATATAAATAAACTTGCCTTGCCTTTGGGGGGGGGGGGGGGCCTTTCTAGGCCTATAAAAACTTTAATGCCCTGGCAGTGGCAAATAGCTTTGGTTTTTATTTAATTTGATTACATTGTTTAAAGTTGAGATTACAAGAAATATTTTACACTGCTACTATGGTAAAGGCAATAAGCTGTAAAAAAAGCACCTATTTGTTAAAGTGTTTGAAAAAAACAAATGTTATTGCACTTTTGTTCATATTAGCAGTACTTTTAAATGAAAAAGTGCACAATACACTACTTTTGAATTCATTATTGAATGTTGTGCATAACAATGCGATTAAAAATTGTAATCGTTGCCCAGCACTAATATATATATTATATACACACCATAAGTGACTTCTTTCAAAACCCAAACTTTTGTCAGGTAGTGTCAGTAATATATAGATTAAATCTATATATATATAATATATATATCATATATAATACATAATCTAGACTATATAAATACATGATACCTTAAAAGGATTTAAGACCTAAATAAGTAATTATATTTTTATAATCAGTGTTACAAATGTAATTTTTTTTAATGATTGTATCATTAACAGCGTTTGTCTGATTTAAGTAATTGTCTAATTTGAATTATTTACATATTAATCAGTACATATCAGTCAACCGCTACTTCACGCCAAATTAAATATGCCATTTATATTTGCTAAAGTGTGTGCAACTCTCATGCTAGTAAGGGAATCAGTTCACAGACTATGAATGCCATAATTGTAATATGTTGGTCAGAGGTCCCCTCTCACTATGCACCTAGTGCCTCCTTTCCAAGATGCACAAGCTTCCAGAACACATACAGAAGGCTGACAGCTTGATCGGATCACCTGGAAACATACCGTTGACCCATGGGATAGCCCTCACAGAGGAAACACGGGGGTTAAGACATGTTTAAGGTCAAAAACCTCAATGAACTCAGCCAGAGAGTGAAATAAGGTTGAGGGGGAGGAATGGTTTTAATAATTGTGCTTTAAAACACACCCAAAGTAATTAGTGAAAACGCCACAGACATTTACTGTACACCTCCATGTGCCAAAAGACCAGATGGTATGCTTGAGGATAAGAAAAAAACAACGCAAATGATTATGAGGGGTAGGTAAAGAAGGGGGTTATGTGAACGGAGGGAATGACTTACTTTCAAGTTCCTCTTTTTCAAAGTTTGTGTGGATGGTAGAGCTGGTTTTCCCCTGATCAACAACAGCTTCCTCATCATTGCCCTGAATAGAGAGAGATAAAGAAGGATGAATTTTTGTCACACCAGAGTAAACAAACAATCCATGGCAACACGAGAGGGTGCCATTCCAGTTACTGCTGCCTATGTCTGGCTATAATTGAGAATTGTGCAAGAGTTTATACCATAAGTGGGCTTAAGACTTTTGTTTTTGACAATACGCTTCTTGGCACAAAACTGAAGGGAACAAGTCACAGAACAAACAACTAGAGTTCATTTTGTGTCACATGAACCAAAACTCAGGAACAACACTATTACCTCAGCCAACATGAACATAGTAGATCAGAATCAAAATACAAAGTGCACATCCGCATAAATATAAACATAAATAGTGATTCTTGGTCAGCCATTATTGCTCATACTAACAGTTAGGAATCGGAACAAACCTCTAACTTAAAATATTCAACTTTGGCATGGACTGTGTGGAACTCATCATGTAACTGGACTGTAACTGTAGCTACAGACATAAATAGCCAAATTAAATAACAGCCCATTACAACAATTATAAATATAAAGAATGATGAATATTTGGGCTTTAGTAGTTATCATAGCAACAGCAACAACAACAACAACAACATTCTATTTGTGCATTTGTGCATTTCTTTTTAAGATGATTTATTGTAATGATTAGAGCCTGGCCGATATATTGTTTTGCCAATTTTATCGGCCGATAGGAACCTGTCGCAGATATATCGGTATCGGTGAATATGCCGCCGATATAGGACATTTTTTTTACAGAACATTAAACGCAGATAAAATTATTGTAAATGGTGTAATTACGTAATTTGTCCAGCAGAGCCCATGTTTGCTGTGACTGGAGACCTGATGAACGTAACAGCTTAAGTGTATGGAATACCATTGAAACTTTGACCGGCCATATCTCCGTTACGGCGTGGCGGATCCGCACCAAATGCGGGGGATCCCCCCCCCCCGCGTTGATAGCCCCCGGGGTCCAGGAGTTACGGGTGGTTAAATTCGCGGCTGGGTGCCGACTGATCTGGCAATCGTCGGAGGCTACCGACGCACGGAGGGTGGTGTTCGAGAGGGCTTCACGAGCTGAAGGGATCCCCCGAATTTGGTGGAGATCCGCCACCGCATTCGCGAGATAGTGACACCAGCCAACACTTTCACTTCAGTAAGGAGGTCTCTTGTTCAGGCAGCAGCATTCAAGCATTGTCTTATTCAACATGTATGAAGGGAACATACATGTTACATTCAAAGGGCATTAAAGTGCGCGAGACGTGAATTTAAATTGTATTTATTTACAGAGCTGTGGCTCTCCTCCAGGAACTGAGTTTGACACCCTTGGTCTAAATGTTATTTGTGTCGGCTATTTTACTTTTAATTTAATTAGAAGTAGGCCAACAGCACCCCCTACAGATTAAAATGCCTTACCGAACAGGCGTTAGAACCCGGGGGAGGCTGTCGCTGCTGCCACTGCACGTGCTATTACTGTTTACTCTATCACACACCAAACGCGTCATTTTGTACATACGTTGACAGATTAAATGCATCGATCCAAACAGTCAATCGAAGCATCATTCAGACAAAACTTTGCTTCAAGAATGAGCCACACTGCTGACGTGATCTAATCACTAGCACACCCTGAGCACATGTGAGTTAACGTACGGCAAGACTATCGGCGCCGATATTTACATTTAAAGCCATTATCGGCCGATTCCGATATCAGTCCGATAATATCGTGCATCCCTAATGTATATATATTCTGTTTATGTATCCTATATTCTATATATAGTGCCAGTCAAAAGTTTGGACAAACGAATGGGAAAGTGTCCAAACTTTTGACTGGTACTTTACTATAATATACACAAAGAATATCGACCGATATATTGATATCAGCCTTTTTTACTCCACAATTCGGTATAGGCCCCCAAAAAACCCATATCGGTCAGGCTCTACTAACAACCCTCTACATTGCGAGTAAATCACTCGCATATGCGACTAAATATTCACTCTGGGCGACTAAATGATGTCTAATATTAGTCAATGGCTAATAAATTCTCAGATATTACTCGCCAGTGTGTGAGCTGGAGGCTAAGTATAAGTTTAGCACAGATATATTTTCACTCGCCGAACACTCTCTGACTGAGCGCTTCAGAGTTTCACGCTCAGTCAAGCAATCTGCTATTTTTCAGTTCATCTCAATGGATGAGCAGCGCACCTGTATTTAACGTACCGTGAACTCTAGAGTGAAGGCACACGACTCGCCGTTGCTTTGTTTCACACACACGCAGAGAGAGAGAAAGAGAAAATTGACACACTTCATGTAAACGATATTCCTTGTTGTATTTTCCTGTCAAAATAACAGCGTTCCTTTGGAATTCTTCAGCTTTTAAAAACTGCCGCTTTCTCCGGTAGTGGGCGGAACTAATGCGCAAACGGCAATCTCATTGGCTGGCGCTGACCTATTATCGTCCCTGTTTTGATTTCAGCAAATCAATTCGAGCAAACTCGGGCAACGTGATTAATATTCATGAATCCAGCAGCTCATTAATACTTAGTGCGTTTTTATATTGTTCTTATTAGTAAAATTCGTATCTTATTATATTACCAGTATTTTTGTTAGTTTTTTCCCTTTTTTTTTTCCAGAAACTCTGAATGACCAAAAAGGCACCACCACCAGTCCAATGTTCAGTTAAAATGACTAATATGCATTCATACATGGTTATCAAGTTTTAATTCTAATGACTAAATTTCTATCATTAAATAATATTGATTATCATATTATAATGCTTGACTGACTGATGTTAAGAGTGTACTTTCAGATATTTAAATATTATTTATATATAATTTTTTTTTTTTATCAAGTCTGGCGAGAACTAAAAAATGTACTAGTCAATGACGATTTCATTACCAGGTGTCCATAGAGGGTTGAGTAATGATCATGTACTTATTGTATCAAGAAGCTGAAAAAACGTTTCTGCTTATCAGTTATTGGACAGTTACATTTAAATATAAAAATATGATGAATTGCCATCAGTCACCATTCAAAGCTTTGTCAGGAAGTTTAAAAAATCTAGTATTTTTTTTTAACCTGTGCCCATAATAACACGTCTCTAAAATAAAACGTGCTTTGAAACTCTATTATCATCTAACAGCTGCTGTCTTTTGGCACCTATCTTGTGTGCAGAGAGGCAGGATCTGAAACGCGGCGGGGACACATTAAGGCATGAGTCTTTGAAAAATAATGATTATCTCCTATAAAGTGAGGGGAACATGTCCCCCTTAAATAATAATGGTTTCTACACCCTTGCTTATCGATGTGCCATCATGAGGGTCTAGGACACAGGACATTTCTATAATGTATAATTTTGTCTAAGACAGGGCTTAGACTAAACTTCTTTAAATGCATGATGCAGATGTCCATTTCCAGTCTATAATACATCTACTGCACGATATTTTCCTACCACTTGGGTTTAATAGGTTGAGTCACATTTGGAGACAATATACTGTAAATGAGTGACTATAATAGTTATGCCACCCACACACTTTATACAAAGACAATGAGCTTTAATTGAGCCCAAACAAAGTTAACTCCACGTCCTCCATTATCAGGACCAAGCCACAATCTACGGGCACCATGATTATTGTGAAATAAGAAACATTTTCCACTTGCATCCTAGAAGAGATCCTAAAGTACTCTTGGGACACAAGAGTGCACCAGACAACGTTGTCCTGAATTTCCCAAGAGAAATCTGCATGTCTGTGAGAACATTTTGCTGGTTGCTGTAGAAGGATCTGGTGTATTCGAGACGGTGATTGTGCGACATTTTTCCAGATGCGACCCAGGGTATTCTCAGGACTATGCCTGAGTCCCTCTACTGCATATTTGTTTAAGTTCCCCAGACAATAATCCAATTCCCACAATTCCCTACATTGCTAATGCACAGGCCAAATCTCCAAACAGAACGCTGCATAGGTCTGTGACAAAAAAAAGTAACCTCTTTCATTCCAGTGATAAAATTTAACACTTTTCAAAACTGTCTGAACAACTAAATACTCATAAATCCAAGGCACTCGAGTAGTGTGAAAAAATTAAAAAGCCTTTATTCACATGGCTTTAAAATTTAAAAACAACACATTTGTGCACGGATGCGTTGCGGCTAACTCGCCTTCATCAGGGTGCCAATTTAGTTCATTTAAACAATCAGTTCATCACATGACATAGTCACCAGAACAGGTATCAAAGCAACAACGAGAGAGTTAATTATAATTATAATCATTCCCAATAAATTCAATACAAGCCATTACAATTAGTCAAAACGTACATAAACAATGCATGCAAGCTGTTATCAAAGGCAAAGAAGGCCATTTTTGTTATTATGTGAATAAATACTATTTAGTTGTTTAGGTTTGTTATTTGCCTAATAAATGACAATAACATTTTTAGATTTAAACATTTTTTTGACAGATTCCTAAAATATTTGTGTTTTCTCTATTATGACAGGTGGTCTAATAAATTGTTAAGCACTGGGGGGGGGTTTGTTTGCCATGTTTGAAGGACATTGGGCAGAATGTGGAATAGTGTGTTTTTGTCAATAAAATTAAAATAAAGAAAATTGGGTTTTAAAAAAAATCGCATGCTTATACCGTGTGAATTCTTTATTTAATCTTTCTATGTTGACCCCCCCCCCCACTACTTCCTAATTTTTTCCGCTGCCCTCATACATCCAACGCAAGAGTTATTGGACGGACTGCACACCCACCCTACCACACCACATCCTGTTGTATCCCCTCACCTTTGCCACCATATCCAGGGCCAGACTTATACAACCAAAACATACGACTCGCATCCACCATATGTCCTCTGGGCAGCTGCATGACAAGGATGATGTAACCAAAGTCAGATCACATTCACAGCTATTCTTACCTCGAAACTATTTCAGGCTACATTTTTCTGAGCTCACTCAAAAGGAGCACAGGGTAAAAATAAATCAAGCCATAACCAACTGACATTTGCATAATACACTGGCCATCATGATGTGAGAAAATGTGGTACAATAGTACCAGGGCTGCCACATGTCCGGAAACATCCATGAGGTTAAATACCTGTAAGTGGTACATCACAACAGAGACGAGACTTTCAAGAACGTTTTACCCCTTGTTCAAAATCTACGTTTTATTTTTTAACCTTGATATTAGGCATAAGCAAGCTAATAAGCAGAAGTTGTTTAAGCAGCTCGTAATTGTATTTACTTGTCTCATTAGTGTTTAGTTCAGTTGTCGTTGCTAGGAAACGCTTGTTTTGTTTACTGTGTGGAGACGTGCTGATATCGCGTTTGGTCTCGTTCTGTATCGCGTATCTTGTCAGTGTCTGCGCTTGCTTGGCCATTTGTTGTGGAGAAAATAAGGAAAGTGTGTCCAGCTGAATTAAATTAGAGTTTTGTTAGAAGGGATAAAAAAAAATGTACCTCTGGAGTAATATCAGTAATCTATTTATTTGACTTCACTGTGGACATAGGAAAAACTGGTTCGTAGCCGAGTAAGACAAACTATTGTCTTCAGTGAAGCTGCTCTTACTGAATAATTGAAACTTGGGTTTATATGGGATAAACCTATACAGTACGGAAATTGAATTCATCCAACACTGTACTGACTGGAGCTGAATAATGGCACGATTGATTTTTTGGAGTGGCTGTGCATCAAAAATTGGATTGGTCTTCTTAAATTGATGAGTTGGCATCTAGGGCTTGAAAACATCTTATGTTCATCGAACTCGAGTACCTCGATTATACAAAAAAGCTTTTGGAGGTTCTAATGATTTTTTGCCTCAAGGCTTCGTTTAGTCCATTTATTGTAACTACACACGGAACACTGTGTTTCCCCACGGATCATTATTACTGACGCACAAACCTATAAACGCAGAACATATTTAAGACCGTAAATCAATATGGTGTCTAGTTATGATGTCCCTACGTTAGCTATGTTTTGTGAAAGACTAAGCGCCATTCATGTTGATCGTCTCATTCTCTCTCTCTGTGGCACACACACAGACACACTCACCATACAGTTATGCATAAAAATACCACAGAAAGAAAGTTAGTCTATCACACAAAGAGTGCCAGTTTTCACCTCTAAAAAATCAGCAAAAAATTATTTATCAGGATTCAAGTTTTATGTTTTAAAATAAAATCAGTATGCATTTGTAACGGCAGGTTAAATGCATTCATGTCCCTATGAGCTGAATAAAATAGTGTGTAAATGTATCTAAATGCCTCTTCAGATACAGCTTCTGGGTTTCCTCTGCATTGCAAAGATGAATTTTGTTTATGCTGATATCATTTGTTTGGTAATTTGTTTGATTTTGATTGGCTTCGCATCCTGGCCGCATCATCACCTCGGGTGTGCATTATTTTTCTAATAATTCAACAGCCTGTCGTCAATTATTCTTTAATTAGGCTAATGCATATACTTGCCAGCCAATCAGAATCAAGTATTCAGACAGACCATGATATAAATATAAACAGTATATACATGTAGCTAGACTATATGCAGTGAGATGTGAGATGAGTATTTTCTCTTCCAGTACATTCACAGAGAGTCCTGTGTATTTACAAAAACAAAACAAGGTGGCCCTGTCCCGTCACGGGCCTCTGTCCAAGCATCCCTGAGTGTCATGGCATCAGATATCACCCCAAAGGGCAAAACGCAGCAAAGGGTACAATGTGGACTTAGAATTTAAAACCGTCACGACACGTGACAGGCAAGGTGTCTTGAGACCACTGACACGCTTTGCCTCTTTTCAATGAAACGGCACCAGATTTCACTTGTGCAAATAAAATTTCACACTATACTGTGTTCCCAAGGCAATGTTTTGAAACAGAACACACCGAGCAAACACTAACACCAAGCCAAAGTATACTGAATGAGTTACGTAGAATCTGAATCATGCTCCAAGCTTAAGAAAAACTGAATTAGATCAGATACACAACAGTGAGCACAAATACATACCGAGAATATTGTAGCTCCTCTGGTGGTCCTCAGATTCACAATGTCTCCCCAGAAGTCCTGCATCATTCACAGACCCTGGGGAGGGACTTTAAAACTTCGTCACTTGGAGAAAATCAGACAGCACTTAAGACCCCAAGAGCTTAAATGATAAGGTCCAGAAACATTGATCATTCAGCCAGCTCATAAAAACAGTCGGCTACTAGAGCTAACGATGAAAAACAATCAAAGGTCAACCTGAAGCGTTAAATAATTTAGTTAAAATCAAAAAGGACTGAGACAAGCTACAATCAGGATCTGTGGGGAAGTCTCTACACACTTCCTTAAGGCAGCAGTCTGCTTCTACCAAGATCAGGAGCAAAAGCGTCTCTGTCACAACTGACTAGGAAGCAGAAGTGAGAGAGAATCCTGCAAGATGCTGCCAGTACACACTTCTCACGCTGACGTCGGACGGGTCTCACTCCTGGTTGCAAAGACCTAAACATGAGGTGTTATTTATATCCGAGTGTGAGGGTGTGTTGTTGTGAGCGTGCATGTGTTTTTCCACGAGTAGGGGTGAGTGCTTAGGTTCAAACAGCACAGGAGCTATACATGGCCTGAACGCTGGGAAGCTGCCGGGACAACGTGCCATTGCCCTGAGGTGTTAAAGGACATTCAGGGTTTGAAATAAAAAAAGCAATATCACAGGCTACTACTAAAGCTAGGATAATCACATTATAATCAACGAATCTGTCTACACTGCACAATGAATCTCTTATTACACAGTGTCTACGCCTTTTTGATTATTATGGGGATGTTCTATTTTTGTTGCATCGCTTAATAATATTATTATAATAATATAATACAGTGTAAAATATATTGGAAGTTACATCACTGCAAGCAAATGGTGTGACAAGTATCAAATATAAAATCAGATGATTCTAGACTAAATTTATATGAACTTACTCACCATTGCATTGCAAAATTAAAAAAACACTGCAAAAAAAACTCAAATTCTGCCATCATTTACTCATCCTCATGTTGTTTCAAACCTGTATAATGAATGTTGAACTCAAAAGAAGAAGAAGAAGAATGTTGCCAATTAAACAGTTGCTGGTAGTCATTGACTTCTAATTTTTTTCATACAATGGAAGTCAATGGTAGGGCCCTATGAAATCATTTATTTTTCCCAAATTCCATTTAATTTTTTTTCCAAATTCTGTTTTTTCCATTAAAATTTTTCTGGATTCAGATTTTTTTCTTAATTTAATTTTTCTAGACTGTTTTAATGGTTAAATAAAATTTTATTAATCAAAAAGCATGTCTAATGAATTGAAATCATGAAATGATCAATATTTAACAGCAATTATTAAGTTTAACAAATATTACATTTTTAAGGCCCTATGGAATGTGTTTTTTTTCCCTCAAATTCTGTTTTAATTTTTACCAAATTCAATTTTCTGGTTTTGTTACATTTTAATAATCAAAAGCATCTCCAATTAATTGATTTTATAGAAAATAATAATTTATTATTATTCTTTAATCTATTTCGTTTTTCAGAAATACCATGTTGTGTGTTTACATTTTTCTATCTATAGTTTTATTTAACTATAGTTTTTACATTAAGTAATATTTTTCGGTCACAGTTTCTTCAAGTTAAACCAAACATTTATTTTGACGGGTTGCTGTGAAGACCTTTAGGTTTCTGTATATAATATGACGAAACGTTTTCTCAAAAGAAACTGTACAATTCTGTCCATGTTTTCCGCACCGAGGAAATCATATGGTCCTACAATGGCTACCACCAACTGTTTGGTTATCAACATTCTTCAAATGATCATCTTTTGTGCTCAACCGAAGAAATAAACTCATACAAATTGAAGGGGAGTCTTGATGACAATTTTCATTTTTGGGTGAACTATACATTTAAGCTAGCTAAATGAACGTGGCAAAAATGTTAGAGAAAAGAAATCATTTACATTTCTTTCAATAAAAGCAAGTGTAAAAAAAAATCCAGCAAAAAGTTCTGATATCAAATGTGATAAACAGAACAAATGTTTCATGTACACAATGCTACTAAGCAAGTAGGGGCAAGCACACTGATACTATGCTCATGAAGAGGAAGAACGCACACCTGTTGCCCCTGACAACAGAGTAACCTTTGTGGGAAGTCAGTGCCATTCAGCCAGTGAAGCTGTTAATGCCTGTAATTAAATTTGAGAAGCTACGCAGTCTATATGAATGGAGAGGGTTTAAGCAAAGAATAATCAAATAAAAAAGTCCCATTCTAATCTAGGAGGAACCACTGTTAGATGGAATGTCTGAAAGAAAATGTGGATGCATCAAGAATTCACTCATTAATATTAAGTGAATATTATCAGTTGAAGGGCTGGGCGATTTTTCAGATTTTGTCGATTAATTCGAATTTAAAGTTTTGCCACGATTTAATTTTTTTTATAAATCGAGGAATTCGCGATTTTTTTCACACAGAATGCGCTTTTGTGTTGAAAAGATGTGATGCGGGCAGTGGAATAGGAAAAAATGCAAGAAGATGGGAGATGAACATCTTTTAATAACTAGAGCACCGCGTTTTTAGAATGCCGTTTCATGCATGAGATGCTGTGAGACACACGAACGCAACAGTCAAACGCGTCCATGTTTATATAGAAAAAACAATGGAAAAGCAGTGCAATCGAATAAAAAACCTGTAAAGAACTTCTACTGTATGTCTGATATTTGACAGGCTGAAAACTGCTGTTATAGTTAATAACAGTCTACTGGTGTTATACCTTCAGTCATTTTGAATTTGAATTACTTTGACTTTTAAGATTTTTTTAAAGCCTTTTTCTCATATTATTTCTGAACACATAATATGTATAAGACAAGTTTGTACAGGATGTAGTTGTAGTTCACGCATCTTTCTGCAAAGCTATTTAACAAGTTGATGTGTTTAGGCCTGCACGATTAATCGAATGCGATTGTCATGCGCATCTTGTCAATAAAGCCCGTTCTGTGATCAGTAGTAAATCTCCATCACAAGCTTTCAGATGGAGCAGCATTTACTAAACAGACCCGTAGTTCACTGACAAGATACGCAATCGCTTTTCATCATCGCGACGATAGAACCACCTCATTATAAAATCAAAGAAATCTTCTGCCATATGATGAAAGTGTTGCGTAGCTTCTCAGTGAACTACGGCTCTGTGAAGTTAATGCTGCTCCATCTGAAAGCGTGTGAAAATACTACATTTAATAACATGTTTTTACTCCAAACTCACTTAATAACGTCAGTTGAGTGTTTGAAATAAATCCTTCTGTGAGATGTGGCTTCTTACACAGAATATATGAGGACGTCACACAGACAGGCATCTGAGTTCGGCTCGATTTGAGAAAGGGGAAAACATTTAATCAGATAAAAAAAAAAACACTGGGTGGATTTTTACCATTATAGGGTGGTTGTGTACACACACTGCCAACACACATTTCAGTTCAAACAACTTGTAAAAGTGCATATAGCATCCTATGACCCCTTTAATAGTTAAATTAAATGCGCCATTCATTCACACAGATACACGTTGAACATGCAGGATAAATTTCAAATCTAGTTTGCAACTTAATGTTCATAGACACATATCGCGTTTTGGTCAAGTGTACTTGACCTACTTGTTATTTATTCATCAAAAATTGGAAAATTCTTTGACATTACACGTTATACAGTAAATTCTGTTTTTATGACCCGATTCCACGATTCCATCCGCATTTTCCGCATTGCAGAAATCATAGGGCCCTACATTACGGACACGTCAATCACAGCTGTGTAAACTCACTCCAACTTGATTCACACTGAAATACTGCTACCCTCCAAGCACCTTTCACTTATACTTTGGCAGTAAGCAAACTAAAATAAAAGAATGTGACCTAGAAATAAAGAAATATAAGATCATATCAACAACTCACTTTCCAATAAACACTGATGATGCATGAAACTTTATAATAGCCATATCCATCAGCTAAATCATACAGGTTGCATACCAATGCATACTCAGTAAATTACATTATCCCCCTTATAAATATGTAAATAGGCATTGTAATCTAGGGTTTACAAACTAGAACTCAGGTTTAAGTATGAACAGTGTAAAACATGAAACAGGATTACCTAGGATCACACTTAACTAGGGTTGAGAATGGCAATTCAACTGTGAAAAGTAACAGGTTGCACATACAAGGTGACACAGATTGAAAAACAACAAGAGAGATGTTTGTAGAAATGATGGTGTGTTTTAAAGAAAACAGAGGATAAACGTTTGAGAAATTCCCACTTTTTACTGTGCTTATTTATTTTTAATGTGTGTGTCTGACCTGTGATTTTCTAATCTTAAATTTCTGATGTTTTCAGTATTTACTGTAGTAGCTTTATGGATAAAGCAGTGTGTTAAAGGAGCGTGTAATGATGCTGAATGACACAAGCCAGTGAGCTTTGCATGGGAATATATTTTCCTTATTTGGTTGTGGTCTGGCCCGTTACACCATAAGCTTTGTAATTCTAATGCAGCTATTTATGAATACAATACTGATGTAACAGTCACTAATCTAAAAGACTTTCTCAGATAAGCTCATAAAAACATAAAACAGACTAATATTAAGCATTGGCAAACAGACTTTGCACTGCTGAACAGTCTCAATCCTAAGATTAAAAAAATATTTTATGATGCAAAACATGCACCTCAAAACCCACCTCTAAAGAAATGCTTTGACTGTTTTTATATCAGATGTTTTGTCATTTATAAAAATCCCACACATTCTGTGCTCGTTTATGAAATATTTTGCAGCTATGAATGAATGTATGTAATGCATTATAAATGCAATCCTGAGGTAACGTTCACTTTTGTAAATCATTTTCTCAGATAAGATCATAAAAACATAAAATAGATTAAGCTAATACTAATACCAATACTAATCTAATACTAAGCAAACAGACTTTGCACTGCTGAACAACCCCTCATCCATGATTAACAAAATATATTTTACAACACAAAATGCACAACAACAAAAGAAATGCTTTAACAAATTTCTTACATGCGATTAGATTCTGTCATTTTTAAAAATACATATAAAAATTCCACTCCTTCTATGCTCCTTTATTAAATATTTGAGTTAATTATTATGGTTCTATGCTCATTTATTAACAATTTTGCAGCCATTTATGACAATAAAACTGAAGTAATGCACTATTGTAAATCACTTTCTCAGATAAAATCATAAAAACATATAACAGGTTAAGCTGATATTAAGTACTGGCAAAGAGACTTTGCACTGTTGAACAACCCCTCATCTAAGATTAATAAAATATTTTACAACAAAAACACACAACACCAAACCTCACCCCTGAAGAAATGCTGTAGACTAACTATTTTTTACATGCAATTATAGATTCTGTCATTTATAATAATCCATATAAAAAAAAATCCCACTCCTCCTGTTCTCATTCATTAAATATTTTAGTTAATTATTATGGGTCTGTGCTCATTTATCAAATATTTTGCAGCCATTTATGAAAATAAAACTGAATTAATGCATTATTGTAAATCCTTTTCTCAGATAAAATCATAAAACATAAAATAGATTAAACTAATACTAATCATTGGCAAACAGACTTTGCTTTGCTGAACAGTTTTAAACCCTAATCTAAGATTACTGATATTTGACTGATATATTATGATGCAAAAATGCACAACAAAACCAACCTCTGAATAAATGCTTTGACTATTTTTATCTGTGATTAGAAATTTACAAAAATCTGTATAAAAAAATCCCACCCCTTCTCATTTATTAACTATTTTGGTGACACAATAAATGTTCTTTGTACAAATAAAACTGCAGTATTCTCAGCTCTATTTAATCCATTCTGCAGATTCTCCCTCAAAATGAAACGATTCCAGATTCCCTCTAGGCTTAGTTAACGCACATATTGTGCCAACATTACGCCTGATCAATACGGAGTTAATGAATTGCATTTTCAAAGAATCACTCTCAACAGTTGACAACAAGTGGGACCAGAAAGACTTGTTGTGAATCAGTTGTAGCAGAGCAACTGTGTTGACTACCTCATGATGACAGGTCACAGCACCTCATACTACTGTCCCCAACTACTCCAAACCTGCTGAGCTTACGGTTGTGCCCTCTGTGACTTTATCAACAGCATTATCTGCTGGGTCCCAGCACCCCCGAGAGCTACTGATCCTCCACCCAGAGAACAATGACAAACTTCCCGTCTAATCTTCCATCTGAACCAGTGCTGTAACGTTACGATACCGCACACTCAACGAACCATGAAATCTTCCCTCATCGCCCATATCCAGACAGAGTGACAGCAGAGAAAAGAGGAGCATCATTGTCCTGAAAACACCAGAGTGATGAATAGCAGTGAAGTATAGGTGGAAATCACAACAAGGCTCTTTGTTACGTAACAGGAACTGGCCATTTGCAACATTTTCAGATAAATAGAAAGCTAACTTTGTTTAATGACATCTAAACAATATACATACTTATGCAATAACCCACAGCCATTTCCTCATCTGGATTCCAGTCTTAGACTCAAGATTTGCCATTTGGACCTTAAACAGCATTACATAATATTGGCAACATACACTGTTAACATTTTTTGAAGCTGTAAATAAAAAAAAAGATTAATAGAGTAGGTTTTACAAGAAAATGACACTTTGTGCTTCCAAATTTCATGTTTAATTCAATGTTAGTGACCATGTCTTTGTAATTAATATGAAAATTTACTAACAACTAGAGTTGTCACGGTACCAAAATTTCAGTATTCGGTACCAATACCAGTGAAAATCCACGGTTCTCGGTACCAAAGCAAAACACAAAAACATGCTAATTAAAAAATTTGACTATACTTTCATTTAATCCAAACTGTGTACATATTTAATTTTAAAGGGCTTTTAAAACCTGCTAGATATATTCAGCCAAGAATTACAACTAACTAAAAAAAAAAATACTAGCCCGAATGGCTTTTCGGGACTGTAGGACACAAAACAAGGTACCCATTTGTACCCATCTTACTCGCATATTTAGATTCAAATTCATTTAAAGCCTTTGGGTGTAAAAAATAGAATATCATAATGTCCTCTGTTTTTTTAACCCTAATGGAAAGTTAAGGAGCAAAATAGTTATAAAGAAAATTCATTCTAATGCTCATTATATTAGCATTAGCCGCGCTTATGTTAACGATTAACTACTCTAATAACAGCGATGTTCATTTCAATCAGACACTCAAATTAAAATATTGAATAATATTCATAACAGAAGCGGTGTTTCCAACAGACTTGCACTCTATTTGTGGCAGGCATATATTTGCAAATTCATTCTCTGCCAGCAGGAGGCGCTTAGAGCGGGAGAGATAGAGGTTTCCCCGGTAATGGCTGTAATCAAATAAGCGCTGTGCTCACAAACACTTCTCAGGCTTTACAGGCAAGATGAAATGAAAATGACATCCATAAATTCGAAGACAGTCCGTTTCTTCAGACATCAGTGATATAAAAACACCGAACCGGGTTTCGCCTTGACAGGCAGTGCTCATGTTTATTCAATGAAGTCAAAGCCTTTTGGAAAATCTATTTGTGGCGGTGAGTTTAGATATTGTGGCGGACGCCACAAATAAATCAATGTATGAACACTGAGAAGACCTAAATGTTACAAATTTAAATGAAACTTACATGCTGGTTGACCGAGTACTCAGTACCACCGGTACTTAAAAAAACCTGGTACCGTAACGTTTTCATTTTTTTTAGTACCGAACACTACTAACAACTTTCTACACCATTTTGTCAGTGTACCTGCAACAACATGTATGGAAGCTTATTTTGCCATGGAATAAAAATAGAATTTTTTCAGAGTTGCAAGTTTATATGTAACAATTATGATACTTCTGTATCAGTAATGCACTGTCTGTAGGGGGAAAACAGCATAGCAATGACCCACTGGTTACTGTTTATATGAAAACACAAGCCCTTATGTTCTGCTTTGAAAAGATAAATCAAAAGTAACAATATTCACCCTGCTAACTTGAATGTAAATAAAACAATTTAAAAAATGAATTCATCCTTTGCATGATCTCAAATGTTGCAAATCAAGCAAAATATCATACAAACACACCCGATGCTCTGAATGTAATACTATCTTAGCCGTCTGATGTCAGTTTCTGCTATGTATTGATGATTAGTCAAATCCATTGCATTTTGGATGTTATTATGAGACACAGACTGTCAGTCACTGCTAAATGTTATGTAGTTTTCCATTTAAAATGTTTCTACTGAATTTACAAGCTTACTATGCACTTACTCAAAAAAAAAGCATATATTAAATGAACAATATTCATACGATATCTTTACTCAATAGTTGTTACTTGTAGATGATATAGTACTGTTCGTATGTAAATATACACAAGCATTGAAAGCTCATTAAGGCTGTTAGTATCTATTGACAGCGCAAATGATTTGTTAAGGGAAGGAAATATTTACTGAAGTCGTTATGACTACATGGAAATTAAGCTTCTGAGGAATGAAAGAGAGGGACAGAGGAAAGGGCACACTTACTTATACATACTTATGTAAATAATAATAGCAAGAGAGAGAGAATAATCAATTGTTTACTAGGCCTATACAAATTCATGTTAACTAAGCTGACATTTTAAGATAGTCTCCCACTCACAAAAATAAGTGATGAAAATGAGACTTCAATATCAAGTGTTCATATCCTGAAAGGATGTCATTATGACTTATTTATTTATAATTATAGAATAGAAGGTCATTTTAAAAAGGAAACTATAATGGTAACGTTAACAAGTTACAAACTGTGGACACGGTTTCTGTTTTTAAACAGCAAATCATCTCAGCTAAAAACTAAATAAATGAAGACAGTATAAACACCAAACTTTTGCTTTAAAGGGGTCATATGATGCTTTTTTAAAGATCATTATTTTGTGTATTTGGTGTAACAGAATATGTTGACGTGCTTTAATGTTCTAAAAACACATTATTTTAAAATACTGTACATTATTGTATATCTTCTATGCCCCGCCTCTCTCAAACAAGCTTAGTTTTCTACAAGCCTACTTCCGACAGCGCGTTGTCTGATGGGCCCGATGACCCAGGCATTGTGAGTGGCCGAACACCGCCAGCAACTGCGGAAATGTAACGCCCGTACATAATCGCAAGCGTTCATCTTTCAAAATTTTCAAAAAACATTGTAAAAAAAAAAAAAGACGGAGCCCGACAGGGGAACAGAGTCGCGTGACAGACACAGTGATTAAGCTGGTATGTGTTTGTGATGTGACCCTCTCTCTCTCTCTCCCTCTCTCCGTACAAGGCCAAATAAAGTGCTTTTGCTTTCGCCTAGAAACACACAGCGTCTCCCTGACATGGCTGCATCAACACTAACTGCGGTTACTGAAACCACGCCTTCTTTCTTTGCGTGCACATTTGGGTGCATTATGCTAATATTTCCACATAGTGAGGTAGATATGTGGGGGCGTGTTAGAACGAGCCGTTTTAGGGGGGCGTGGCAGAGTTTAGTCTTTGCAACTTCAGGGATCTTATCTATGCACAATCAGCTTGTAACACTCCAAAGAGAAAGGAAAACTTGAAATCGCATCATATGACCCCTTTAATGTTTATATAGTTTATCAAAAATGAACATACTTTTGAGGAAAGACAATAAAACATTAAACAAAAGTTATAACGTGTATGTTTCGTGCCAGAGAGAGAGAGAGAGAGAGAGATTGGTAGTCTACTGCGCTCGTCTTTCACCGTTATTGTGACGCAATGATCTAAACGACACTTCCTGGCAGAAGCGTGCTCGCCCCAAAACAATGAAAGTACATTTCCAGTCATACAATCTCAAAACAAACATCTACGAAGTGCATTAAGACAACGTGGATGCTCCTGGGTCGATAACAACCCAGAGGAAGTGATGCTTTGAGCCAGTCCACATCCATGTCCCTCATCCCCGTACCTTTCCTTTCTTTGGAATGAACGCGGGCAGAAACGCTCCAGGCTCCCGCAACAACTCCAATCTGAAGAGACGACAACAACAAATAACTTTATGCTTACTGTGGTTAGGAGGGGTTTCATCTGTTCAACGCTATCTTCCTCCATTTGTTTAAACTGTGCACTTCTGCCGTCCCTCGCCGGAGACTGATTTGAATATGATATTTCGAAAAGCCCCTTCGCTCGTGTCACAGCCACTGAGAGCGTGTGAATGGTATTTTTACATATATCTGGGTTTGGCTAATCCCGCCCTTTTGGAGATTGACTGGTGATTTCATCCGCTCACTCTCGAGCGACCGGCTTTTTTTCTAGCCAATCACGTTGCCGGAACGACGCTAGTATATGAATATTAATGATGCGCGGAAGAGTTGATCGACTATTGGTTGGCCTGCAAAATCCACTAGGGAAAAGAAAGAACTCGCTGTGAGGACGAGCGTGTGGAAAACTGAAAGTTTTGAAAGACGCATAATGGGGGTTTTTAAGCCTAATGTGTTGTAGAATGAGAGAGATAACAGTAAAAAAAAAAGGGATGTCAAAAACTATCCAGCCTCTCAACAGCCCAAGCAGAAAATTGTTGTAGCAGGGGTCGTTAACCTTTACAGACTGACCATTACCTTGACTCCTAGCAAACCAATAGACACAATATAGAAAGTTTATAATAACTTTCATTTAAAAACTTTATTGCATTATGCTAATCAGATCATTATTTAAATTTCATCCTAGCAGCTGCTAGTCCTGCAAGTATGTGCAAACCCTGCAATAATAAAGTGGATGACAAATAACACATATTGCTACTTATAGCCTAAGAACATTTTTATATCTATACATATTGTTTATATTTATATATATTTTATTTTAGGTGCTCTAACGTTCTCAAACATTAACTCAAACTGTTTGCAGACCCAAAAGTAGAACTTGAAGTCAATATTTTCTGTTGCATCATCATTCAGTTTTACTTTAGTTCCCCACTGAAGAATTTTTTAATGCCTAATGAAGTCTTCATATTCGACTATCGAGAGCTGTACCTGGTCATATTTATTTTTGTCAACAATTCTTTGAAATTGGTCCTTTGTGTGGCAAATGAGAGATGAACAAAACAGGGCTCAAGCTAAAGGTTATTGTCCTAAAGTATATGCCATTTATGTATTATTATCTTTATGATGGCGTACTAGATAAAAGTTTTGTTTTATTTAAAAAAAAAAAAACTGTTAGGACAACTATGCAGTATTCTAATAATCAATGGTATGAAAAAAGCTTTGAAAAATACTTTTTGTATTTATATACTTAAAAAATATACTTTTTTTAAATAAAATAGTAATTTCTTTTTTTCACGTTATGGCTGATATAGACTCGATTATTTATTTATTATTTTTTTTTTTATACATCACCAGACATTTCACACTGTAATGATGCCAACCCAACTGAGAATGCATTTCTATCCTTGTACTGCAACACCCCTTAGTGGTTGAGAAGTTCTCTGCATGCATTATCCTTTCATATGGGCCACTCACTTGACATGCTTTTTTTGAACGGTTTGAACCAATATCCCTTTCTGAGCTTGGCGATATAGTTCACAAGATTAAGCCTAACTTCTCCTGTGGATGTTATCCCCACCCATCTCTTTAGAGAGGTCCTGGATACTATCAGCCCAAGTGTATTGGCTATTATAAACAGATCCTTAAGACAGTGGCCGTGTTCCTATATGCCTCAAACAAGCACTGATCACGCCTCTTCTTAAAGGGGTCCTATTATTGTTTCACTTTAATTTAGTTTCGTGTAATGTTGCTGTTTGAGCCACTAAAAGATCTGCAAAGTACAAAGCTTAAAGTCCACTTCAAAAGGAGATATTTTATTGAACAGAAACATTTTCAAAAAACTACAACGGCTGATAGTTTTGGATACACAGCAATTTTCCGGGATTGTGATATCCAAAGATCGACGAAATGGGGATCGAGACATGAGTGAGTGCACTAGAGAAGGCAAGGAAGTGTTATCACTGGGTCAGAGACACGCTGCTTCAAGGCCAAAGCTTGCTATGAAAGGGGCGTGACATGTCCCCAACCAGGCGCCGAGTGCTGCAATCGCCACCACACTGGCCCAGCTAACCAATCACAAACACTGGCCAAGCTAACCAATCACAGACACACTGGCCCAGCTAACAATCACAACACACACCGGCCCAGCTAACCAAACACAACACACACACTGGCCCAGCTAACCAATCAAAACACACACTGGCCCAGCTAACCAAACACAGCACACACTGACCCAGCTAACCAATCACAGCACATTTCGTATATCAGAAGGCGGGCCTTCATTTGATACCGGAACTATTCGAGCCGTTCATGCCAGAATGGGGAGAGAGGGGTATAAAAATATAAAATTATTATAAATAAAGTTAAATTATGTGAAAAATAATGTGTTTTTCAAACAGCCTAGTATGAGAGTATGTTCTAGTACACCCCCAAAACAAACTCAAGACTTTGTAAAAAAGCATAATAGGACCCCTTTAAAAGCAAATTTAGACACAACCAATATTTAAAAATTTCACCTATTTCAGTTGCCATTCTTGTCTAAAATTTTGGATCGTCATTTGTCTCACAAAACAATATTTTAGATAAATTTCATTCTGGTTTTAGAGCCCATCATAGCACCGAGTCTGCACTGCTGAAGGTGTCAAACGATCTACTCCTTGCTTTGGACTCCGGTAAATCTGCTATTTTAATGCTACTTGATCTTAGTTCTGCATTTGATTCAGTTGATCATGCTACCCTTCTTAATCATCTAAGGGATGAAGTTGGCATTAGGGGCACGGCACTGGATTGGTTCTCATCATACCTCTCCGATAGATCAGCTAAGGTGATGATTGGACACTCATCCTCACCTTCTGCACCGTTCACCTATGGGGTACCTCAGGGTTCCCTCTTGGGGCCTGTCTTATTTTGTTTATATATGCTCCTCTTGGGTTCGATCATGAGGAAATATAATATTTCATACCATTGTTATGCTGACGATACTCAGATCTACATTCCTCTCAACTCATGACCACTCTTATTCTGACCTTTTTAATTGCTTTGAAGATATTAAAGGCTGGACTGGCAGAAACTTTCTCCAACTAAATGAGAACAAAACTGAGATTGTTTTCTTTGGACGCCCAGGTGCTGTCTCTGATATCACTAATAATTTAGATTCTTGGTCATCAAATATTCATCCTTTTGCTAAAAACTTAGGAGTGATTTTTGACACTGATCTGAATTTTTAAAAACAGATAAGTGCTGTGGTGAAGAGCAGCTTTTTTCAACTAAGGCAAATAGCCAAATTAAAATCTATGCTCTCGTTTAAGGATTTGGAGATAGTTACTCACGCCTTCATCACTTCCAGACTTGATTATTGAAATGCACTTTATATGGGTCTCAATCAATCTTCGCTGTATTGCTTGCAGCCGCGAGGTTGCTGACTGGCACTAGGAGGAGGGAAAGTATTTCCCCAGTCCTAGCATCTCTTCATTGGTTACCGGTGCAGCATAGGATCCATTTTAAGATTTTATTATTTGTGTATAAAGCATTAAATGATCTAGCCCCATCATACTTGTCCGAACTTCTCAGCTATCAGCAATCCTCTCGCTCTCTCAGATCCTCTGATAAACTTTTCTTGCATATACCTCGCTCTTGCTTGAAATTTAAGGGGGATTGGGCTTTTTCTGTAGCCGGTCCTCGACTATGGAACAGCATACCTCTGGACATTAGATCTGCGCCTTCCCTTCCTGTTTTTAAATCTCGCCTGAAGACTTTTCTGTATTCCTTGGCTTTTGGATGAAATTTATTTTTGTGTATGTTAATGTGGTTTGTATTGATTATGTGTTTTTGAGTCATTTCGTTTTATTCTCTTAATCTATTTACTTTATTTGTATATGTACAGCACTTTGGCATACACTAGCTGTTTTTAAATGTGCTATATAAATAAACTGACCTTGACCTTGACCTACAGTAGTTGATGAACATAATGTCTTTTAACATAATGTCACATGACATTTTTCTGTGATTTTATGCAAACATTTAATTATTTAATTATTTGTTATTATTAGAATTTAAATAAAGGCATTTAAGTTAGGCTCCCTGTATTGTATTTTAACAAACAAACTATTACAGTGATCAGATTTTACATTGATTTGATGTTAAAAAATACATTTACATTATGATGTTCAATCACTTATCACTTATTTATTTATTAATCATTTGTTAATTATTTATTCTGATACTGAAGCTGGGACCTCTAGTCCTGTCACTCCAAAAACCTTGTCAGAAGTTGCAACTGAACCCACATCACCAGAAATCTCACAGTTTGACGCCTTAACCCCTTGGCTTTTCTGACACTGTGGTAGGACAGCAATACACATGATCATTGCTTACTCATTTGCATAATGTGCCATAATAACTTTTTTGAGTTGACCCTTTTGACTCAAAATGCCTCAATATCATCAAGTCTCTTCAAAAAAGCCCAGCAATTAGGATATTTGTTCCTATCCTATAAAATCCTATTTGTATAACTGGAATTCACCCAATGTTTACATGTGATGTTTAAGAATCATTCTCTTCATATTTTGTGGAGGTGGAGTCTTGTGAGCTGCATGACTTCTTACTAGGAAAACAAATTGAAAAACAAAATGAAAATGACTCCAGATAAACACACCATACACATCAATAATGATTCATTTCACATCTTCACATACTACTAATCTGAATGGATTTTAAGCTGGGGGCTGAAAATTTGTTACACAGTGCAAGTATTCTGCACATTTAATCTCGCTCTCTCTCTCTCTCTCTCCCCGTGTTTGTGGGTTAGGTAAAAGCTAGAATAAGCAGCTAGTATTGCAAATAATGCCATTGCAAACTATTGTATATAAATCCTCTTTATTTGTTCATTGTGTACTCAGTGTGGTTATTGCAGAAATATACTAATCATCCAGATCTTATGTGTTGTGACTGACAGGGTCAAGTGAACATCTTAAATTCCAAACTTTCTTTGGACCAGCAGAAAATCTCCTGTGTCATTATCTCTAGGTTGTACTTTTAAGTTGCATTGAAAAAAAACCCTGAAATCTAAATCAGCTGTTTTTGCCAATGCTGTTTGAGTACCTTGTGATGTGTCGTCTGAGCAACTCTTCCAGTAAATCCTGATTTTCAGCTGTGAGAATGTGCACAGTGACATTTGCTTCCTCTTCCTCTTGGTTGACAGTAAAAAGAAAAGCATGCTTTTAACTTCTGTATGGTTAATAAATTGGAACTGATATTAGTATATTTGCATATAACTATGCATAACCGCTTATGTCACTGATTATTGTAGTCACTATGGCTAACTTTGAGGCGACTGACAATAAACACTGCATGAAACCATGCACCACCTTAAAATGTCCACCTTCTGTCTTAACACTCTAGCCACATCCTTCTTTAAAAGTGTGTTTAGTTGTCTGGAATCTGACCTAGTAAAAGTAAATACCCCACACAGCAGTGAACACACACCCCTGGAGCAGTAGCCAGCCATTTATGCTGCAGCACCCAGGGAGCAGTTGGGGGTTTGGTGGCTTGCTCCAGGGTACCTCAGTCATGGTATCAAAGGTGGGAGAGAGCACTGTACATTCACTACCCCCACCTACAATCCCCTGCCAGACCTGAGACTTGAACTTGCAACCTTTGGGTATCAAGTCCAACTCTCTAACCATGAGGCCACGACTTCCCCAATGTTATTAATATAATATTCACCTAAATGCTAATACTAGCATTTGTATTGCTAGATCTTAGTGCTGCATTTGATACTTGTGACCACAATATGCTCCTCAACAGACTGGAACAGAGGGTGTAGGACTGTCTGAGACACTTTTCACATTGGTCTTACACATCTTGATGTTGAAAATGGCCCTATCATTTACTTACATTCTAAACTAAAGCTGGTACGTCTAGTCCTGTTACTGCAAAAACATTGTGTCAGAAGTGGGATTCGAACCCACGACCTCCTTACAGAGGACCAGATGTCCCAACGTTGGATCTTAACACCAGTTGAGTCTAGCACCATAACCACTCGGCCATCCTGACATGGCAGGTTGATAGCAATAAACTTGACACAAGGATTAGCTTCCTTGTGTCATGCTAATAACAAATAATAAACAAATACTGCCTTTAAAATCTTTTGAGTTGACCCTTGTGACTCTAAAAGCCTTAAGATCAACAAGTATAATGTATAATAAGTATAATGCAATGTTTACATCTTAAAACGTTTAAGAATAGTTCTCTTCATATTTTGTGGAGGCGGAGTCTTTCAGTCTGAGCTAAAAGACTTCTTACTAGGAAAAACAAAATGAAAATGACTCCTGACACATAGTCGATCAATAATTATTCATAAGTACCATATCTTCACATACTACATGGATTTTAATTTGGGAGCTGGAAAAGTATTACTTAGTGTAAGTATTCTGCTAATACTGTCTGTGTTTGTGGGTTAGGTAAAAGCTGGAATAAGCAGTTAGAACTAAATACTATTGCAAACTATCATGTATAAATCCTCTTTATGTGTTCAATGTACTCACTGTGGTTATTGCAAAAATATACTGTGTAGATGGTTGTTTTGTAAGTTCATGCAGATCTTGTGTTGTGACTGGCAGGGTCAAGTGAACATCTTCATTCCAAACTTTGCTTGGACCACCAGAAAATTGTGACGTCTCCTTGAAAAAAAAAACTCTAAATCTAAATCAGCTGTCACTGCCAACACTGTTTGCTTACTTTGCTTACTTTTTTGTCTAAACAACTCTTCCAGTAAATCCTGATTTTCTGCTGTGACAATGTGCACAGAAACATTTGGTTCCTCTTCTTCTTGGTTGATAGTAAAGAGAAAAGCATGCTTTTAACTTCTGTAGGGTTAAAAAATTGGAACTGATAACAGAGTACATAAGTACATCAGAGTTTTTAACTGAAAACATTAGTTTCTTACAGTTCCCATCCCAACACATATTTCTTTCAGTGCATTTAAAGATGCCTAGACGTGATGATGTGACCAGCTTTCTGCAGCAGTCAGCGTCACCTTTTGACCAGCGTGTGGTGTCTAAATTCTTGAAGATCAGGCCAAAGATTCTGGGGGTAAAACAAACTGACACACTTGAATTTTTCATTTCGATTTGAGGGGAAATGAGGAAACAGATGCTGTCTTGTTTTATATCTAACAGGTTTTGGAAATATCAACAGGTATAACGATGTTAATCTTAACAATCTGGACAGGATTTTTATATCTCCTCTGGTCATGTTTAATTGTAAGTATTTAATGTCAACATCATAACAGCATTGTGCAATGAACATATGCTGAATAATATTCATTATCTTCACTGCAGTCGATTTTAACCGGATCTGTGACAGTGTCAGCTGCATGTACACGTAACACATGTCGGGTTAGTCTGAATATCTAATAAAAATTATTTAACTTTTTATTAGATTATAATGCATTACATTTTCCCCATTGTTCCCATTTCAGGTCAGAATCTCACAATTTCTAAACTGTTTCAATGCCATAGCAGCTGCCATCTCCATCCCACTTCACTGTCTTGACAGTGATGTAAGTGTCTGTATAGATGTCCTGCTTTCATTCTTACAAAATTAAAACATATCTGCAAAACTTACATTCTAACCAGACAAAGTGCTAATACTATCAGCTATAAACATTGTTTTAATTGTAGCCTATTTAAGCTCCACACTAATATGTCCTTTATAACATTTATATTACTCATGTGCGGTTTCTGTCAGCTTCTTAAAGATAAATATTTATAACTAATAATAAAATGTGTTTTAGGTTATAATGTCTACTGTCTGTGTACTCACTCAGGGTGTGACTCTAATTCTCTTGGTTTTCTGTGATGCTCTGGTCTTCATCATCTCTGTTATAGTTGCCTCGTCTTCCTGTGACTGCTGCAGGATGAAGGTAAACAGATTCAGTTCAAAGATCTTACTTAAAACTGAAAATAAAAATACTTTTGTCATTATTTACTTACCCTCATGCCATTCCAAACCCCTGTTTTTCTTCCGTGGAATACATAATGAAGATGAATGAGGACTGGCTCTTTCACTCTGCAAAATGAAAAAAGCACCATAAATGTAGTCCATATGTTCATGCGCACTATATATTATAAGCCTTCTTAAGACAGGATAAAGCAAAGTCAGCCTTAGCTCTTCTTTTGAAATATATTTTTTTCAGTGAATCAGATGAGCTTACAAAAACTCACAAAAGCAGTCTGACATAAAAACAGTTACATTTAATGATTGTTTTATACTCTTAAGAAGCAACTGATTCAACCATGATATAAGAGGATGTTTATTTCAAAATTAGGTTAACTACAATCAATTTTATAATAATTTATTTCTAAATGTGGAAATGCAGAAATAATTGTATATTAGATTTATATATTAGCACTTTCATTCACACAGAAAGATGCACTTTTTATATTTCATCGTATGATTATTTGACTGCATTTTTGACAGAAGCAACCTCATTTGCCTATCCATTCTGATTAGTTAATTAACTGGCACTAGGTGTCACTACATCCCCTTTAGATTTACATGCAATAATGAATGCAACACAATAATGATGTTCTATTTTTGTTGTGTTCTCTGTCTCTTTCAAGTCAAGACATGTTGCAGTCAGTTACATAAACCGAGATGTGCCTTATATGACTGACAACAATATTTGTGCAATCAGGCCCTTTTGCACCTCCACCAAATTATGATCCAAGTCCTTTGGAGCCTCCACCAAAATACCATCCAAGTCCTCTCGCACCTCCACCAAAATACTATCCATATCCTACACATCCAGCAAACTACAATCCAAGTTCTTCAGCACCGCCACCAAACGATGATCAAAGTCCTTCTGCACCTCCACCAAACTATGATGCAAGTCTTTCTGCCCCTCCACTAAGTTATGATCCAGGTCTTTCTGAACCTCCACCAAGCTACAATCCATGTCCTTCTGCACCTTCAGTGAACTATTAGGTAATTAAGAGGCCATTTCTAGCCTGTTGAAGAAATCAGTTGCATTTTTGCCACAGAGCATTTTTCAAGCTCCTTACTTTCTGGATATAATTTATAATTTCCAAAGACACACTCTTAAAACAATGGGACAGTTCCATATTTTCAGCATTCATTTGTGTTACCTTATAAGCATTCTTTATAAGTGCACAAGTTCACAACTGTAAACGTTTTGTTTTTATAACCTTAAATTTGAGTTTGAAATTCTGTTATAATCGACACGTCACAGAAACTAACATTAGAGATTATATTGTATTTAATATTGTAATGTTAAACGCATTACTTTTTACTATAATTATTAGATGTATGTGTGTAAATACAATGTAAGATATTAGACATCATAAAACATTGTCTCTGCCAGCTCATTCAAGTGTTTGGTATTTTATGACATTTAATCAAAATAGCAGATAGGACCAGTGTTATAAAAAGAAACATAATGCTGCATACTCTAGGCTATAGTAGGCTACACATCCCAGATGTTTCAGAAACATCTATCCATCCATTTTCCAAACCTCTTGTTGAGTCACTGGGATGCTGGAAATGCTCAAATGTCTCATGGAAAACACAGCAATGTGCTGTGAGGTTCAGGTAACACCAGTCTTAAAGGTGGGGTAAGTAATTTCTGTTAGCCAATGTTGATTTTTCAAATCACCAAAACAAACACGCCCCTACCCCAAAAGGGTCTAGCCCCTATTTTGATAGCTCCGCCCCACACATACGTATGGCACCAAGGCGAACTATTAGTTCTGGGAACAAAGCAGAAACCAATGTGTACACCTGCAGTTCAGACCCGACGCGAGCGGCACAGCGCAACAAAATACTATAGAACTCATTATAATCAGTGATGCTGTGTACACGACAAATCCCTGACAAAAAACTGCTGCTGCGTTCTATTTATGACGCATTGACACAAATTTCAAATGATTTTCAGCGGTCGCTTCATCGCGTCCAGCATAGACAGACTTTAGCTGTTGCGGCGCAGCGCGACAACTGTCGTGTCCGGTGTAGACATGGTGTTTACTCCATCGTGGCACGATCGAGAAGAAACAAAGCAACCATCGGGCGTCCCATTGGGCATCTTCCGCTCCCCTTGAGTTCTCTCCAGCGCTGGAAAGCTGATCCGATATTTACACGGGTCCTACTTCTTTATCTGCCTTATCATAAGCCTTCTTTAGTTCTGCAGACATTTTCCTCTTTTGTTTTTTATCTGCCATCTATATCTTTCTGTCGTCGCTTGGCTCGGCTATTGTCCGTCTTGTGCACTGAGTGCTCTGTCCTCCACAAAATGAGTAGACACACCCTTTACTGCTAATTGGCTACAAGTTTGTTTTGGTACTCGGCCCGACTCAGTTTTCTAAAGCGTTTTTGATAAAATACATACCCCACCTATAGCGCCGCGTAGTGAAAAAAATGAACATCTGGAGTCTCTCCTGGATTTAGCACGTAAATCATATTGGACGCAGTTGTTTTTTAAAGATAGGCTATGTTAAATATTGAAATTTGGTTAATTAAATTGACACTGTATCTTTACTTTGAGCATTCGGAAACAAAATATGTTTTCAACTGTAATCGCGTGTATATATGATTATATTGGAATTTTGGAAATAGTTGCGCTGCATGTCATGTGAGAGAAACCGCGGGACCAGGTGGAGTTTAGTAAACACACACGGACGGCTAGAGGAGGCCTTCTTGCTGTGAGGCGACAGAGCCACTGATCACTGCCACCAATAGCAGCAGAAACATGCATAAATAGTAGGATACTTGGGATGTGGAGTCTCATAAACTGCTTCTTTCCTAGATTAGGCTACAACTTGAAAAGAAATAGAAAATGAAAATGACAAGACCTAAGACAAGAGCAACATAAAGGTAAAGTAATCTCGTAATATATTGATTATTTTCCTCAGATTGTAAAACAAATCTTTCATAGTCCTACTGCTAATCTGAATACACACAAAGTTGGAGGAAGATACTAGCCTATTACTTATTGTGCATTTTGTGGAATAAAAATGTAATTTCTAATACAACCTTAGTTTAGCCAGGAGTGCCCAAACTCGGTCCTGGAGGGCCTAGCTCCAACCCCAATTAGACACACCTGAACCAGCTAATCAAGCTCTTACTAGTCATACTAGAAACTTCCAGGCAGGTGTGTTGAGGCAAGCTGGAGCTAAACTCTGCAGGACACCGGCCCTCCAGGACCGAGTTTGGGCACCCCTGGTTTAGACCTTTAGATCTTATGCATTATGACTGGCAGATCAAACTAACATGATCTTTCCAAGCTTTGTATTAGAAAACAGTAGTGTCGCTTGTCCCCCTATTACAATTAAATATATATATAGAGAGAGAGAGAGCTTTCCATGTAGGACCTGAGCAACATAAATCAAGTAAATCCAGATTTTCAGCTCCAGTTTAAACAGTGACAGTTGGTTTCTTTTGTGTTTGATTTCTCTGTGGCTGACAGTAAAGAGAAAAGAATGTTACTGAAAGGGCTGAAAGATTAAAAAATAAAAATGTATAGGCCTATTTGTAAATTACTTGTTAAGTAAATGAAATCGAACTAAATTTCCATCCCAATCCAAACACATATTTCTCTCAGTGCATCTAAACATGATCATGCGACCAGCTCTCTTCAGCTGCCAGCATCTCCATTTGACCAGTATGTGGTGTCTAAGTTCCTGCAGATCAGACCACAGGTCGTCGGGGTAAAGCGAACTGTCCCACTTCAAGATTTTTTTCTGCTAATATTAATTTTGGGGTAATGAGGAAATGTTCACCATCTTGTTTTATATTTTACAGGGTTTGTAAATAGTATTAGGCATAACGATGTTTGCCTTAATCGGGAAAGGTTATTTTACATTTTGTGGGCTTCTATCATTGCAAGTCTTTTATTTCAGTATCAGAGCAATATTGTGCATTAAGCAAATGTTTAAACAATATATCTTCTTCATTACATGGTAAAAAAGAGCATTTGAAGGGGAGCTTGACTGGTCGTGCGCTGCCCAGCAAACGTACCTAACGATGGGGGGTTGGTCTGAATCTTGGAAAGGGGAGCAGGTCAGGGATGGGAAGGAGAATAAGGTAAGCAGAAGACAAGAAGGATAGGTTGATACAGGGGGGAGGGCACCGAAAGAGGCCGGGCTCATGTCGAGCAGAGGCCCGCTACGCGCTAAACTACCTCAGGGGCAGAGCATCTAGGGGCAGCCAGCCAGGGGGTGGGCTGGGGGGAGGCAAAGGATGGAAAGGAGAACAGACGGCCGGCGGAAATACAGGAGGAGCGGGCAAAAAGCACGGACGCCAGAAGAGGCACAGGGGAGGAAAAAAATGCAGCAGGACGCCATGAGGGAGGTAGACTGAAGACGAATCTCAAGGCGCAGGGAGCTGCGGGGCGGCAGGCGCCGCGGCGGAAGGGAGCGGCGGCACGCACCCAGGAAACGCCGGCAAGGAACAATAGAAGAAGTTCAGAAGAAGGGGTTAAGAAACTGATGGGAGGACACAAGTGCCGCGCCAAGGGCAAGATCTTCGAGCGAAGGGCAAAAAGGGGGGGTAGGGGCAGAAGCCGGCCGGCCTCTAAGATGCACGCAGGGGGGGACCTCGTGCAGGGTGACGGATGGTCGGGGAGGCTCGGATCGTCGGCGCCGCAGGACGGGGTTCGGGCCGCACTTCCGGCCATGGGCAGGCCAAAGGAAAGCGCAAGACAGTGGTTTAAGAGGCGGACTTAAGAGAGAGCCAACCACAAAAAGGAGCAAGGCGGGCAGAAGGACGCACCACAGAGCCGTCGCAAACCGGAGACGACAACACAGGGAGGGCAGTGACAAAACCGCAGATAACAAAGGAACGCACACGGAGGACAGCACAGCAGGGCTCGGAGGCATGCGAGGACATGGGCCACGCGCAACGGGGGGGCAGGGGCAGAACAGGAGCTGGGAACCAAACAGGCAAGAAAGGGGAATGCAGAGGGGGGGAGAGATGGGGCAGTGAAAGAAAGGGCCGGAGGGGGGGCGGTGCGCGGGGAAGCGAAGGCCGGTGGACAGTGCAAGACAGGCGAGCGGGGATGCACCTGAAGCAGGCCAGCTGCCTGGGGGGACGGGCAAACAGAGGGGGGGGGGACGCAACCAAACTCGGCTGCAACACCTAACAGGTCGGCGAGGTCAGGCAGAGGGGGCGGCCACCCAGAATACGACGCACCGGTTTCCAGATGGTAATGAGGCTATTGGGACAAGGCATGAGAAAGGACGGTGGTCTACACAAAACCTGAGCGTGGGTGGTGGTGTGGGGGGGGAGGGGGTATACCTGAGAACACTATCTTTACAAGAATGGCATGGTTTAACAGGTACACATCATCATAGACATCATACTGTCTGTTAGCAGACCTGAGACTGAAGGATCAGAAGATTAATTCAGGGGATCCCAGCTCCAAGAGATGAACTTAAGCAGATTTTAATTTATTGTCATTAATTTAATACTTAACGTTTCAATTTTCTTCTCTTTGGATGTTAGCGAACTGATTGTGCCTAATAAGATCGCCTGGAAGTTGCAAAGACTAAAGTCCTCAAAACAAATGAGTATATTCTTTATCAAGTTAAGGCACTCTGGTGCCACCCCCCCCAAAAACAGCTCTTCTAAACATGCCGGCGGCCACATGCTATCCTCACTATGTGAAAGATTATTTTGCATAATGCCAGCCCAAAAGGTTCATCTCCGGCAAAGAAAGAAGGTCGTGTTTCAGGAACAGCAGGTCCGTGTTGTGTCAGCCATCGTCAGGGAGATTCGCTGTGTTCTGTTTGCGATTTCGGCGAAAGGGGCAAAAGCATCTGTTATTGGCCTCTAAAGTTAGAATGCATTTAGGATCTTTAAGATTCTTACTCAACAGAAACGGCAATTGCCTTTTATGGACACCACGTTTCGTGAACGCTGCTCTGTTGAGAGGAGTAATCTGACTTTTGGCTATGACATCTCTGACTCTGAATCAGCTACTGTTTTGTTATTAGGTTTAAAGTATTTGCTATTGACTGTTCAAATGCGGAGTTTTGCACAGTCCGACAGGGAAGAGACTCAGGAGGACAAATCATCTGGTACAAATCACAATTCCACAACCACATCAACACAGTAAAGCAAGGCAAATACTACACCTGGCTTAAAATCCACAAGGAACTGCTCCCATCCAGAAAATATATATTCCTGTGTGCCATATACATCCCACCATCAGAGTCCCCCTACTACAGCGAAGACATGTTCTCCACATTAGAAGAAGAGACAAGCCACTTCCAGCCCCAGGGAAACGTGCTCATCTGCGGGGACATGAACGCAAGAAGAGGACTACAGCCGGACTTCACCGACGCACAGGAGAGCAAATATATCAACAACAAACTGACTGCTATTAATAACACATCCTCCCATATCCACAGAAATAACCATGATGCTATAGTAAATAAGAATGGAAAAGTCCTCCTGCAGCTCTGTCGAAGCCTGGGTCTGTATATCATCAACGGTAGGATACGAGGAGACAATTTAGGGAGATTCACATTTTGCTCACCTCTGGGGAATAGCACAGTTGATTATATGATAACTGACATAGATCCTTCATCTCTCAGATCATTCACAGTTAGAGAACTAACCCCTCTGTCTGATCACAGTCAAACCACTGTGCATCTCAAAAAGACAGAAAACAGCATTAACACAAAGCCCAGTGAGCTGTACATCATCAGAAAGCCATACAGATGGGCTGAAAACAGCGCTGAAGAATATCAGAAACACATTGTCAAATCAGAAACACAAGGATCCAAATAATGCAGAGATCCACCTTCTTTACAGTGAAACACTAAAACAATACAAACATACACTCAGAACCAAAAAAGCACAATACACCCAAAAACAACTGACAATAATCGAGAAGTCAGTGAACAAACCAATTTTGGGAAAATTGGAACAATCCGAAAAAAACTGATCATGAAGAATTGGCAATACAAAATGGCAAAATGGGCAAAATCATTTCCAAACATTGTTTAATAAAAAGTACAAACAGACACAAACTGTAAGCAAAATCAAACAATCAACCAACTGGAAAAACTAGAATTAGCAAACAAAGATAACCAAAACCCATTAGACTTCCCAATAACTGATAAAAAAAAAATCAAAAACCTCCAACTCAAAAAAGCATCTAGTCCTGATGGGATATTAAACGAAATGATAAAACACACAAGCAGTAAATTCCAATTGGCCATTCTAAAACTATTCAATGTGCTTCTGAGTTTAGGTTACTTCCCTGACATCTGGAATCGAGGCTTGATAACACCAATCTTTAAAAACTTAGATAAATTTGATCCTAACAACTACAGAGGCATCTATGTGAGCAGCAACCTGGGAAAGTTATTCTGTAGCATAATAAATGCTCGACTATTAGACTTCATCACCACACACAATGTACTGAGCAGAAGCCAAATCGTTTTTTTACCAATTTACCGTACATTTGATCACATCTATACATTACATACTCTAATTGAAAAACATGTTAACCAAGATAAAGGTAAAATATATGCATGCTTTATTGACTTTAAAAAAAGCTTTTGACTCAGTTTGGCACCAAGGACTATTCTACAAACTGATTGAAAGTGGCATAGGAGGTAAAACCTAAGACTCAAATCAATGTACACTGAAAGTAAATGTGGCGTAAAAATCAGCACCAAACGTATGAGGTACGTGGAGTGAGACAGGGCTGCTGCTTAAGCCCAATGCTATTTAACATTTACATCAATGAACTGGCGAGCAGTCTGGAGCGATCTGCAGCCCCTGGCCTCACCCTACACAACTCAAAGATCAGATGCCTGCTGTATGCAGACGATCTGCTTCTGCTGTCTCCCACTCAACACGCTTTACAGCAGAACCTGGACCTGCTACAGCAATACTGCCAGACCTGGGCTCTGACAGTCAACATGAAGAAAACCAAAATTATGATCTTTCAAAAAAGATCAAGATCCCAGGGAACACCACACACATTTACATTAGGCACTAAGCAGATAACACACACATCACACTATAACTACCTGGGTTTGAAAATCACATCCACGGGAAACTTTAATCATGCCATGAATGAACTGAGAGATAAAGCACGCAGGGCCCTCTACGCCATAAAACGGCAATGTCCTATAGAGATCCCTATTAGAATTTGGTTGAAAATTTTAGAATCAGTAATTGAGCCCATTGCCCTCTATGGCAGTGAGGTGTGGGGTCCTCTGACAAATCCCAATCAAGATTTCACCAAATGGGAAAAACATCCAGTTGAGACCCTGCATGCAGAACTCTGTAAAAATATATTACACGTGCACCGGCACACAACAAATAACACATGCATTTGTGTTGATGTAGCCACCACTTGTGATTTTAAATAAATATGTGAAGTTGTGTAAAAGGTTAAAAAAAGGTAAAATTAATGATATTGCATGATCATGTTTATAATTTTTTGGAAATCTATAAAATAATGCCATCTTTAAAGCCTAATTTTTAGTCTGTACTCTTGACTTGCTTCTGCTAAAATTACAACCAAATAAATCAACAATTTAATTAGTTTCACATTGTTTCATTGCCTTCTCATGTGTCAACTGTAAGAACGAAAGTGAATCGAAAGTTAAATCACTGATGAAACAGATCTTATTAATATACCTTTTGATCTTTAAGAGTTCTCAAAAGGGTATTTAGCGTCTTTCGCTAATCTTGACGACAATCGCTTATTTATAATAAATTCAGCACATTCAAATCTTGTTGGATCTTAACTTTGGTTTACAATCATTGAACTTACTCTTTCTCAAAATTACTGTTGCTCATGTTTAAAGGAAAACATTTCATAAAATAAGAATGTGCAGGTGTGTGTCGTATCCATGCACTCCAGCAGAGGGCGTACAAGGGGCAAATAAACAACACGTCACTGTGTAGAATATTAACATTTGTTATTTATTTATTTATTTCAGCAAATTTTTTTAATAAACCAAAAATGAACACTAAAATAGTGTTATAAACAAACATTGCTTTTCTGTGATTTGCTTTTAAACCTTACCTGCTCTTTGCCTTAAGTGGCTCGGTGTAGGAGACATTTTCATGTTAGCAGATGTTTTGATGTCTGAGTTCAGGGGCTTTGTGATCTGTACTGTGCTGTCTCACAGCTGGGTGTGTGTGTGTGTGTGTGTGTTTGTGTGTGTGTGTGTGTGTGTGTGTGTGTGTGTGTATGTACCTGTTTTTCTATTCTGGTGGGGACTCGTGTCACGGTGGGGACCTAAATTGAGGTCCCCACGTGTAAACAAGTTAATAAATCACACAGAATTAAGTTTTTAAAAAATCTAAGAATGCAGTTTCCTGTAAGGGGTAGGTTTAGGGGTAGGGTTGGTCTAGGGCAATAGAATGTACGGTCTGTACAGTATAAAAACCATTACGCCTATGGGATGTCCCCACTTTTCACAAACAAACCTGTGTGTGTGTGTGTGTGTGTGATGTTGTGTTGTGTGGTCAGACTGACAAGCAGTGTTTTTAACAGGACAAGTGCTCTCAGCCCGTCGCGAACTGGCTGTGTGTCTAACAATGATGAGACTTTCATAGCTTCTACTGAGAGTATATGATAAGAGAATGCCTACCGGGATGAAGGTCCTTCTTTTCTCCGACTGTTTATGAAGATGCCCAGAGTCCTGGAATGATCTGCTGGATTTCTTGATATGGTAAGCAGAGCAGGCATAGACCATTATTTTTTTTACATATATTTTATATATATAATATATATATATATAAATATATAAATAAATAAATATATATATAAATAAATAATTTTAAGATATATAAATCCAAAGAAAAATAATAATAAATTAACTAAAATAATTCATGCGACATTGAAATGTTTTTTAAAAGGATGTTATTATTTTTTTTTAAAACAGGTCATTCCAGCTGTACATCTCTGTTCGAGCCCGCCGTGACGTCACAAAGGAATTAGAACGTGTCACGTGTCAGTATTTAAAGGCTTGGAACTCACTAGCTCATTTTGTTGGTAGAAGTATCGGAGTAATCTGTTTTCAGAGTGAAAAACCTGTGTTATCATGGTACTGTTTTCACGACTAAAGAAAGCGTTGAAAGTGGAGCGTGCACACTAACCCCAACCCTGAGTGCCGCTCAAGTTCTCGCCCATCCCGGCGGAAAACCCTCCTCATTGGCTCGATGAGACGCCTGCTGGTGCTGATGTGATAGATGAAGGGAGAAAGGAGGCAGGGAAACAAGAGTAAAAGAAGAAGAGGTTTTGGAGATGTCGCCTTCTTCACTTTTTCAGCCAAAGAGGAACATACAACGTGGCTAAAGCAGAGAAAGTGAACCAGAGTGAGGCGGGATCGTTTCTGACTCTTACTGATGGTTAAAAACACATATGATGATAAAAGTTTGGAAATTTTTTAGGGAAACTTCTGTTGTTCTCGTGTAGGCCTACAACAACAACAAAATCAATGGCCCAGATACTGCTGACATTATCACACCAAACATATTAGAGTGACAGTTTAAAGATCCCACATAAAATAGCCTGTTACAGTTAACTAAAAGCATACAAATAATTTTCGTTATTTTGAATTATAGAAACGTAAGCTGAAATTAAATCAAATATTTTAAAACAGTAAAATCATTTCAACTAGTTGTCAAAGCAACATTTTTAATTTGAATTTAGTTTAACTTCGTGTACTAAAATAACTCAAACTAAATCTGAACTATAAATGAATATTAACTATGTATTAAAAACAGAACAATAACTAATAAAAATGACAAAAACACACAACAAAACGAATAAAACCTTAAATTTCAAATGAAGCCTAAAAAAAATAGTAAAATGATACATTTTTGTTATTAATATTCCCTCTTTAGATCAGATTTCTCTACAACACATCCCTATTGTAGAGATCCATGATCATCAAGAAGCTCCAGCCTCTGAAGTGCTCCCTGCTCCTGAGGAACAGCTGGAGCAGGACGTCCTCCAACATCAGGACGTCCACACACCAGTTAGTTCCTCTGAAGTTGACAAAGTGGAAGAGCTGGACAGGGGTAAATTTACTGCCATAATCCAATTCTCACTTTCCCAGTAAATCAAATCATTTTACTTTATTTGGAGATGTTTATTTTATTTTTTTTTTTTTTGCTCAAAAGTGAACTTCACTGTAACTTAAGTATGCAATATTTTATTCATATTTTTGGTATTCCCAACTTTAGATCAGACTTCTCTACAGCTCATCCCTATTGTAGAGATCTATGGTCTTCATGAAGCTGTAGAGAAACAGCTGGAGCAGGACGTCCTCCAACATCAGGACGTCCACACTCCAGTTAGTTCCTCTGAAGTTGACAAGGTGGAAGAGCTGGACAAGGATAAATTTACTTCCATAATCTAAAACAATACACACATTCTCGCATTCCCATTTTTCAAACGTTCCCCTAAATGAAGAACCATTCTAATTTGAATATGCGATATTTCATTCCTATTATTTATCTGATTTAATTAATGTTATTGGTATTCCCCTCTTTAGGTCAAACTTCTCTACAGCAAATTGTAGAGATTCATGATCTTGGAGAAGCTCCAGTCTCTGAAGTCCTCCCTGCTCCTGAGGAGCAGCTGGAACAGGACATCCTCCAACCACAGGATGTCAAAACTCCATTGAGCTCCACTGAAGATGAAGCGGAGGAGCCAGACCACAGTAAGAATAATAAATAAATGAGTATTAGTAACAAAAATGTAATTACATATAAGAAGTTTAACATTTGTTTATCTTTTAATAGGCCACATTTTCTGGAGATATGAATTCGGTCACAAGCTGGGTGAAGGAGGCTACGGCTGTGTGCATGCAGGAACTCGATGCGAAGATGGCCTGAAGGTTTAATTTGTTTACTTACTCCTTTTTTACTTACAAAACTTTCTATTCAGTATTCATGACTGGACTGATCTCTGTGCACATGCTAACTGTTAGTGTCAGGTAGCAGTGAAAATTGCTGACAAGACACCAAATACGCCATATATCAGAGTTGTATATTATTGCTTCTCAGTCACTGTTTCCCGTTTCTAACATCTCATATTCATGTTAATCTGAGAAAGCACCTCCATCTAAGCATCATATATTCTTTCTTTTAGACTGGTCATCCCAGACGCCTCCCCTTAGAGATCGGCCTGACACTCATGGCCAATAAGGGCCCCAGTGTCCCGCAGATAATCAAACTCCTGGACTGGCAGGACGACCCGGACCACTACGTAATGGTCTTGGAGCGGCCCATGCCCTGCATGAGTGTGTTTAATTTAGTGAAGCTCCGACAAAGGCTCGATGAGAAGATGACAAGACATGTTATGTGGCAGGTCATTCATGCCGCTAACACTTGCTGTGAGCGCGGCGTCTTCCACCGAGATATAAAATTGGAGAACCTCCTGGTGAACCCGGACACGTGGGAGGTCAAGTTGATCGACTTCGAGTGCGGCACACTCATGAAGGACTCCGCCTACATGGCCTTCAGTGGTATGCTTGATGATTTGCTAGCAGGTTGTTGTAACTCCTGCTGTAAATGTCTTCGAAATTAATTAAATATCAAAATCTCTTCCTTTTAGGCAGACATGTTCTGTCCACCGGAGTTTGATTTCGACGGCAAGTACCACGCAAAGCCGGCGACAGTTTGGTCATTGGGGATGCTGCTGTTCGTGATGGTGTGCGGGTATTATCCAGACGAGAAAGACCTGCACAGGATCAGTAAGATCGACTGGTCGGACCCTGACCTTTCACAAGGTGAGATCTTCATCAAAGAACAAAGCTGGACAAATTGAATTCTAAATATGAAAGTATGCCATTTGAAATCTAAATATAAAAGGTGTAACATACTGTATTGGTTAATAATCAGACATCTCTCTCATCTTTTTGGACAGAATGCTGCCAGATGATCCACGCTTGTCTGCAGGCTGATCCGCAGCGGAGACTCATCCTGGAAGAGATGCAGCTCCATGACTGGCTTATGGTACTACCATTAGAGTCTATGATTTGCTAAATGTTTTGTTCATATAATCAGTCAAATTAACTCAAAATGTACTAATATACTTAGATTAATGACACTGATTTATGTTGTTTCAGGTCGTGGAGTAAGACATGGAGAGCAACAAAAACAACTCCCTGTCACGGCCACTCTGTTGTTTTCTGTCTTCGGTCGGCTTTGCGTCTGGCAGGCTGACATTAGTGGCCTTTCCATCCCTCCACTTTGGCCTTGGTGTCTTGTGTCCTGATAGCACCTTGCACCTGAAATATTATTTATATTTATACTTTGTTCTAGATGTTTGTGTTAAGTTTTAGGATATTTGCATTTGTATTAAGATATTTATAAGGAATGTGTAATGTGTAATTTTAATTTTTGTAAGTATAATAGTAGTATAATGATAGAATAAATATATTAGCATAAGGATAATAAGATAAAGATATTTGTATTAAGATATTTATGCACTTATATTAGCAGAGTGACTGTAAATTGGACTACTGTAATCAGTCTCTCTCTCTCTCTATATATATATATATTATTATTTTTTTTAAATCAACAAAAAGTAGTCTTCCATTCACCACTATACACTCATCCATGACACACAATTTTAGTGTAGTGTACACAAATATTCAGAAATGTCAAAATGACAAAAAAAATTATGTTCGCTTCACACAAAAACTCATCCTATGTTAGCCTGACAGAATATTTGATTTAACTGTAATAAGTACTAACTATAAGATTTATAAAGCACATTTGGGCTAGCGTGTATACTGTACATTCAATTGACAACACATTGAGCACTTAGCATACAATGTAACAGTCGACAACATGTAACATGTTGCCTAGTTATGTAGTAATTTCTGTACTCAAAATTAATACTTTGTTCATTTTACATATAGAAACAACCTTATGATGACCAGATTTGCAGTGTCAATTCAAAGACCAAAACGAATATCTTTCCCAAGAGAAAAATTCACCGTCATAAGTGAGTTCTGAGCACTGACTCTCCAAAGTTTTGCTTTAGCATTAAGCACAATTTAGCATTGTTTACCCCCATCCGCAACCCTTTTAGAACAAACCTTAAACATACCAGTTGAGAACCACTGGTATAAAATAAATTGGTGACTCAGTCATGCATTTATTCAAAGCAATTAAAAGCCCTTGAAGAAAATCATCGCCTCAGAGAAATAGCACAACAGCATTTTGTTTTAAATAATTTAATACATTTTAAAATTATTTGGTTTACTACATTTGACCTGTGTTTCACACTAAACATACAAAATAACAAGAAATATTTAATCCATAATCCATTAAATGATGCATTGATAGTGTAACTGTGACCCTTCTATGTGAATGGAGAGCAGAACACCAGAGTACGGCTCAAACTACCCAACGACAGTGTAGCACAGACGGAGGTCCATTGTGTACAGCACCTAAAACACCCATTACACTATTAACATCTTTTCAGGTACACTTGAATACAATTTCAACTCATTTAAATGGGTGTTTTTGTACAGCAGGTCAGAAATATTGGAGATACTTAGATACAAACATATTTAGAAACAAATCAAACTCACGGTTATCTTGCTTGTGTGTTAAATGAAAAGAGGAGAATCACTCAAATCAATGAATACACAGCAAAGTGCCAAGATTCTCCTAATTGCATCAGGATGACAAAGGGCTAGGTAATCAGAGATCTGGATTTCATTCCGTCGGTTTAACAGGCGACGGTTGGCTTTTATCGCAATCGTTTTCAGGAACATTGCTATAGCCATTGAGCTCCGGCTGCTCATATATTATTTATTTCAAACATCCTGGAACACAAAAGCTACCATCAAAGTGAAACTGCACCACCAACAATTCTGTATTAAACATTAAAATTTGTTTCAATAAAAATAAAAAACAACAAGAATAAAACCCTACAGGCATAAAAAAATATTCCTCTTTTTGTTTTCATGATACATTTCTAGTACACTAAGTTTAATTCACATCAAGTTTAGAACATCTCAAAGCAGAAGCACTATATTCACTCACATCATAAGCTTGAGTTGAACTATGTGTTTGACATGGACACACTGTGCACTGCAGCTCTTTAGGGAAATTCATTCTCATGTATTTTGTGCACAGATTCCTCCTCTGAATGTAAACTGAGCTCCCAGCTCGTCTTGAACTATTTACTGCAGCATGTTACCACAGACACACGTCCGAGTGATTGTTCACATTCACGATAATAATATGAAATCAGTGCTGAGGCAGCACAGAATATTGCACGTTCAAACGCTTGAGACACAATTGTACTCTGTACAGTATGTACACAATATCTGTGCTCGGTGTCTCCAGAGGGAGTGTGCGTTAGGCTAGGGGTTTCTCTCTCCCCCTCCACTGAGTCGGGTCAGGGTGGATCTGTGTGGTTTTGGATGGGCTTAGAGTTTCTTTGGAATTTTGAGTTTCAAGAATTGCACTTCTCTTATTTTGTATCACGTTTAAGAAAGATAAACGACCCATCCAAAAGCCCTGAAACATGCAGTTTGTTTAACTGGTTCAATTTTGTTTTTAGTCATATAGCTTTTTAAATGCTTTTATGTTAATTAATTCCTGTAATATTTTATTGCACTTTAATAATGCAATAAAATGTTATTCAGAAATGTGTTCATCATCTAACACTATCATTTGTTCCAGGAATATTTAGCAGTCAGCCATCTCCAATACTTTCTAGTGTACATCCTGTGGAAAAAATCAGGTTGCCATTGCTAAATTAACAGTCAAGGACTCAAGGACTACAATTCTTAACCTTCATTGCAAAACAAACACGCAGAAATAAATATTGCATTAAAAAGACTTGAGCACAATTATTTACAAGTAAATTATCACCTTTAAATTCAATTTTAATAAAATTACTTGAATCAATTTAGCTGTACTGTAATGGCTGAAGAAATTAATATTTGAGTTTTCAACTTCACTTGATGTTGTTACCAAAGGAAAACAGATGGATGTGCATTTTTTCAGGAATATTAAGAGTATTAACCCAATTATTCCACAGGATCATCACAGAAAAAAATTACAAACAGCTTGTACCCTTATTGGGTCATCTTTGTACCTTATTTACCTCAAAAAGATGCATAGTAGTACCTTAAGGGTACATACCTATGAACTATTCTAAGGTACAAATATGCACCTTTTAGGGGTAGATAAAGTACAAATTTGTCCTTTTAAGGGTAGTGCCCCATCAACAACTAGCTATGCCCCTAAAGGTACAATTTGGGCATATTTGTTTTCAGACAGTGCACAACATTAAGAAGGCTGATAGCCATAACAGTGCTAATACTTAGAGAAACCTGTAGAATACAAAATCTGCGAGGTTTCATCTGAAGGTTGCAGCAATTTCAAACACCAACAGCACTTCCATTGACACCAATGGGTCCATCTTCAAGCATTCTTGATGATCAAGGAATAATCCCAAATAACATTTGAATGGTCTCCAAATTTGGAATAACTGATCCTTTTTATGATCTTGAGTGACCGTGACTCATTTTCACTTTCATTGTCTGGATTTGAAGATGGTTTTGTCTCCACAATGCATATTTTTGATGTATGTACTAAGTTCTAAAGGAGCTGAACTGGACCAGAGCATGTTTGCCTCAAAGATGATGTAGATGAACCCAGTAATGAAAACTCTCGGCCAGCACTGACTCTCTCTCATTCTCCTTCTCTCTTGCTCTCAATCTCCATTCATTTCCATCACCTTTTCTGTGAGGATTTCCCGGAAGGTCGAAAGCTGCTTCATCTGCTCCGTCTGCATCGAGTGTCGTCTCATCAGTTTCTTCTTCATCTTGAAGTCTGGTCCACGCTTTGGTGACGATGGCGCGACTGGCAGCAGGATCTTGCTCCCTGAGTGAACAGGAGAAGTGGGCTTTCCGTTGGCACGGATATCAGGAATGGGTCGCTGAGGGTTGATGTTGAGAGGAGGAAGGAACCCAGGTCTTGTGTGGGAGATGTGGTCCAAAAGGAGAGTGCCTGATCCCCGCCGTTCCAACAGTCCTGCTGGCCGCCGCCGCATTGTCATAGGAGACACCGAGTTGGGAATGCTCTCCAAAGACTCTCGAGAAGAGCTGGTGAGCAGTGACAAGGGAGAGGCGTTGTACTTGCGGCGCTCCACTGAGACACGTCCAGAATCCGGAGATCCAGGGATGGAGGCAGGACACAGGTGGGTGTCCGACTCGTAGTGTTCCATGCGGGTGAGTTTGGGGTGTGGTAAGCCACGGATCCCTGTCGGTGCCTGAGCCACACTGTCCTGAGTCTCAGGGGCCGTGTTTCGACGATACAGTGACTGGTGCTGATGTACTTTATCCGCCCAGGAAGAGCCACAGAGTGCTGCACAGTCTTCCGAACAGGACCGGTCCATCAGCTTTGGAGAAGATGGGTCATGGGTCTCTATACTGTGCCTTCGGGACAGAAGAGGTCTGCCAGGACCAGAAACTGTCATCCCATTCATCTCCGAGACCAACTTGTCTTCCTCGGCTAAATCGCCCTCTATCCGCTCCGCTCTCTCAGCAAGTACTGAAGGAGCCACCAGACCCCATGGCTCAGAGTTCAGTCTTTTCAGAAGCTTACGGGGTGGTGGTCTCCTCTCCCCTTGTGGTCTGTTCGAGGGTAGTGGGAGTGCTGAAGTCACGGCAAAGCTGAAGATACCTTCCTCCTCACCGGGGGCAGAGCCAGAGGTATGGATCTCTACCTCAGATGGAGACATGCAAGCAGGGGAAAGCTTGTCCACTATACCCGGAGATGGTGGGGAGTTCAGGTATTGTTTGGTCTTTTTAGTGCCAGAGGGAGATGTATCGGTGGTAATGATAATGACCTCTTTACCTTTGGCTTTGCAGGCATCCAGCAGGACCTGAAGAGTGTCCCTGTCGCCCTTATTGATGGCGTGTACGAGTGCAGAGGCCCCGGAATAGTCTTTCAAGCTGGGATCGGCGCCATTTTCCAACAGCAGCGACACCACCTCTTTGCCTGCCTTTTCTGCACACGCATGCATCAGGGCGGTCCGACCCGATTTGTCAGGGATGTTTGGGTCTGCTCCCTTCTCAAGCAGGTACCTCACCATTCTCTGCCGGGTCTGTAGATCATCGTATCCTGCCAGACAGGCCGCTATGACCGGCGTCTCCCCTCGCTCGTTCCCTTCATTGATATAGGCTCCGCCCTCCAGGAGCAGGCGAGCGAGGCGGAGCTTACCCTGGAACACTGCTTTCAGAAGGGCATTGCCCTCCGTGTGCAAGGCCCCTCCATCACCCATGATGTCTCGCTCTCCACCTCTAGAATCCCAGAATCCCCCACCCCTCTGCTCCTCCGGCCTCAGCAATGTCGGGACATCCCGGCTCAGATTATGGTGAACCTGGAACAAAAACAAAAAGTGTTTTATCATAGGGGTTGTTTGACATTTGAATATTGCAAAGGAACACTTCCAACTACAAAATCACAGACACTGATCTGACACCAAGGTTCCACAAATTTCAGAACTGAAGAACTGGCTTCTTTTCAGTTAAGTGGTTGGGTCACACCCAACAGTAAGTTGAATAGGAATCTGAATTGGAATAACAGTAAGAGGAGTTTAAATTGCAATCACAGAAGGTAACACTAAATACTCTATCTATCTATCTATCTATCCTTTTAAATGAGGCTTTGTGAAGCTGACATTTAAAGATTGACAACCTTTGCTTTTCTAGTTAACTGTTACAGCTATATGAATTTCTCTCAATTTCAACTGTTTTTAATTTTAAATCCTTACATTCAAATTAGGGGTGTCAAAGTGATTAATCACGATTAATCGAATTCAAAATAAATGTTTATGTTTACATGTTAATGTATGTGTGTGTACTGTGTATATTTACATGTATATATAAATACACACATATACATGTATATATTTAAGAAATAATTACATGTAGACTATATATTCATATTTACATTTAGTCATTTAGCAGAAGCTTTTATCCATGATGTTTTTTAATCAAAATCAAAATAGCAATGATATGCAAGTGCTATAACAAGTATCATTTAGCTTAATGCAGTACACGTAGCAAGGTTTTTTAAAAATCATATAATAAAAAGAAAACACAGAGAATAGAAAAAGAATAGAGCAAGCAGCCTTTTGTTAGAGGCCTTTGTTTGCGTTTGGATCATAAGGCAGAAAGTCAGAATTAAAATTGTATCATAAATAAAAGAAAACAACGAGATCGAAAAAGATTATAGAAGCAAGTGTTAGCTGTTTTTTCAAGAAAACAGCATTTTTAGTAAATATCAATAGAGAGCAAGTCTAAAAGGTGTAATTAAAAAAAACTAAAGAATACGATTAAAATAGAGGATTCTAGATATTAGAGCTCAAATTAAAGCACATTGAACAAGATGTGTTTATCCGATTCTTGACCGATGGGTCATCGTCCACCATGAGGGACATTTACTTTACAAAGTCAGAGAGTGATTTTTGCCTCTTTGGATGCACATATACAAAGTGCATTCACTGCATGCAATGCAAGCTCTACAGGGTGGAATCGTCTGTCCTCACTAAAAGTACATGAATTGTAGTAAAGGGTGCCAGAGCCAGTGTGTAGGTTATCATGTTTAGGAAAACATCAATGCCTTGATTTTTAGTGACATCCCTTTGTACCAGGCAAACTGATAAACAGAGGTTTTTTCAGTAAAAATTAATCTTGCCGCGTTCTGGATTATTGTAAAGGTTTGATAGAACTGGCTGTAAGACCTGCCAAGAGAGCATTGCAATAGTCCAGCATGGATAGAACAAGAGCTTGAACAAGCAGTTGTTTTGTATGTTCTGAAAGAAAGGGCCTGGTCTTCTTGATGTTGAATAAAGCAAATCTGCAGGACCGGGCAGTTTTAGCAATGTGGTTTGAGAAATTCAGCTTATCATCAATCAACTCCAAGGTTTCTAGCTGTTTTTTTTTTGAAGGAGTTATGGTTGATGTGTCTAATTGGATGGTGAAATTGTGATGAAATTATGGGTTTGATGAAACCACAAGCAGTTCTGTCTTAGACAGGTTGAGTTGAAGGTGATGGTACGTCATCCAACAAGAAATGTCTGTTAAACATGCTGAGATGCGAGCAGCTATCGTCAATCATCAGGATGGAATGAGAGGTAGAGTTGAGTGTCATCAGCATAGCAGTGATATGAAAAGCCATGTTTCTGAATGACAGAACCTAGTGATGCCATGTAGACAGAGAAGAGAAGTGGTCAAAGAACTGAGCCCTGAGGCACCCCAGTAGATAGCTGTTGTGACTTGGACACCTCACCTCTCCGAGATACCTTGAAGGACCTATCTGAGAGATAAGACTCAAACCACTGGAGTGTGGTTCCTGAGATGCCCTTCGCTAATAGGTTTGACAGGAGGATCTGGTGGTTAACCATGTCAAAAGCAGTGGACAGATCCAGCAAGATAAGTATTGAAGATTTGGAATCTGCTCTTGCCAGTCTTAGGGCTTCAACAACTGAGAGCAAGGCAGTCTCGGTTGAATGTCCACTTCTGAAACCAGACTGTTTGCTGTCGAGGAGGTTGTTCTGTGTGAGAAAGGCAGAGACTTGGTTGAACACAGATCGTTCAAGTGTTTTTGCAATGAAAGGAAGAAGGGAAACCGGTCTGTAGTTCTCTAAAAGAGATGGGTTAAGGGTGGGTTTCTTAAGTAGTGGGGTTATACAAGCCTGTCTAAATGCTGAAGGAAAAACACCAGTGTGAAGGGATGTGTTAATGATGTGAGTGAGTGCAGGTACAACTGAAGGGAAATGGCTTGAAGAAGATGAGATGGAATAAGATCAAGCGGACAAGTAGTAGGATGATTAGAAAGGATGAGTTTGGAGACTTCTGCCTCAGAGAGTGAAGAGAAGGATGTGAACGAGTGTATGTTTGCTGGTAAGATGTGCTTGACAGATTGTGGTGTGGAAAATTGTGCACTGATGGTTTTAATTTTATTAATGAAGAATGTGGCAAAGTCGTCAGCTGTTAGAGTTGATGAAGGAGGGGGAGGAGGAGGACAAAGGAGGGAGGAAAATGTTTTAAAGAGCATGCGAGAGTTAGACGAATTGTTAATTTTGTTATGATAGTATGTCCTTTTAGCAGTGGAGACATTAACGAGAAGGAAGAGAGGAGTGACTGATACACATTAAGGTCAGTAGTATTTTTTAATTTGCGCCACACCCTTTCAGCAGCCCTGAGCTTAGAACCCTGCTCACGTATAACAATCCACAGCCAATGGCCTGGAAGACAAGGGGCAGACAGTGTCTAAACAAGATTTAAGAGTGGAGCAGAAAGTATCAGTAGCACTGTTAGCATCAAGAGATGCTAACTGTTTAGGGTGAGGAAGCGAAGATGAAACCATAGCAGATAGCCGGGAGGGTGAGAGTGAGCATAGGTTACGTCGAAAGATGACATGTGGAGGGGTATGTGTTGTGTCAGGAACCATGTTGAGGTTAAGAGTGAGGAGGAAGTGATCCGAGGTGTGCAGTGGAGTAACCAGTACATGATCAGTGGAGCAGTGTCATGTGTAAATAAGGTCCAGTTGGTTGCCTGATTTGTGAGTAGCCATAGTTAACACTCTCTTGAGATCAAAAGAGGCAAGCAGAGTGTGGAAGTCTGCAGCCTGAGGTTTATCTAGGTGGCTGTTGAAGTCTCCAAGCATAACTAGGGGAGTACCATCCTCAGGAAAGGTTGAGAGCAGCACATCAAATTCATACAAGAAGTTACCTTGTGGTCCTGGGGGTTGATAAACAACTACAAAATGGATTTTAAAAGGGTGGGTAATGGTGACTGAATGTGATTCAAAGGTGCTACTAATACCCAGAGAAGGTAAAGGAATACATTTCCAATCATTAGAGATAAGCAGACCAGTACCTCCACCTCTTCCAGTTAGACGGGGAGTGTGGGAAAATGAGAAATTATTGGAGAGTGCTGCAGGAGTAGCAGTGTCCTCTGGTTTGATCCAGGTCTCTGTCAGGGCCATGAGGTTTAGTCTTGAATGACTAGAAATAGATGTAATGAAATCAGCTTTGTTTACTATGCCATTACCTGACAAGTCCAGAGACCTTCACTATCATTATATATAATACATAAATATATATTATATATATATATTACATTTATATATTATATAATTTAGATATATATTAATCTCTATACGATTTTATATATGATTTATATTTATACATATAAATCCTATATATTGTTGTGATGAGAGGGGCGGGCCGAGAGCTGTGGGAACGGAGTGAGGCCGGTGGAGTAAATGCGCCTAATGCTCGCACCTGCGCCACTCACCGGTCTCGAGTCCCACGGAGGAGCTCCAGAAGGATAAAAGGAGGAGTGACGACAGTGTTGGACAAGAGAGGACCAGGCCTGGATTTCATTTTGTATTTGTTTATTTTATTAAAGTCTTTAAATGTTTGCCTGTTCCCGCCTCCTTCTTCCCGTGACTACGAACTTTGTTACAATTGTATACAGTAATATAAAGTTATATACAGTAAATATACACAGTACACACACATTTATTATGTAAACAAACTTATTGATTAATCAATTTGACAGCCCTAATTCAAATGCAATTCTGAATTGGAATTTAACAGACATTCTCTATACAGTTCTCAGATCAATCAAACAAAGTCTGATATTTCAAATCACATTATTTTAATCAGACTCAATCCAGAGCATTCAAAACTCGCTAGTTTCTCTATATTGTCTCACTAGTAACACCCAATGCATTAACTAAATTTTATGTATGCAGCCTTAAGGTAAAGTGTTGCTGTCTTACTCAGTTGTGTTCTGAACACTGTGTCCTGTGGGCTGACACTTTGTACAACCCTGTACTCTTTAACACAGTCTCCTCTCCATCTTCTCTGTGATGAAGGCAGGAGAGGGATCATAATGACAGTCCAGTAAAGAAAAGAAAATTTAATTCCTGAGTGGTGCAAAGAGCATAAAGACATGTGAAAAGCTCAGTCAGCACTGCACACATACAAATGATTTATGACATGCATTCATCTTACACACAGATACCAGGCATTTACTAACACAAAAATTATGTTGTTCGAAATTATGTTTCTTTTGGTATCTGATGTATTGCAAGGTATGCCAAATAAACCATATCTCCAATGTTCAACAATTGTTCTTGACAGTACATGTTGTTTTTTGGACTGAAAAAAAATCTGTGTGAGCTGGTGATATGGATGATGATCCTACTTTTAAGACTAATAAAAACTTAATACCTATCCCATGCTTTCAGATGCACATTATCCCTCGATCAGAAACCTTCCCATCATGCTATGTATGAGCTTCATGGAACGTGAGCCATTATTAACATGCTGCAGCCTTCGAAATCAGCTTGAACCTATTTGAAATTCAATGAGCCCAAATCACATAGCATACCGATACAGGCACTGTGAGGCAGAAGCCCCGCCTCTTCTCAAACAGAAACTGATCAATGAGCTACACAAATGGGGAGGAAAGGAGGATGAAATTGGTTTGACTACATGTTGCGGTCAATCATGTATTGTCACGGAGGGTCAGTGGGGGAAAGGAGAATCTAATTGCACATGGTCAAAACTAAGATGTTATACTGAATTTTCTTGCTATTTGTGTTCTTATTCCTTCACAGTCTGATTAATTGAAGACATGGTGACTCTTACTCTTCCATATATAATTTGTTTGATTAATTCCTAGTGGTCTTCCTCTCGCTGCGCTCCTGAGCTCTGGTGATATAAAGCAGCGATATGCAGAGATGTACTGGGACTAAAAAAAGCCCAGGACCCATGCTGACCCAGGACAACACATAACGGATAACAACCCACTACAATTGAACTACCATTCAAATGCTTGGGGTCAATTTTTTTTTTTTTTTTTTTTTTAAATGCATAATTTTATTTAGCAAGGATGCACTAAATTGATTAAAAAAAATTACAGTATAGACAATTACAATGTTTAACAAACTTTTATGTATATAATACAATGCATTGGCTAATAAATTAACATTCTTATATACACTGAAACTAACAGTGCTTTGATAGGCTTTAAATAAATTATATATAAAAACAGCACAGTTATTTAAAAATCAGCTTTTTTGATACTAATTAATTTGACTTCTATAGTATGGTTTCCTAACCATATGTTCAGTCTAGAAAGTGACGTGATGTGCTGCACCCAGTGCTGCCTTACTGAACATTGCCTATATCATCTGCGTACGTCAGTAAAAAAAAAAAAAAAAAAAAATCCCCCCCCCCCCCCCCCCCCTTGTGCTTAAAAGAGATGGCCTGAGGATGGAAAAATAAATTTTTCCTTTAAATCTTTTTATATTTTTATTTTATATTTTAACTTGGGCTCAACATCCCCAAAATCAGCCAGCCCCCAAAAGAGATCCCGTTGCTCCCTATAGTCTATCTCTGGCGATATGAAGAACATTGGGAACGTCAAGAGTGTGTACAAGCTGTGCAGAATTCACATCCTCCTGCATCACACCAACACACCCACAGACACCGAGCTGCTCCTCCTGCCTGCCTTCTTAAGGAATTCTCTGTCAGGCTCAGCCCAGGAAAGCAAGAGGAATGCTATTTTTGCATACTGATTATGGGAGGTGGAGAGGAACAGGGAGAAATGAACTGTTCTTTGAGAGTGTAATTGCAAAAAAAATCCGTCTTTAAGGGGTCTCTGGGAATCGAGACGGCAAGGTTAATCTCCTGTCTCACACACACGGGGCAGCATGGATGACTCATCTCCATGATAGACTCACTGGAGAGATGTGGCAGGCATCGTCTCTCAGGAGATCAGCCTGCTGAAACCCACAGGCGTCCTTACATGTATCCTGACCTGCCATTGTGACCAGCCTGTTTTAAATGATCCAGTGAGAATTAAAGAGGGAAAAAAAGACAAAGAGAGGAAAATAAAATCTTCATTTAGGGTACATTTACATGACAATGATGTACTAAAAATAGAAAAGCATTTCCTTCACGTTTTTAAAAAGGTTAGATGACAACATTGTCAAAACGATCCCCATTCAAACATATCCGCAAAAAATGGCTGTATTATGCATGCCAGGCCAGCAGTTGGCACTTTGTAAATAAACACTATGCACCTGCGCACATATGCATTCCTATAGACGGAACGTGTAATATACACCATTTTTACAAATTTGCTCATTTGAGACAATAACGGTATCGTGTTCAAAAATTTGCACTTTGAAATCTGTTTTCAAATATTTGCATTTTCAAGCACCCACAACGCTGTTGTTGTGTATGAATGGCCAAAACACAAAAAGTTTTCTGTTTTTAGTTGAAACTGGTGTTGTTTAAACGCCTCATTTAAAACCTTCTATTGTAGAACATATTTAGAAAAATGTCTTCTTGTTTTTTTCATCCATACAATGAAAGTCAGTGATATCCAGTGTAGGTTGGACTTGAACATTCTTCATTTTTTTCCCAGCATACAGAAAGAAAGTCATATTGGTTTGAAACGACATAAGGGTGAATAAATGATGATACATTTTAATTTCTGAGTGAACTATCCTTTAAAGGACATCAGCAAGGGCTTTTGTTCTAGATAATTTTAAATGTTTTAAAATATCAAAAAATGTAATCTATTTCTGTGCTGTTTTTCACGGAAACAGCACGGCATTGTACGCAAATATTGTTGGCTCAGAGACAAATTGCTTATGCTCAAAAGTTGTTTTGGATAAAAGCGTCCGCTAAATGCACAAACATAAATGTTAATGTCAGTACCTTTATTTTGAAGTTTAATTATATTGCTCTTGTCTGTGATCATAATTCAAAGGTGTTCTTTGCTTAATCATAAGTCTGTGTAAAAACATTCCATAGACTTTGATCAAGTATTCAGTCACAAACTCACAATGTGTCATGGTATTAAGAACCAAAGTGCAGTTTATTTTGTGAGTTTCATTTCCGTTTACATGCACAGTTTCCTATATAGACAGCTTTCTAGATTTTGGAGCAGAGCTAATATGTACAGATATATGCATAAAAGATGCGTACATGCAGCTACTGCAATTCTGCTCCAACATCTGTGTTTTCTAAATAATAAATTGTACTCTAGTGCAGTTTGCATACTTTATAGACACTCTAGAACCACAAGGGTTATTTATACACAGACTGATTAAACAAGCAACACCTGGTACAATTCAGTGAGGGACTGTGAACATTACATTTGCCAGATGCTTTTTTCCAAAGTGACTTATGTTGCATTTAAGGTATAAATTTGATCAGTTTTGTCTTTGACCCCACAAAACACAAGCGTAAAAGGACTTCAAAATAGAGGTCTTGGTGTTAAACGGAACAAAACCTGCTTAGAAAAAAAAAACATTACAGATGTCTGATTCTTCAGTTGTGTAACTCCAAAATGGATGTTATGTCACACACGACATAATGAAGATGCCATATTTACCTTTTCCACTCTCTTTCAATTCATACAGGTGGACAAAGAACTGTCATCAACTTTCAATCATGTCAACACTTCTGTGGCTTTGTTCAGACGAGCAGTATTTCCAACTCCAAATCTCTTTCATTTTTTGTAGCTTGAACAGCACAAAAAAAACATGGAATAATGATTTTTATGAGATTTATGGATTTATTGATTGATATAATTTATCATGTAGCCCTATGAGCTTCCATAATTGATTCTCTTATTTTCCTGTTTATCACTGTGAAGCTGCTTTGACAATCTATGTATAAAGCGCTATAGGAATAAAGGTGACTTGACTAATTTTTTCTTGCATCCGTTATGTATTGAAGGATGTCAAGATGGCCAGTCAATATTTGGTGTATGTGTAAATATATCAGATATTGCCTTCGCTGTTTGAACAAGCGCATCCAATTTTAATCACTTGAAAAATGACAGACAAGCAGACAGCTCCCAAGATTGAATCTGATAGATAAATCGGATTTATGTGCCATCTGAACAAAGCCTTTGCTCTATGGATCTTTGAGTGTGTACAGGTCAGTGTAGTGGAGAGTCGTTCGACATGACCAAAATAAACTTGCCAATTTTGCAGCATGTTGAAGAGCACTTGGAGAGGGTCTGTGTTTCAGCGCCGCGCCAGAGGAGGGAGGCGACGTACCGAGCTGTCTTGTCGGGACAAGTCATATCTAATTCTCTATGCTCTCCCGACAGATGATGGAAATGAATATCATGTCTTCATTCTCACGCCTCTGAGAGCCCCCACCCCTGGCTTTCTGTTTTACGTAACTGCAGTGTGTGTGTGAGACTCAAGGCTGCATCTGAGGTTGCGTGAGGGGGCCCGTGACCAGAAGGGGCTGCACAGTCAAGCGTTCTCACCCCACCAAGAGCGCCACGGTGCCTTTGAGCCACTGTTTGCCTCATTAGATCATACGGATCGAGGCAGGTGCAATCACTTTTACAGCAGCTGAGAGAACAGCATCCATCAGCGGTGCACCGATGACCCTTTGACCCAGTCGCATCAGAACCGCTGAGGCAATTCATCACTCACATTGGCAGCTTCAAAGAGAACCATCCTACAGAGGGGCAATGAGATTATCTCCTTCATATTAAATGTCCTAAGCGTTCCTGACACGTCTTCTTAACTGCCGTGTGTTTAATACGTATTGTTTACTGTGGCATGTTTAGGTCTTGCTGTCATTTTCAATGCCACTCATGTCGTGGCAAGTTCATTTTTCTCCTACACTTGGTCTGTAATGAGATGAATGACAACAAAACCACTTGACTCGACTAGACTGAGTGTTCAGTGATTTACAGAGATGAGAATGAATTCTCCTCCAATTCGATAGCAATCTGTGCGTCTCCTTTCACATAACTGCAAACAACAGCATTCCAATGCATTCTTCTCTGCCCTCGAACTGCAGATGTCAGAAATAAAATATGGTTTTATGCAAACAGAAAAAGCAACTTCATGTGATCAATGCAGAAATCTGATGATTTTTATACTGTCCAGCATATAGGGGGATTACGTTCGTTTTTTCCATTGTGATATTGTTTTTAGGACAAATAATGCATCTGATTATGTCTCTCTTACTGTTCCAATTACTCTTTCTTGATATTTTTCATTACTGTAAAATAGCATTTTTGTACTGTCGTACAGTAAAAATAATGTTATACTAAGCTTTTTTCAAAGAAGAAAGTTAAATTGTTTTTATAAAAAAATCAAGGATAATAAATAAATAATCTACTAGCATGATGAATAAATAGTTTAAAAATCCTTGACATTTTTCTTTACTGTAAAATAGCATGTTTAAAAATAATGATATACAAATCATGCAACAAATAATCTAATAGCATGATGAAAAAACACTTAACATTTTTTTCCACATGACAGTATTTTATAATGAGCACTGGGGTGTAAAATGTAACTGTCAAGAAAATCAATAATCTTAATCGTTTTAAAAATAGTCTTAATTTTCTAAATGCAAAATATAATTTCTTTTGTGGAGTGAAGTGTGACTGGGGCATCTTTTTGTATTTTTAGTAAGAATCTCCTTCATACCTTATACTAAAAGAATGTGGCATGGTATTTAAATAGTGCTTCAAAAAAACTCCATGCTACATGTCCAAAAACATGGTATTACCATTGCTATGTTCAAAAACCTTGCCAATATCATCATTATTGCAACACAATGGCATTATTTCCTGATAATATAATCAATATAATGTATTCTCATGTTTTGAATCTACAAGTGGAAATATTACTCAAATCAAACGAGTAAATGCTGATTATAAGTCGCTGTCCGCGGTGCTGAACGCCATTCGCAAAACAGAGCAGTTACAGATTTTGATGCGTTACAGACTCGATTCACACCGCCAGCTGCAAATATCTTCAGCTCAGGACTATTTTTAGTCTTGAAGCATCAAATTTGGTGTCTATTCACGTCAGCTCTCTGCCTGACGCAAAGCTTCAGTGTCCACAAATGAACTTCCAAACAGCAGACACACACTTCAAGCCTCCGTTACAGCAAACGAGCAGCAATCGCCACAGAAACGCTCATATTTTAAGTTTTTGCGAAGTGAGACAATGAACATTACAGCAGCATATATATCAATCGTAAACCGTCTCCTTTAGACATCCAGCAAATCTTCAGAGATCCTTTTAGGAAATGCCAGCAGACATTCAGTGTAACTGAGAATCCGAATTGCGGTGCATGAATTCGCAACGAACGTTCATAAAGCCTTATGAACAGCTGCAGCCACATGCACATCGCTCCTCCAATAAAACATTTGCTTTTAGCTTCAACAACTCACACCAAACGAGCAGCCAGCAACCATTTCTGATCAGCGCACATGCCAGCAAAAAATGATAGTCGTTTGCATGCTTCACAACATCGAACGACTCGAAAATCGCTCTATAAAAGTGATTTGAAATGTAAATAATAAGAACGACAGTGCAATGGAATGTTAAGATATCGCTGCAATATGAAGGACTGAAGTCTGTTTAATTATGGCCATGCTCAGCTGAGAATAACACAAAATATAAATTAAATTATAATAATTATAATAACAGTAAATGTTATCCTAAACACGAAGAGCATTTTGAAAGCAACATTTGCAGGAGGGTATCTCGAGAGAGGCTCACCGTGTGTGTATCTGCTGTCTTCACTCCATCAGAGAGACTGATTTTAGCCCGAGAATCCAGCTGCTGTCTGCTGATCCCCGTGTCTTACATCCCCCACATCATCTCTCCTCCTGCGACCGAGAGTTTGGGAGACTCTGCGGGGGCGTGGAGTGGGCAGTGAGCTGATGCGAGGCTCCCACGATCACGCACAGACGCACTGAGTTCCAGCTTCACCGAGCAAACCACTGACTGACTGTCTGTTCACATGCACATGACCATCTCTGCTTTCCACTAGGGGGAAACTTATTCAATTATTTTAATTCTTTGATCATTTTAAGTTTATCCCTGGTTTTCTGGTGCACCCCTGCATTTGTGTGCCATGGTGTGCTGTTTCTCACAAGCAGATGTAGAGAATACAATTTGGTGCAGATGTTCAATGAGTTTACCATAACAACAACAACAACAATATTATTATTATTATTAATAATAATAATAGTTCTTGTTCTCTAAGAAATAGACCAAATTCTGCATGCTGTGATTTGATGCATGATAACATTTAAGCAATGTGTGCAAGTGCTTTACATAGTCAAGTTAAGGCTGCTCTCGGCTCTAAATTTTGCATAAAGACATAATGGTGCATTAAACCCATGCAAAAATATAAAATATGCCAGCCTTGACCCACTTAAGCACCCAGTGATGAATGTAAATGATGCAGCATTGGTGCAGCCTTGTTGTCATGACAGAGCATTTATTTTATAATCTTTTTTATTCATAATTTTATCTTTGAAGTACTTTAATGATATATTTGTGCAATCTATGTAAATGCATGTACAGTATGCAACCTGTGTGCCGGCTTTGCAGAGTAAAGATGGCGTGTATTAGGTCAACGCTAAAATGCACTTAACACACATTTGCAGAGGTGCATATTCTCCATCAACATAAATCTGGATTTTTGCTTGCCTTTTTTATTTTTTATTTTTGGGGCTAAATATATATCAAGGCCCTCTCTGCAAGAAAGCAGGGGGTGTGAAACAATTTTCAGACTGCATAAATACTAATTCAGTGACTATAGCTATTATTGAACACAGTTTCTATGGCAACTGATTCAGTGGATTCCGACAGAAGCATTCCCACAGTGACATGCACATGCTGCAGGAGAGAGAAAGAGAGAGAGAGAGTGAGAGAGAGAGAGAGAGAGAGGTTATAGTAGTGATTGTGCTCTTGCTCTCCATGCTTAGATTTAAATTACAGTTTGAATGTTATGTCCCAATATTTCAATGAATGTTTTTAGGTGTTTTGTTAAAATGAGTTTACCTTACTGAAATGAGCTCATGCCTAATTTCTGTCTCTCATACTCACATATTTTCTGATTTTGACGGGGGAGGCTGTGAGTCAGCAATATCACAGTTAGTTTTCCTTTCATTCTTCTTTTCTCTTTTTTAACAAATGCAGATTTAGCTGAATTTGAACTGTTTCCAGGTTTTCTAGAAAAGCATTTCAGTGCTGCGAGCAGCTTCGTCAGCACAGATTAGAATGGAATTGTTGTGATGAATATGGGACTTTTAGAATCTACTTTTAGAAAATAAACTTTAAAAAAAAAAAAGTCACTCCCATTAGTTAATTACTTTTGTCTAATAAAAAAGTCCAATCATACACATGCAACACCTTTTTCTGAAATGTCATGAACACACATTTCAAATATTTGCGTTTGATACTATTCTAAAATGTCATTTTAAACATTTTAAAATAAAATGGGTGACGTGCTAAGGCATTTTTATAGCAAAATTTTATGTATCATAAATAAACACATTTAAATAATATTTTCACACTTTTTCTTCACAGTTTGACAAAATTCTAGCTTGATGCACAAAGCAATATTTAACCTCATTTTTCTTTACACATAACATGCCTCATATTTAATGACAAGAATGCTTTTCCCCAACACCTTTGTGCCCCTGGTAGCAAAGTACATGAACTCTGGAGAAAACTTTATTATGAGGCAAAATTGTTGGACATGATAGAAACATCTGTAGGATGAACAAAACATTTATTTCATCCAGTTTTTTAGTAAATAATGCAATCTTTTTTTTTAAAGATAACCATAGTTTCAAAGTAATAAATAGTTGTAGTAATAATTAGTAATAATTCATATATTTATGTTGTTGCGTTTGTTTATTTTTTTACGATGGGAAGCGAGTGAAGGAACAAGGATGAAAAGTAATATTTATAGCAATATAATTGAAAGGCATAAAATATATTAAGTCATGGTAAAACGAAGAAACGTACTGTATAAAATGTGTTAGTTTTAACAAATCAGCCAATTAAATTTGCTATAATTTAACATTTCATAATGCAGATGAAAAAAATGGTTTTACATTTGATCCTCCATCAGAGCTGTTCACATTTTTTTTTTAATTGAGTTGTTCGTTCTGCATGACTCATTCTGATTAGGATTGATTTAATTTAACATCAGACAGAAGCGGAACCATAAGTGAACGCTCGCTCGTTTCTGGAAGGAACATTTTCTGCAGCGGGCGAAACCAAACATGCATTGGCGGTTGATTTTACTGCTCAATTCTACAACAATAAAATCTGAATTTCCATGAAAACCAACTGCGTGTAATATTTACGGATTATCTAATAAATGCTTTGCACAATGAAATGAAGTTATAAATAAAGAGGGATTTCATCGCTTTTTTGTCTGTGAGTGAGCGAGGCCTGTTTAAATATTACATTTCGGTCTTAAACAAATACATAATTAAATAAAAACATTTAGCAAACAATATCTACACTATGTAAAATATTTACATCAGTTTGGTCTTAATGTCTATTTCTGCAGCGGAATTCGATATGATATAAATGGAATATGAAATAAATAGGCTATATCAGATGTATGATTAATAATGTGATATGTGGTGATTGTGTCTCAGATAATGGCAGGAAGGGGCAGAGGGCAGCTCACTTTCTCTGTGGAGATTGTTGGAATCGGTAAAGGAGAAAATCTCCCTCCATCCTCCGTCCAGCCGACCCCTCTATTCCCTGTGAGTGTTTAAAGATAGAATAAAACCTCATCGAACTGATACTCATTATATTACATTACATCAATGCAATTGGCAGACGATTTTATCCTAAGCTGCTTACACTGTATTCATGCTTGCATTACCTGAGAGTCGAACCCAGGCCTTTGGCGTTGCTGGCATCGTGCGCTACTGTTTGAGCTACAGAAATCACAGCCAACGAAGTCCTCTCCTGTTAAACTGTCGCATGAAGAACTGTGAACAACGAGTCATCACAACACGATATTCTTTTAGAAAGATAGCACACGTTAATAAAAAATAAAAATAAATTACATTTAAAAAAAGAGCACACGCAAAACTTATTTACAAACATAAGTGCAGGTTTAAAATGATTAAAAAAAAATACTGTTGACAATTAAGACAAACGTGGTTGTTAGATAGCTCTGCCCTTCGAAGGGAGTAGGGCATAAGGATGCTCACTTCTGTTTGGAATTCGCCCACAGCTCTGACAGTGTGTGCACACATCTATGTGTAGCCATTCATCCACATTTGAACAGAGTAGACAGTGAAATTGCTGTAAATACAGAGTGATAAGGAAGAAACAAAATCAAACCTGTTTTAAAACCCAGCAACACAACTGTAGCTGTGTAACTTTACAACAGCAACACTGCTTTAACAAAAAAGCAAAACCTCAAGACTTATTTGACATCAAAACAAACATTTTAAAAATGCTGTCTAATCGCTCTCGCTGTACTTTGATGTCACACACAGAACGGTCTGTGCAGTGCTGCTTCAAGTCCAACACCTTTTGTGTTTTATTAGGAGACGCACAACAGTTCTTCTGTGGCTTTATAGGTAATATTTTCACCTACACAATTTAGCAAAATCAGACAATATTGTGTCTAATATAAACCACAATATTAACCTCTTATTATTGAATTGTTGTAAATAAAAATCACATTTGGAACTGATCAGTGTTCAAAAAATGTTGGGAAATCACTTCATGTAGCCCTACAAGAGAGATTAATGATAAACTGTCTGAAAAAAAAGAAAGTCATGATTTAGAGGGGAAAAAAATCACCCACTGACTTTCACAGCTGCTACATAGAAACGACTTTCTACTTCGAGGACCTTCATAGAAATGTAGAGGAGTGAAACGTACAATATTTGTCTTTCAAATGTAGTGAAGTTAAAAGTCATAAGTTTCCAGAAAAAATAATACTCAAGTAAAGTACAGATACTCAAAAAGTGTACTTAAGTACAATACTCAAGTAAATGTACTTAGTTACTGTCCGCCTCTGGAGTGACCGTCAACAGGTGCTTGTTTGACCCCTGATACTAGACAGATGTGTATCAGCGGTCCTTCCTCATTTCTGTTTGATGTTTCAGCCTTTGGATCAGAAGCCGGTGCCCCTGCAGACGGGTGAGGAGGCCGAGTACATGCTGGCACTCAAACAGGAGTTCAGAGGAGCCATGAAGACGCTCCCCTTTTACATCCGTCCAGCTGCACCCAAGAAAGGCCAGTTTGGCATCAAAAATGAGCTCCGACATTTTAAAGGGTTCATATGATGTTGCTAAAAAGAACATATGTTGTGTATTTGGTGTAATGAAATATGTTTACGCGGTTTACGGTTTAAAAAACACATTATTTTCCACATAGTGTACATTTTTGTTTCTCCTCTATGCCCCTCCTTTCTGAAATGCGTAGTATTTTTTTCAAAGCTCATCGGTCTGAAAAGCGAGGTATGCTGTGATTGGCCAGCTATCCAGTGCGTTGTGATTTGCTGAATACCTCAAGCGTGTGACGGAATTGTTATGCCCCTTACATACTGTGATGCCGTATCCCGGTGCGACGAGACAAAACCAATAAAACCCATACAAACGAGGCATTTGTGCATCCAGTGGGGACATAATGATTATAATGACTTATACTGTTTTTTTTACACGTTGCTTTGCATATCGCGCCGCGTAAACATAAAAACCATGTCTGATTTGTGATCGGAAGAAATGACAAACAACAAGCGCTACTCGACACTGTCAAAAAACTCGCGTTTGAATCGTCAGTGGCAAATTCCTTAAATATAAAAAACGTACTTACAGGCTGTGAATCAGAAGCGCCAGACTGTCCTTGCAAAGATAGAACTGCCCCACTTTATAGAACAGCCTTTGTGCACAGACACATTGTAGGCTACTCTGCAGATTCAGGAAACAGTCATCCATAAAATGAACTGCACACATCTGAATATTTGGGTTAAAACTGTTCTGGAACAGTGTTGTAAAAAAAACTTAACCACTGATTTCTAGTCGTACCCTCTTTTGGAAGACCAAACAAAGTAACATTAGTTTCGCATTCACAACGAAACACACAGTGTCACACACGGCAGGCTAGAGTGAGCGGAGGCTGGCAGATTCGACGAAGAAGCGGCCGGTGGGCTTGCGGGAACCACATGTGACGACCCCGGGCTGGCTTCGTCCACGGTGAAAGCCGATCCACAGCGCGAAGTTAATGTATTTCCTCAGCACCGCACGGATCAGCTCTAGGCATGACGAAGCGGATATATCGTCCTCTTTTGGAAGGCCAAACAAAGTAGTTTAGCTTTCAAAACGAAACACACAGCGCTTTCATGACATGGCGGCAGCGGCAACAACAATACTACAGCATGAATAAAAGTTACGCCTTCTTTCTTTGCATGAATATTTGGGTGGTGTTATGCATATCTTCCCACATTGTGATGTAGACATGTTGGGGGCGTGTTTAAACGAGGCGTTTTAGGAGGGCGTGGCCAAGTCTTACCTTTTATAAAGAATATCTCTTTTGGTTTGAGACTTTAGTCTTTGCAACTTCAGGGATCTATCTATGCACAATCAGCTTGTAACACTTAAAGAGAAAGGAAAAATTAAATTGCATCATATGACCCCTTTAAGACATCCTGCATTTATTTGCTATACAGACTTTAGGAATACAAAACGCAGTGTTTTTGAGACAGATATTTGTATTCCAAGTTTCAGACTGTGTCATTTATACAATTTTTGAAATGTATTTGAAATTGTTTCTCTTTTTTTTCACAGATCAAAGATATAAAACCTACAGAATTTTTTCCCTTTATCTAAATTGGTCTATATTTTATAGTAAAGCATTAAATTTTTTTCTGACAAGATTCATGGTAAATTTTCACAATAAGTGTAAAGACCCCTTTCTAGAGCAATGTGTGATTAGCAATTTGAAGTTATTTTGTCCTCTTGACAGATGTGGAGCGTTATTCTGACAAATACCAGAAAATTGAAACCTCTGATAACAGTTTGGAATGGAAGCCAGGTGAGTATTTATCTCAAGCGATTCCCTTCCGTGCTTTTAGTATTATTTATATGCTACTACTTATTATAGCTTTTTTATAGTTATTAATAATAAGCTTTATTATAGTTTTTTATTATATGTTAAATTAGCTTTTATATTTAACAGTTTTCGTTTTAATTATGTGCTTTTGTCATTTTTACGTAATGTTGATTTCCACAAAAATTAATTTCGATAAGTCCCTCCTTTTATTGACCAAATAAGGTAAAAAATCTGGGTTACAGTAAGATACTTACAATGAAAGTGAATTCATAGACTGTTAAATAAATGTTTTAATAAACATAGCCACACGATGTAAACAATAGCGTGTAATCATAACATTTCTGTGTATAGTTATATGAATTTTAGAACTTTGTTTTCATGACAACATAAAGCCTAAACACTAAAACTGTAAAAAAAACTTCACAAGCTTATACTACCATTTATACATTTTAACAAAACAAAAAATTATAAAACAAACTAAATAGTATTTTTAATGTATTTTTATTTTAACAGTGTCAATTAGTAAATGTATTCAGTTAATAAATGTATCATTTGTTATTAATTTTACTACTTAATCTTATTTCAGTTAGTCAACATTTATACACTTCATTTGGTTTTTTGTGTAATATTTATATATATTTTTCAGCTTAATTTCAGTGAACAAAAATGTTTTTAATAGCTTTAGTTTTCAATATCAACATTGATTCACTTGCGTCTCTGCACACTTGTGTGATCCTCTACATCCATTTGTGTGTTTTAGATTGGAGGCATTTTCCGAAGGAGCTGCGCGTGAGAGAGAAGAGACCCCTGAGAGACAGTGAGTGTGTCTGATGCCGTTAACTGGCTCTTACGCTCTAATACTGGACACTGTGTTCTGCTGCAATCGAGCAGAGACGCTCAGTGCAGGAAGCATGCGTTTTGTAAATGTGCTCTTTTAAAACCCAGATAAGGGAGCAGGTGAGGCTGATGTGCTCATGAATGAGTGTGTAAAGACGAGCCGAACCGGCAGGTCTGCGCTTCGCTCTCTGACTCATCTGCGTCTCTGGGGAAATCAGAGAGACGGCTCTCAGCCGCGCTGCACACACATCTCCAGAATGAAAGGATGGAGAGAAAGAGGAGATGAGAGAGGGATGAAGGTTTAGGCTTGAAGAGCGTCTGTCACCAAGAGAGGAGAGACAAGATTATTTTTAGTCCTTCTGTGTCTTTTGTCAGAGGAGCTTTGATCAATGAGTTGATGTTATTATGGGAGGATGCTGCTGATGTCGTTTCCACAGTCACAAATACGGTTTTGCTTATATGGTTGCAGAAAGCCCAGCTGTTCCCAAACAACCCAAACAGCCACGAGTGGACAAAGAGGAGATCATACGCAAATTGGAGGTGCACAAATACCTGTTTAGGGTGCCGTTAATGTGTAAAGCACTCAAAAATAAAGAGTTTTAATCGACTTTATTACACATTCACAGATATAATGTGCATATGAACAGAATGTGTGTGTTTCTATTCAGACTCTGGAGCAGAAAGAGGAAGACGGGAGTTCTGATGAAGAGGAGGGAGAGAAAAAGAAGCCAGAAGAGGAAGAGGCTGAGGGAGAGGAAGGGTATGATGAGGAGGAATTTGAGGATGTAAGTTATTCCATTCTGTTGTGATATTAAGCCAATATGTTTGATCAAGATCAACAGGGAAAGTGAAGAAATGGAAAAAAGGACCTGCAGTTTATAATTTAATACATTTATAATTTTAATCAAATGTATACCTTGAATGCATTGAAAGTCACTTGGATAAAGCATCTGTCAAATGCATAAATGTACATTTAATTTAATTTTAAATTTAATTTAATTTAAGTCCAGTTGATTTTAGCTTAAAGGAATATTCTAGGTTTAATACCAGAAAGTCACCCACTTGGAGCAGGTTATTTTAGTATTTTTTTATATACTCTTATACTAGGATTTATCGGTGACACTTTACACCAAGGTTCCATTAGTTAACATTGGTTAATATGCAGTAACTAACATTAACTAGCAGGAAGTACAAAATTGTTACAGTGTTCATTAATCTTTGTTATTGTTAGGTAAATAAAATATAACTCATTGGAGTTAGTTAGCTCAGGCCATAAAGATATTAACAGATACAAGTTTTAATTTTAATAAAGGTATGTTGAAATTAACATCAACAAAGGTTTTAATAGGCTAGAAGTATTTTTCATTGATCGCTCATGATACTAATATAATTACATAATGTTAACAAAATACAATTATTGTAAAATGGTTACAATTATTAATATTTAGAACTTTATATATATATATAATAATATATATATATATATATATATTATGTGTGTATATATACAGGTGCATTCAATAAATTAGAATGTCGTGGAAAAGTTCCTTTATTTCAGTAATTCAACTCAAATTATGAAACTCGTGTATTAAATAAATTCAACGCACACAGACTGAAGTAGTTTAAGTTTTTGGTTCTTGTAATTGTGATGATTTTGGCTCACATTAAAAAAAAAAAACACCAATTCACTATCTCAACAAAATAGAATACTTCACAAGACCAATAAAAAAAAAACATTTTTAGTAAATTGTTGGCCTTCTGGAAGTATGTTCATTTACTGTACATGTATTTGGTTGGGCCTCCTTTTGCATGAATTTCTGCATCAATGTGGCGTGGCATGGAGGTAATCAGCCTGTGGCACTGCTCAGGTGTAATGGAAGCACAGGTTGCGTGATAGCGGCCTGAGGCCTTCTGCATTGTTGGATCTGGTGTCTCTTATTTTCCTCTTGACAATACCCCATAGATACTTTGGGTTCAGGTCTGGTGAGTTTGCTAGCCAATCAAGCACAGTAACACCATGGTCATTGAACCAGCTTGTGGTGCTTTTGGCAGTGTGGGCAGGTGCCAAATCTGCTGGAAAATGAAATCAGCATCTCCATGAAGCTTGTCAGCAGAAGGAAGCATGAAGTGCGCTAAAATTTCCTGGTAGATGGCTGCGCTGACTGTAGACTTCAGAAAACACAGTGGACCAAAGTCCTCTTTCAGATGAAAGTAAATTTTGCATTTAATTTGAAAATCAAGGTCCCAGAGTCTGGAGGAAGAGTGGAAAGGCACAGAAACCATGTTGCTTGAAGTCCAGTGTTAAGTTCACAGTCAGTGATGATTTGGCTGCCATGTCATCTGCTGGTGTTGATCCACTGTGTTTTCTGAAGTCCACAGCCAACGCAGCCATCTACCAGGAAATTTTAGAGAACTTCATGCTTCTTTCTGCTGACAAGCTTTATGGAGATGATGATTTCATTTTCCAGCAGGACTTGGCACCTGCCCACGCTGCCAAAAGCACCAAAAACTGGTTCAATATCCATGGTGTTACTGTGCTTGATTGGCAAGCAAACTCACCAGACCTGAACACCATAGAGAATCTATGGGGTATTGTCAAGAGGAAGATGAGAGACACCAGACCCAACAATGCAGATGACCTGAAGGCCGCTATCAAAGCAACCTGGGCTTCCATTACACCTGAGCAGTGCCACAAGCTGATTGTCTCCATGCCACGCCGCACTGATGCAGTAATTCATGCAAAAGGAGGCCCTACCAAGTTTTGAGTACATGTACATTAAATGAACATACTTTTCAGAAGGCCAGCAATTCACTAAAAATTTTTTTATTGGTCTTACGAAGTATTACTAATTTGTTGAGATAGTGAATTGATAGGTTTTTGTTAAATGTGAGCCAAAAACATCACAATTAAAAGAACCAAAGACTTAAACCACTTCAGTCTGTCGCAATTGAATTTATTTAATACACGAGTTTCACAATTTGAGTTGAATTACTGAAAAAATGAACTTTTCCACAAATTCTAATTTATTGAGATGCACCTGTATATATATATATTTCATTTGAGGTAATTTTATATGCTATTGTCTTTTATATATGTATGTATGTATGTATACGTACATAAAGTTTAAGTAATTTTAGCACTTCAGTTAAAACTTAATTTATTCCAGTTAGTTGCTAAGGCCACATTTCATTATATTTAATTTCAGCTTTATTTCAATTAGTGAGTTTTATTTTAAAATAATAGATTGACAGTATGTGTGGTAAATGTTCGGCAAAATAATTGTTTCGACTGGTCCCTCCTTTTATTTACCAAAAAAGGGGTCAAATCTGGGTTACAGTGAGACTCTTACAATGAAAGTGAATTCATGAATATTTAAATACTCAATAGTTTAATAGTATAGCTGCAATAATACACAAGTGTTAAAAGAAAAAATAATCTATGTGCTGTTATAAACTTATAAGCTTTTAAAACCTCTAAAAAAAATCTCCCATTTACTTCCTCAGTATAACCTTGATTTTGCCCTTTTAGAATATTGTGTAGTACTCAATATTATACCACAAATGCTATTGACTGAGGTGAACCTGTATTAAAATAAACATTCAATACAAGTTTTAGCCAATTAATCCTATGTATGTGTGTAACAGGAAACAGATTACATCATGTCCTACTTTGACAATGGGGATGAGTTTGGAGGAGACAGTGATGATAACATAGATGAAGCTGTTTACTGAAGCAGGTGACGGCGGCTCCAGAGTGCCCTCCTTCGGCCAGTGAGTGTCGCTGGAACTGCTCTGTCCCTCAGGACCGTTCTAGCTTGGATCATTATGTTTGGCAGCTGATGTTGAAATCTGTATGCAGTGGATTTCCTCTCATCCGATCGGTTGGCATGGCGGCTGATTGCTGACAAAGAGCGTTTGAATCCGAGGGTTACAGCTGGAGGACACAGAGAAGACACTGAGGCACAAACTTCTCTCTTAATGCAGCTATACGTTCTTAGAGTTTTGTAAATAATTATTAGTTCACAACTGAAATAATGACATGTTTTAGTACATGCTTTAGACAGTTGTATTTGTCTTAATAGCTTTTATACAGCTTAGATTTGTGAAAAAAGACCCGTAAATGTAGATTGCTTATTTTGGATGATAATCACATAATATTTTGTAAAGTCTCAAGTCATGTGGTTGTAAATATTCATGTTATTGCCATTTTATGTAATGAAGTCACACTGTGTCAAGACTTTGTCTCATAGATTGATAGATGGATGAGCAGTTCTGTCATGTGGCCTGTATGAGGTGTGATACTACATTAAAGCACAATCATTTCGATTTTACTGTGTTGTCCTCCACAGTTAATGTGTAAATATATATTATATATATATATTATATAATTATATATATATATAATATATCTATATATATAAGTATATGGTGTGTGTCTTAAGGCAATTAAAGTATAACAGTAAATGTCCTTGGTTAAGTTGAATCACAGGTCTCACTCTCATTACCTTTAATTTACTGTGTATGAATCTTTCTTTCACGTCTCTGGAATCTCATTTGACCAGATACACCTAAAAAGAATCCAAATAGAAAGAAAATGTCATGTTCTTTTGAGCAAATGGTCAACAGAGGAGAAAGAATTGTTCTTGACGTGACTCTTCATCTTGAGAACACTCCACTGGTTGGGCAAATTTGCTGAAGCTGAATTTAGTAGCTGACTCAGGCGTGCTTTACAGACGACAGGCAGAGGAATCCTTCCAGGAATAAGTCTGGGCTTTTATTCAAGGAAGCGGATAGCAGTTCATCTCCAGTGGAAGATTACAGCAGCCGGAGATGACTGACATATAAGAGCAGTCAAATGAAGGCGCTGCAGTGATATATTCACACTCAATGCCAACACTCAGAGAGGAGAAATCTAGAATGCTCAATTAAGTCAAAGATATCCTGATTTTAGTCTAGCTACACTGTTGAGCTCAGGGTTAATGACAAATGTCAATAATAATGTACAGCATGTTTATGTTAAGGAAATAGTGCCATTTTTGGCAGAAAATTTAGGGACCACCATAAGAGGACAAAATTCAGTGGTCAAACAATACAAATTGTCTAATGGCTGATTCTAAATCTGTTTCCTTAGTCATTAATATATGTCTACAGCCTTACAGTGTACCAATCGTTAATATATTAAATATTAATAATATGTATCAAATTAAAATATTTCTTAAATATAATGGCACCACACCACATTTACAGTCTGTGCTTTTATAACAAAGAACTACGGAGAACAAAATGGCCAAAAATCTGACATCAATGTGTTACATTTTAATAATTTCAATTCAAAGTTTTAAATTAAGTGCATTAAAACATAACTGTGGTGATTTGGGACATGCAAATAGGCTGATATTCCGAAATCAAAAATGTTTAAATCCCGTTTTATTTTTAAAAATATATTTTGCATTACACAGAGTTACAATACGTTTAACGTCCTTCGGATGAGACGTTAAACAGAGGTCCTGACTCTGTCTCTGTGGTCATTAAAAATCCCATGGCACTTCTCTTAAAGAGTAGGGGTGTAACCCCGGTGTCCTGGCCAAATTGCCCCCCCCCCCTGGCCTTTGTCAATCATGGCCTCCTAATAATCCCCATACACTTGATTGGCTCTATCTCTCTCTCTCCTGTCCACCTGTAGCTGGTGTGTGGTGAGCACACTGGCGCCGTTGTCCTGTGGCTGCCGTCGCATCATCCAAGTGGATGCTGCACACTGGTGGTGGTTGAGGAGAGACCACCACACATGATTGTTAAAATCTCTCAAAAGAGTTTAATGAATAAAAAAGTTCTCACAGAGTTAAAACCACCACAATCTAATAAAAAAAAAAACATGTTAAGGATAAAGGGATTCCATTCCGCTGAAAGACGGCATATGGCTCACTAACAGCAGGTGTGTAAACCAAGAGTGTACGTCTGCAGCCAGACCCTGAACTCCCATAGCAGAAGTGAAGTGATTACCTGGCCTAGACACAATCTGTCCACACAATACTCACATTTCTCAAAAAGCTCATCAGATTTCTGCAGAACTTAAATGCTCATGATTCACAAAGTTCCCATTGCTTATGTATGCGTTCATTAAATACTTTGACTAATGTGAGAATGCTTTCAGCTAAGACTATAATCTAATCTTTAAAGGAATAGTTCCCAAAATGAACGTTTGTTGAAAATGTACTCACCCTCAGGCCTTTCAAGATATAGATGAGCTTGAAATTTAGTATTACATCACTTGCTCATCAATGGATCCTCTGCAGTGAATGGGTGCCGTCAGAATGAGTTTATAAAGCTCATCCCGTTGTCTTTTCGCATCAAAATCCACCAGCATATTTGTTTAGAACTGTTTCCACTTGTAAAATGTGTGTATGTCTCTCGTGATTCAGACAAAACAACTTTTTTAGTGCAGAAAGCAATAGTTATTCAAGTTCAAAACATCTCAGTGATGATTTGCTTATTACAAACACAGCTTTTCACTTCACAAGATGTTAATTGGTGGACTGGAGTTGTGTGAACTACTTGTGGATTACTGTGATGTTTTTATCATTTGTTTGGGCTCTCATTCTGACGGCACCCATTCACTGCAGAGGATCCATTGGTGAGCAAGTGATGTAATGCTACATTTCTCCAAATCTCTTCTGATGAAGAAACAAATTAATCTACATCTTGGATAGCCTGAGGGATAATAAAGTTTAATCAAATGTTCATGTTTTAGTGAACTATTCCTTTAACACATTGTACTATGTTTAAACACATCCTGCACATTTTCAATCGAAATTCCATCTAGGCCTGGCCGGGCCGTGCAGAGACCTTTGGAGGGGCAGGTGCACAAAGTATAAAAGGGGCACATGGAGCACGGCTTTTAATAGGGCTGTGCTCTTTGCTGAGACATGTATCGAAATGGATGCTTCTGTATTGATACAGCAGCAAACTGTAACAGTGTTTTTTTTTTTAAAGAAACGCAGAACAGAAAAGACCATTTTAAGTTTAAAAGTTAAACAAATATTTCTTTGCACCTCTTAATCACTCTGAAAATAGAAACGGAATTAAATTAGGCCTATTATTATTATTGAGTTTACAGGGTATGGTGGTTTTGCTGTTGTAAACACTACTGTTGTTGTTGTTGTAGAAAAAATATTTCTGTCTTATTTAAAATAGAATTATATTATAATCCTGTTCTGAATTTATTCATTTTTAAAATTATAATGATGATAAAAAACAGGATTGATAAGTAGCCTATAAATCAGAGGATGAAAAAAATCAGTATAAAGCCTGTTTTATCAGTGTTGTGATAATTATTTTTAAGGCACTCTACATTTTAAAAATAAATACTGTAATAAAAAAGTTCAAAGTAATAGTTTTTTAGTCAGATAAAAAAGACATAAAGCAAGACTCCTCGACGCCTTAAAAATTTCAATAAAAGCAAGAACGAAAAAGAACAGGCACCTTTGTTTATATTGCTGTGTGTAGAACGTTAGCTGCGTTTTTAATATTTAATTTTAAAGAAATTTAATTTCGTCCCCCGCACTTTATTCGGGCAGGTGGGTTCACGTAGAGGTTTCTAGATTGAAATTCAAAGAGACAGTATCAATAGTCTATGCACGTTTTATTCGTATCCAAAATGAGGAGAAATGAATATCTGGAGCGCACAACACTCTCATGCAGTGTATGTTTAATCCATACTCGAAGCCGGAGGGCACCTCTTGTGCAGAAAGTCCCAAACCGAACTACAGAAGCAGGTTGCCAACTTAGCAATTGGTTCTAAATTTAGCAACTTTTCGAACCCTAGCAAAACTTTTTCTTCACAAAAAGAACCTGCAACAAATTTAGGCCTTATTTTAAATTTTATTTGGCTACTTTTGCAACTTGTGATAAGTGACTCAAAAAATAAAAAGGCGTAAAATTTCCAAAAAGAGAAACCAAAGATGCCTAACATACCGTGAATTCAGTTACGCTACTTGCTACTGTTCAATTGCTAATAATATAATAATAATAATTTAATAAATTGTAATTTATGATACACATCGTTAGTTGTGGCTACTGTGATGTTGATCAGTTAATACACTGTAAGATAAATATGTAGTAAAATGGAAAAGGTGCTAGTAATTTTCCAAGACGTTATCCGTTATCTGTTGTAACCCGAAAACACAAAATACAATGCTTAATTTAAAATGCAGGTAAAAACCTGCAAATTCTTTTCTTAGCGTGTAGCATACTGACTACTAATACACTGCTTAAAACTATAATTGTTCAGAATGTGTAGTTTTACTAGTTTACTAGCTAATAAAAAAACTTGTAATCGTTCAAAAATGTGTGTGTTCAATAATTCAATGTTGTATATAAAAAAAGTTATTTATATTTTAACATTATATTATGCATTTATATTATTTTACCAACAAATCTAAATGAACATATACAAATATATGTTTTTGCTGAGATTTGACAATTTTGCATCGTGATTACGTAATGACGTCATCACGCAAAGACATCACAACGTCATTTAGCAACTTTTAGCAACAAATCAATCTTCCTTTAGCAACTTCCCCTGAAAACTATCCTGTTAAACATTTTCTCAGTAAATTTAAGAAGGATATTGATGTTAATTGCTCCTTTTGCTCTTTCTACTTGGAAACTGTACTCCACATCTTCTGGCACTGTAGTTATGTTAAAAAGTTATGGTATGATGTCTCTATGTTTATCAAAGAAAAGGTACACTTTAATTTTGAAAATGAAAATGTAGTTTTTGGATATTTTAATTATGATAATGTAAATAACGAAGTTTTTGTTATTAATCAGTTTATTTTGTTGGTTAAGTTTCACATTCATAAGTGTAAATTCTCACAAAAAACCCTGTTTTACAGTATTTTTAAAGAGTTGGAAAATGACTTGTGTACTATTCAACATAGTACTAATAGAAAGGCAATTAAAGCTGTCAGTTTGTGTTCTGTCTTCAAAATTTTTGAGTAATGTAAAGGTCATGCATGTCTCTGAATATGTGTGTATATGTTTTGATATTTATTTATTATTTTTTTACCTTTTCTTTTATCCTTTGTTACCCTGGCTTTGTATTGTTTTGTATGTCGTTTAAACCATAATAAAAAAAATTAAAAAAAATAAAAAAAATAAAAACTTCCCCTGAAAATTATTTGGCAACACTGCATAGAAGGAATGACTTATGACGTGCAGGAAACCCTAATATGGACAAAAGCACCTGTAGCTGAGCTGAATAAAAAGCAGAACAAAACATGAAAACAATAAACACACGATTGTGAAAATATATGGTTTATGTGTGTTTTTCAAGTTATTTCCAGGTAATAAATAAACTTTATGAATAATGCGGTACTGATTGACATATAATTTAGTAGCCTATATAAACTATACATTTCCTGCCTTATTCTGTGATAAAAAATGGGGGAAAAGGTGCTCATAGTAGCCTTTATAAACCGATCATAAATTTGTCATTAGGAAAATATTGAACAAAAATATTATAGCCCCTTGCTGCAGCTAACCATATGTCCACAGGCTACAAACAGCAATATAAACAACAGCTGTGCATGCTCTCATCACGCCGGTCTTGTATAATAATAATAATAATAATAATTTAATAATATAAGTATACAAGCACACCGCTCCGCTGAGAACTGCACTTACTGGCAGCCAAGGACTTTATGAAGGCATCCTGGTAGCAGTGTTGCCAAATAATTTTCAGGGGAAGTTGCTGAAGGAAGGTCGATTTGTTGCTAAAAGTTGCCAAATGACGTTGTGACGTATGTAACACACTTATTCCAGGAACATGATTCTTTTTGACACTTGAGGTCTTAGACTGTATACATTATTATTATTATAGGACACTCACATGTCCTATTGGACACTCTGCATGGTAAAAGCTTTATCCACGTTCACATCACCACTCATCCCATATGAATGAGGCTGAGAATATGAGGATCTGCTCACAGCTACAAATACTGTATACTGCTAACATGTTTCAGGCAATTCATTATTAAACAGAACATCTCTTGTGTTGCATTCCCAAATATATGTTGCATACAGAAAGACCTTCTGAAGGAGATCTATAAGCATCCAGATTTCCTCCCAACAAGGAGATCTTGAATTGAAATGCACTTGACAATCTCATGTTGATTCTTGCTCACAGATGCTGGACTGTTTTGATGTAGTCCAACAAGTAAAGAATTGGAATGAATCGGAATATATGCAGCTAACCTATGAAGCCATATACTGTGTTCACATATTATTTTCTTTCACATTTAAAAATACCGCTTGAACAACGATTCGCCTTTATATAGTTTGAAAGTTGTAGAACAAAGCAGAACTAACTAACTAATCTTTGGTTGAAAGGGTTTTTGTGTCGGTCTGTATCAGGGGTAGGCAAGTTCGGTCCTAGATAGCCGCAGTCCTGCAGAGTTTAGCTCCACCCTGAAAAAAAAAAACTCACCGCCTATCGGCCTTAGTATCCTGAAGACATTGATAGCTTGTTCAGGTGGTTGAGTGGGTTGGAAGCTGAACTCTGCAGGATGCGGCTCTCTAGACCAAACTTGCCTAACCCTGGTCTGTCATGACTGGCCTGAGCTGATTATGGCCGTTCTTTAATTCAGTGGTTCCCAACACTGGTCCTGGAGGCACCCCAACACTGCATGTTTTGCATGTCTCCTTAATCAAACACACCTGATTCAGATCATCAGCTCATTAGTAGAGACTCCAAGACCTGAAATTGGTGTGTCAGAGAAAGGAGACATGCAAAATGTGCAGTATTGGGGTGCCTCCAGGACCAGGGTTGGGAACCACTGCTTTAAATGGCCTGATCAGCCTTTTTAAAGGCCACGTCCCTTTAATAGACTGGCCTCTACCCAAACGTTGTAATTTCAGTCTGGAGTAAATCTGCATAGTCATTCATACATGTATGAGACGTTTTTATCCAAAGATACTTACAGTACATTCAAAGTATCAGCGGTGTTTCGTCCGTAAACGTTTTTAAATGAATCCTTAAGTAAACGAATCTCGATTGTTCATTAAAGCCTTCAAAGACTCACTACTAGGGCTCGACACATGGCTTTGTGAACAGACATTTCATTGGATGAACCTGCTGAACGGTTACGCCCCTTAACTGAACGTTTTGAATCTGATGTTGTTCGTGAACAGAGCACGAATGAACTGCGAAATTAAAATTAATAAAACTTGTTTGGTTTTAACGAATCGGTTGTGAATGAGTTAATTATACAAAAACACACTATTTTACACGTATCCCCGCCAACTGCCATGACGATGTAGGCCTACCTGAAGAAAGAATAACTGAATCACTCACTGAATATGGAGAACTCTTTTTAGTAAACAGATTCAAAAGATTTGAATTACTGGAAAGAATCAAAATAACTAACACAGTGCAAAAAATAAAAGTAAAACGTCAATACCTACGTAAAATATCTACATAAAATATTGTTGTGAATATTGTTAGGGTGCAATAGGTCATTCTGGGTGGTTGGTAAGGCATTGGCCAAAATAAGTCAAAGTAAGAGCACTGGTCTCTAAAAATACTGTAGCTTTGGCTATTCCTTTAGTCCTTCGATCAAAGTTTATAGGATTAATTCAAAGTGATTTCAGTCCAATTGGTTAAAAAATGCTTGATATACATGATTTGTGGCATCATTAAACTACACAAGACTTATATGGCCAAAGTGTACTTTTTTGGGTTTAGGGGTTTGTTCAAATACCAAGTATTTAAGTATAAGTATTAGTATTTTGAGCAGTTTATCAATCAAAGCAAGCTATCCATCCTCATCATGTGTGCTAAATAATGTTGTTTTTAATATGAATTATCTGCATTATTCTATTAATAACATATCCCGCTGATATAATCTCAATGCATTTTTACAAAATGCTTCACGTTCTAGACCACAGTGTGTAAAACAAATACCAAGGCCCTTGTTGCATCTGTCAATCACAGCAGAGCCCCTCTCTCTCTCTCTGTTGAAGCAGACAGCATAGTCAGCAGGACAAACTGTACTTCTCTCACATAACAGTAAAGAAGCCAAAGACAACTGGATTGTGGAAATAATTAGCTGATGGCTGGAATAATCAATACTATGGCATCTTTATGTAACAGTTTGACATTTTCATTTTAATCTTCTCTACAAAAGCAAGAGTGAATGGCAGCTCATAGCTGACAGTATGCAGTGCTTTTCATACAATATCACGTAATGGAATCACAAGTGTGCAACCTAACAAATCTCACAGAAAAAGCAAAGACTAGGAGACACACGCTCTGCTTGGGTGGATTTCTGAAACTAGGGTAGAGTTCAAGCGGTGGAAACAGAGAGACATAAAGAGTACGTGATGGAGGTCAGGAAAGACTCAGATCATTTTTGAGACTGCTCTAAGAAAAGGAACAGCTGCACAGTGAGTAAACAACTATATCAGGTGTCTGATTCTCTAATTTGATGCTCCCAGGATTGCTGATGTTGTCCTTGATGCAGTTCCAACCCAGCACGCATCCTGTCCTGTACATATGATTCTTGACAGGATGATTCTTCTCCCGTCCCACTGAAAGGTTTAATTTATTAACTGTGTTTGCTGGTTACCATATTAAAGGTGAAGTGTGTCATTTCCTTAACACTAGAATCACCAAATAAATTTGCAATAACAAAAATAATCAGGTTTTCCCAAACCTTCCCCCACCATTGGTTGACCAGAACAAATAGTCATGCCCCAAACTCCCATTGGTTCAGCCTATGTTGCCATGCTCAAACAAAGCAAAAAAAAAATGTTTTGATTGCACAGTGTCTGTATTTTTCAAGGAAATCAACCTATAAATAGCTTATTTAAATTTTTAAAGGGAAATAACTTTTAAACAACTTTGACTTGAAGTATTACGGCTCATATCATACCTGTCAATCACAGAATAGAGTCCCTGGTGGTAAGCATTAGTCAGCAGGACGACCTGTGCACCACTCACATTACTGTGGAGAAACTGAAGATAACTGGGCTATGGCAAAAATAAAATAAAATAACTTCACAAAAATATTCTTTATGTTTTACAACAGAAAACAACAACAACAACAACACACAAGCTGTTTTTAATAGTAAGATTTAAGGTGAATTAATCATAATTAGCTTAACTGAACATAAATGTCAGTCAGATGTTAATATATACAAATATACATAAATCTATACAGCCTGCATCTCTGTTAAGTATGACTGTCTGACATTTTCACTTTAAACTGCTCATCAAATGCAAAGAGATAAATGCCAGCACAGGTTCAGAGACGCTTTCCTTTCTGACCTATGCAGTGGGCTTCAACCGCTGATGTATTTGCCTCACACAACATCATGCAATGGCATTACACAATTCACTCCAGCTTACAGAAACATATAGAAAAATCAAGAGAATGCGAGTAAACTCTGGATTTCTGAGCAAGGTTCAAGTTCAAGAGCTGGAAATGGAGCGAGTACGTGAGCGAGACAGAGGGGGGTCAGGAAAGGTGCAGTTCCTTTTTGAGAGTGTGCTATAAAGAGGAACAGCTGCACAGTGAGTAAACAGCCGCATCAGGTTGCTTATGTCTGATTTAATGGTTCCAGGATTGCTGATCTCGGCCTTGAGTCAGTTCCATCCCTACACGCATGTGGTCCTGCATGGATGACCATGGACAGGGCAACTCCTTTCTGAGTTTTTTCATATATTATTTTATTCTCTGCCTTTCATTAATGATTTTGTATTGCATATATTAATTTAGCAACACTTTTAAGAAAAAAAATCTTGTAAAAATACTAAATAGAAGCATTTTCACTAGTGGAATTTTGGACCCCGTTGCCCAACCAAAATATGGCATCCATAAATTGATCCATATGACAGAATACTGTAAGTGTACTGTAGACATACTGTAGATGGTTACCAGCACGTTCACTTTGCCCATTTGGATTGGATCGTACATAACTGAAATGCTATTCTGAACACACACCCATGAATGGAAGTGCTTTGCCCATGAGGAAATAGCTCTTGAATATCTTCCAGCCAGAAAACACTCCCTTCAGATACACACAACAGGGGCTACGTGTTTTTGTCTCTGGCTATCAAACTTTCCTCTACATTCGTCCTCATGCCAGGAGTTTAGACAGACTCTGCACTAATGCATTTACACACCAGATGTTGCATAAAACAAAACCACAGTCTTAGAACAGTAACTGGGGAATTTCACAGTATGTAACTATACATAGTACTCAGATATACAGTAAATGTACAGGATATATCGCGTGATAGATATATAAAGATAGATAATAATATATATAATACATAGATAGGATAGATCTATGATGCTCCGGGTAAATTATCCAAAATATATCATTTTGTATAGACGATATCTAGATAGATAGATAGATGATAGACAACATACACCTTGATAGTGAAGGGACAACATAGACACCAAGTCGATAATAGATAGATCGTGAATTATCCAAAATAATAAAGTTTGTATGCGATAGATTAGATCTGACAAGAGACCGACAGACCGACTAGATAGAAGATAGAATATGAGCGTAGATAGATAGATAGATAGATAGATAGATAGATAGATAGATAGATAGATCTCATACAAATGACACTTAATTACATTGATAATTTCATTTTTATTGTATTCTGTAATGTTATTAAAAGTTCAGAATAAAAAAAAGTTCAAATAAAAAATCAAGAGTACAAAATGCACAACAATCTGTTTCAAATTTCAAAGTGGATTAACTTGACAGTAATACTCAATTATACTGTATACTATTAAAAACGGACTATATACTATATATGCATATTCTAATTTCTATATTAAATTAGAAATACACATGCTGCTAGGAAAGACTGTAATACTAGACACAGCACACCAACAGCTCAGCAAACAACTCATAATGATATATAATTGTTTCCACTCACAAAACTGCATAACATTTTTGTGCATTACAAAAATATTGTCTCTATAATCCGAAGGCTTATCTACCACAAACACTTTCCAATTTGAAATATGTGCAGACAAAATATTATGCCAATATGGCAAAATCATAAATGTAAAAACTCTCTCAGATTCTGAGGATTCTTCAGAATTAAACATGAAGACGTCAGTGGTCATTTTCAAGAGGTGGGTTCTTACATCAGCAAAACAGTCCAGCTTCAGACGACTTCACCGACTTGCAATCAACCAGTTCTTGGCGTGACATAGCATTTCATAGTCCGCAACTCTGAAGTCAAGCATGCATGGTCCATTAGCAATGTCATTCTGAGATCTAAAATCTGAATCTCCCTGCATTTGATCTTCCGTTGGAGTCTCTTTTGAAGGAGAACTCCACTTCCGATGCAGTCTTAGTTTTGCTGTTTAATCAGAAGAAAGACAGACACAATCCTTAGTGCAATCTCAACTATGGTTGAGGCTATGTTTATATATGTCTATTTATATGTGCATGTGTACCTCAGTGTATGCTGGGGGAGGGGGGAGCGCATGAATGCGCATGAATATAGGACTGTCATCCTCGTCATAATCATCTAGGAGAGGAATGAAGGAACTCTCAATGTGGTCGTCTCGGGAGATCTCGCTGTAGCTAGGTGGAGAAGACGGAAGTGACACGCAGGTGCTGGAGCTGCCACTGCCGTCCTGGCTGCTCATGCTGCTGGTGCGACTGTTCATGCCATTGTAGGGGATCGTACCGATGACCAGAGGAACATCTAAGATGAGCTTCTCACTTCCTGGGATATGCAAGTAGATCTGACCCCGGGGAGAAAGAGATGACATACACTCTTTAAAAATTAAGATTCCAAAAGGAGGTTTTTGCAGTGAACTGTTTTAGGTTCCCCAAAGAACCTTTCAGTGTGAACAGTGTGAAGAACATTTAGAAACTTTTTCCACATTAAAGAATGTGTTGTGCAATGGAAAGGATGGTAAAGGTTCTTCATGGAACCATCAATGACAATAAAAAACTTTTATTTTTCAAAGTGTAAGCTCAGATCCGCAGGTGGAGTCCAAAGCATCTGCATTGATTATCAAGAATATAACTTACCCTCAGACAATAGTCAACGTGGATAATGTCACAGCCCAGGATAGTTGGTTTCAGCTTTGGCACACGAAGCACTCTCCCCTGCCACATGTCACACATGCCAGAGATGATGTGGTCTCCCCTGACAGAAGTGAGCTTCTCGTGAAACTCTTTGGTGCGGCCGTTTGCCCGGTAAATGTGCTTGGCAATGATGGCGGCTTTAGGAACAACGATCCGAGAGCAGGAGTTCTCGAACTGAGCATCAATGCATATGTCTTCTCCTTCACAGTAACCCTTCCGGCCTATGCGAGCGGCCACTGAAACGCTGCCGTCGGGAATAAACATGCAGGTGACTTTCTTCTGTTTTGCTCCTGTAACTGGGGCCTGAGAGGAAGCAGAAAGGGCTGAATTACTCTCTCACGTTTCAATCACATTCATTTCACAGAAATGTGTGTGAACTGTCTGGACTTAATCACCATGAGCTCTTGGGTGTTGACGTCAATGGGTTCGTCCACCTCGAAATATCGCTTGCATTCTGCATACTGATGGCCTGATTTCTCTATGACGGCCTTCACGTAGTATCGGACTGAGCCAAACTTCCCCACATAGGAGGAAACAAGGCACCTGTTTGGGAGGAGCAGATCTTACATTAAAATTGTGGCAAAATTATTTGAATGCAATAACAATATAAAGGGGAATTTGTAAACGAAACCCACCCTGACTCTGGAAGTTCAAACCCGAACATGAACTCGTATCTGTTTTCAGGCCTGAGAGTGATGGAGCCATCTGCATCTGCAAAGGAGAGATTGCGCTTTGAGAAACACTCTATTGCCATTATTGAATTATGTTCATGTCTTTCAAATGTTCAATTTAGGAAAGATTTTTCAATAAACAAGTCTTAAACTTACATTCACCCCCTCACAACCCCCCATTTCTAAATTGACCACCTCAAACTAAATTCTGAGACAACAAAGACACCAATTAGACACCAAAATCTGAGTTAAATTATAAGGGAGAAAAACAACTGTCCAAGTCCACCCTCATTCAAACTATGCGAGTGAACTACTTGAACCACCCCAGAGGGAGTCAAAACTAAATGTTGAAGGTCTTTACGATTGAATTCGCACACAGAGTTAACCAAAGTTTGTGCCTCACCTGTTGGCTGATGATCGAGGTGAAGAACTTCTTCATATTTCAGGTACTCAATCTCATCCCTGCAGTGCATCTTTCCTTTATTATAATCGACTTTGGCGCATCCGATTCCGAGCAGTTTAACGGCGGAGATCTGCACCACCTCCGCCACTTCCACGATCACCTGCCCAGCCACTTTATCTCCGCCGCTGAACGCGCTCTTGTTCGGGTCGCTAAACTGAACCTCGAAGGTCTTGGGTTTCTTTGTTAGTACACCCATGTTGTTGTTTTATTGACTGTGCGAATATTAATTCCAATAATGCCACTAAACGTTGTATTATAGGCCTATTTAATGTAACTGAATGAATCAGTTGCGCAGTAAGCTCACCAGTACGGCTGGTGTTATTAACTATTTGATTATTATTAGATGTTTTGGTCGTTTGTTGGTGACTCTGATCTGTCAGTAAACACTGAGTGGGAGTGGGTGGTTATATAGTTCACTCGGCCGCTGTGCTGATGATGCGAGCTGGACACACATGGGCATCAGTGCTGGAGAGCCACATGCGCCTCGTGGATCTCCCCATTCACGTCTCTCTCATAGGACACACAGGCTGTTTGCGTCCACCCAGGCCAATGAGAGTCTGTACAGAGCGCGTGGACAACTCGTGGGTAAGGGGCAGGAGTGGTTGAGGAGGTGGAGTAATTGTACGGAGCAGGGGTGGAGTATGAATGCGCATTGGAGACTCCTGTGCCCTGCTCCAAAACATCATGTTAGAGTCAGATGGACACGCACGTGTGACACGTTCATAATAGAGGCGATTTCTTTCTGCATGAAGAATTTATTTATACCTAAACTGAATGGCATTCAAAATCAAGCATTTCTACACTAATTCATCCCAACGAAAAAAGGGACTGTGGCACTACCGTGATTGTATCGGATGGTTATTTTGATATGCAAAAAGTACCAAAAAGTACATGATTTTGGACATATGCCACAGCAATAATGTAGTATTCTCAGAAGTACCTTTAGGTAAATTTTAGGGCAACTTGGTGAAATGTTGCTGTCAACAGGCAACCAGGTGAGACACAGGGCCCATGACCGATCTAAAATATCCAGATAGAAATGTGTTACCCATTCTCAATGGAATAGTGCCCAAGCAACATTGCTCAAAAAAAGTTGCCCTGTGTATCATCAGCCTTAGAGTACAATGTAAATGCATTATCATCTGATATCGCCACAGTATTTAAGGGTAGCCTATACCATAGTACCTAATGATGACCAGATACATTTGCCATGGTATTTAAATGACACAACCCATATATTAAGATAATACCATGGTGTTACTGTAGCACATGTCCAAAATACCATTGTATTGCTATGACACATGTCCAATGGTATTACCCTGGTAACATGTCAAAATACCTTGGAATTACCCTGGTACATGTCCAAATACCATGTTATTACCCTGGTACATGTCCAAAATACCACAGTATTGCCCTGGGTACATGTCCAAAAACCATGGTATTACCTGTTACATGTTAAATTACCATGGTATTGCCCTGGTACTAGTTCAAAGAACATAGTATTACCTTTGTACTTTTCAAAATATCATGGCACTACCCCTGGTACATGGCCAAAATACCATGGTATTACTCTGGTACATGTCAGAATACATGTCAGGTATTGCCCTGGTGCATGTTCAGTAGACGTAGCATTACCCTGGTGGTACATATGAAAAACTATGATATTGCCCTGGTACATGTCCAAATCATATATTCAGTACTTTGTGAAAACTAAATATACTAGAGATACCAGACTGAATGGACATGTAGAGTGAAGTACAGTGGTCATCAGAGGACCAAACAATTGCAACTATGAACAATCCACATGTTCAGAAACGTGTATGTGTGGAGACTGTTCACATGGACTGTTCTGATTGGATGAGCACTGCCATCTGCTGACTGATCCAACACACTTCACTACACGAGTCTCTATAGAAAGTTTAAGAGTCTGTTTATATAGTCCAACCATTCATCTTCATGGTGATATAAGAGTACATGTATATAAACAAACAGCTGCTTACCTCATTCATTATGCTGTCTGTCCTGAACCCTCCATCTCCAGTTACAGTGCTGTTTAAGGAAGGTGGGATATGCGTAATGCTTGACTCCCTCTGTTTTGGATGGTTGTCTTTATTGTACATAGTATTATCTGTCTTATACATTATATGTACATAAAACAAGTATAGTATAAAAAGTAGTTAATGACCTTTTTAAGGTAAGAGTGCAGGAAAAAACAGCTTTCAGTCATGTAACCGATACCAATATAACATAAACATTCAAGTTTATATAAATGAACACCATCCATGTCACTCAAGTGTGAAGGACTCAGAAGTAGTCACCAATTTTTGATCATTCACAAGGAATGAAACCTCCATCAGCTGTGATCCTAACCCAGATGAAACTGAAGCCTGCATCTCACACCCAGCATAAATTATTTTTATCAGCATAAATGATGAATTACTGTAACTTTAAACAACAGATGATAACGGAGAATCCCACGGGATGTTCATGGTCGTCCACGGGCTTTCTGTAGTAATCACTGGACAAAGACGATCTATGGGAGAAAAATCACTGGGGAAAAAATCTGATTCTCTTGGTAAATTTCCCAAATTCATAATTTACAAAAAGTTCTAATATCATAAGTTTGACAGGAAAATAATTCAGTACTCTTTATTTTAGTTTTGAACAAATAACTGTAATTGGAGGAAAATAAAAAATAATAAAAATGCTATTAATTTTCAATTAAATTTAGTATTGAATCTATTTCTTAATGTTTTTCTTTTATTTATTATTTTTCTGTTTTATTATCGTCTGTTTTTCTCCATACTCCAAATTAAAATAAAATGAATAAATAAAAAAAATAACCCGCCTTCATTAAACATAAAAATTACAAAATTACAAAAATATTTAAATTATGTCAGATAATGCATTAACTCTGACAGCCTTAAAATACTAAAACTAAAATGATAACTATATATAAAAAAGACTAAAACAAAACTAGAAAACACTGAAAATAAAACCATAAACTAAACTAAATAGAATAATCCTGATGACTTAATTAATTAATGCTGTGTTGGCTGTGGAAACATTTTTACATTTTTTTATTATAAATACACTCCTGCATAAATTTCATCCACCTTTGAAAAACATGCACTGAGACGAATGAGCAAATCACTCACATTTGCTTATTTTTTCAAAGGTTATTCACGTTTATCCAGATAAAAATATCCACAAATATGTTACATTTATAATTCACACAATTTATGTGCATTTAACACTGAATTCGTTCCAGGCCGTTCCAGACAGCCTCTATTCACAAACCATAAACTTCCAAACCACTGAGATGTAAACATTGAACAACAGTATAAATACCCATTAAATATCACATACGGCATGTTTTAGTGCAGTGTTTTTGACGTCACACTGGGCCCAAGAAAGTACGTCTGAGGGTCTCTACAAGGATGCTTAAGGCCAGCACCACCGGCAATGATGGAGGGTTGTTGCCTGCCCTGTCCGTCAGCAGGTGAATCCTGTCAGGGTCAGAGATCATCGCGCGAGCATCCTCTAAAGCAGCCACAGCTGATGCACTGGAGTTCAGATCTCCAGTGACCTGTAGATCAAACAAGCAAGCCTGGAAATACACATCCCGCACCGGAAGCAGTGAGGAGCAGTGTGTGTATGCAGGCGTGGACGGATGCGCATAGGGCATCTCCAGACGCTGCGAGACCGGACACCCCCATACACACAACTGCAAGTCCTGCTCAGGCGTATAGGACTCCACGATCGCACGAGGGGAGCGCACGGACAGACTCAGCGACCGGCCGACCTGACGCACCACTATCGTCGTCCCGATGTGCGTAGCCCAGATCTCAGCCTGTCGGCCAGGGTCGTGAGAGTGAACACGCAGGCTCTGATGCCCTCTGCGATCACCGCCGGTCACAGAACCATCCACAAATGCCGGGGGGACGTTATCCAGCTCCGCTTGATATATCTGCAGCTCTGCACACTCACGCCAGTTCTTCAAGATAACCGTGATCTGATGAAGAACCAGAGAGCGGACAACTGTCAGGTGCAGGGCATTCAAACAGGACTGATTCTAAACTCTCTCATTATGCATGTCCTATTAATTATTCATGGCAATTCATCATTTGATGTCGGCGTAGAATATTATTAACGCAACCCAGTATATATGTTTGGAAGCACTGAACAGCAGTTTCTGAAGAAGCCAAAGTCTTTACTTCCTCTCATTTGGAAGGTCTCCATGTAAAGGCAAGAAGTGTCTAAGACTTTGATTGGGTGTTAAAGTATTTAAGTGTCTGGACCCTTTATAGGCATAAAAGTGTTTGGGCGTTTCCTTTGTTGTTTTTTCCCCCCCATACAGTCCCTCATGTCCTCCCTAAAAACTAAAGCTCATTTAGTTGGCAACAATTAAGAACATTTAACATCTATGGTACCTTTCCACTGCTCCCAGAGCTACAAGTTTGAAAAGTTCTGTAGATTTAGTAAATGCTCTTCCCTAAATGGTTCTTTGAAGAACTGTTCCCCAGAAGATTCTTTGGGGAACCAAAAATGGTTTCTTTCATCTCCATAATCCCCCCCATTTTTGACGAGTGACCGCTGCACGCATCACTTTTCTGGCTCAAGATGAACCCACGTCTCCATACTTCCCAATTTTAGTCTCAGCGGACCCTATGTTACATGTATTTTACTGACAGTACCCACTTAGTTTAGTTATTTTTAAAATCATTGAAAATAATTTTGCTAGTGGCAAATTAACTTGCAAACCAGTGTTTTGTTATCTCCAAGATGAACTACTTTGTTCTAATATGAGAAATGTTATATCTTCTGCTTGTGTGGACATAAGCCTCGAAGCTAGACAATATAGTCTGAAGGGGTGGGTGGGGGGGAAATCTGTCAACTCCAACCTGGGGCCCGAATCTTCAGACTGCTCTGACTTTTGGCCAACTACTGTTGTTGCTCCGTTTGCCAATCGTGCAAATGGTGTTTGTGCATTTCTCGTTACTTATTTTTTGTTTTTTTTCTGTATTGCGAATTTGATCGGCTATCTCCAATAATTCATATTGATTTCAAACCTCAGATCTAAAAATTTGAATTATAAAAGTCGTATTCACTTTCATCACTGGAACTTTGCTTCTGGAGAGGGAAAAAAATCTAGGTTTGCAGATAGACGATATCCACTATAAATATTATATAAAGGCACTGTGCGGGCACCAAAATTTAATTGTGGTATCGCGCTATTACCTTTTTTTTTATATTTTAATTCCATGGCAAGAGTCTTCCAGAATGATTCACCTTTAGGAACTTCTGCGGTAAAAAAAATGTTCTTATTAGTCCATATTTTATGCGACTACACTACCTCTCAAATGCTGGTTTAATATACCCACGCGTGGTTAAAAAGGCCAACCCAGCTCGGGGTTTGTTTTAACCCATCTCGCTGGTCAAAACAACCCATAGCTGGGTTTGTCCCTTTTTAACCCAGCATTTTTTAGTGTGGAGCTGATCACCTGGTTCTATTTAAATAATACCATAGCCATCATATTCGAGATAGTAATTATTTTACATCACTACTAGTTTACTTATAAACTATAAGCGATGACTGTTGATTTATGTGAGACTTATCCAAGAGGATAAAGGTGTCCACACCTTTGTGAGTATGGTAGTGTAAGAGCTCCCTCTAGTGGGTGTGCTGGTGGCCTGGATGTACAGGTACTGGTTGTCTATGAGAGGCCAGGCGCCCTGCACAGCACACGTCTGGAACTCTTCATTAAAGGTGCGGATATGAGGGTCTCCAAACACCCCACAGTGCAGGTACTCTGGGGACCGGCCCTCCCTCTGCATAAACCCCTTCTCATAGAAGCATCCATCCCTTGAGAGAGGGGCCTGGGGCAGGGGCCGCGGCTGAGCCGTGGGGCCTGTTTTGGGGCAGCGGTGTTGGATGAGCAGGTCCTCGATGCCCTGCACAGCAGAGTGGTAGGCCAGGTCTCCACGGCACGCTCGGGCCGTCCGCTGGGTGCAGAGCGCGTAGGACCTCAGGGCGCTGCAGTAGACAGCATTAGCTCCATCCTTACCCCCTCCTCCAATGACACCTATTTCAATAGTCGCAGCCACGAAATCGGAGTTGCATCGCAAGATTCGACACTGTGCACATACTACAGGGAAAGAAAACAAATGTATCACAATGTTAATGGCTCAATTTCCAGAGTTCCCTCGATATATGTGACCCGGGACCACAAAACCAGTCATAAGGGTCAATTTATTTAAATCATCATCTGAAAGCTGTATAAGCTTTCCATTGATGTATGGTTTGTTAGGATAGGACAATATTTGGCTGAGATAAAAGTATTTGAATATCTGGAATCTGAGGGTGCAAAAATCAAAATATTGAGAAAATCGCCTTTAAAGTTGTCCTAATGAAGTCCTTAGCAATTCATATTACTAATCAAAAATTAAGTTTTGATTTATTTACAGTAGAAAATTTACAAAATATCTTCATGAACCTGAGCTTTACTTAATATCTAATGATTTTTGGCATAAGCAGATTGTCCATAAAAGCGAAAAAGCAACACTCAATCATTTTTGACCCTACCTTATTGGTTGTTATTGCCACAATATCCCTGTGCACTAAGATGGTTTTTTGTTGGGGTCCAAGGTCACATCAGACATCCAAATTAATGTACTGTCACGGTTTTTAATATAATAAATGAATATTAATGAAATCAAACGGACTAATAAATTATATCTAAATGAAATATTAACACTATTAATCTACAAAAGCATTTAAAAACGACTACACTAATGCAAAGTTAAATAAATATTATTTTAATAGAAATACTGTCGTAAAGTATTACCATACTAAAATAAACTGACAAAACAGACCCAAATATTACGGTAGTACTATCATTTACACATACTGATACATTGTCCTGGCTTTTTGTGAGGCTAAACAGGGAGGCTTAAAAAAATTTTAAAAAAACTTTATATTAACATTAGGTGGAAAAACATATATTTAAAACACTTTTAAATTATTATTAATGTAATGCTTTTACCAGTAAGTTGAACTGATAAAAGACATTTTAATCGTAGTTCCTGTTACACATGTTTACATGACCTTACTATTATAATAACAATTAATTATGCATAATTTCATGCAAGTAACCCCAAGTCAAACCCTAATCCTAACCATATAGTAAGTACATGTAGTTAATTAATATTACTCAGTATTTAAATGTATAATTACACTGTAACAAGGACACCTTAAAATAAAGTGTAACCTAGTTTTTTTGTGAGGATAAAAAGGGACTGTTACCTGAAGGAGCACTTAAGAGCAGGAGCGTTGTAACAATGATCACAATGTGTTTCCATGTTGTGTGTAAGTGATTCCCACCAACAGCTGATGCTGCCATTCCCACCCATACAGACACAGGCAGGACGGCCTGCTCACAGCTGCCTGCACAGGTGCTGATGCACACTATATAAAAGAAACCCAAACAAATCCGCATACATTATATTATATTATATTGAGTATAATTTAGATGCTTGTGTTTAATACTAAGTATTCTAAGTACAAGAGCATTCATCTAACAGGCATCACACATAATGATAAAACAACATAGTATACAGTTATATGGTGTCTGCAAACTTTTTACCTCAAGATCTCATCTGATCGAGTTCCTGAGATCCATCAAGAGACAGATAATGTCACGTTGACCAGCTTTGGGAGAGAAAGAAGAATCTGATAAATGCCAGTAGGCGCATTCACAGTGTTGTGGACTGTTGTGTACATGTTGTGAACCACAGTCCATGAAACACAGAGTGAAACAAGACCACCATACGTCTGAATACTGCAACTACTGTACAGAGGTAAGGTAATGGATCAGATGAGTTCTGATGGAAATAAACTTTCATGCAAAGAGGATTCACAGCAATGTTCTCAGTGCTGGGGGATATTTCGCAGTTTGGACTCTCACCACTGATGCATTATTTACTAAGACTCAAGAACAAACAGTGGTGGAACGCGAGAGTAAACTTCAGTCCTAGATGTGTGTTTGCACTTGACCAACAGCTCCGATATGAACAAGCTGTCAAAGACTTGAATCATTTAGTTTAAATGGATGAACCTGGAGCCCATTTTCAGCAAATATCTCAAATCTCATTAAAACCACTTTGTAGTTCCATTGCATTTCCATCTTCATGGCAGCAGAGTTTTTTTCCTGTCTGCTCCAACACTTGACAGCTGATATTTATTCTAGCCGATGGGCCGGCAGTTACGGGAGTTGCAGGGCAGAAATAGGGGGGTCTAAATATACCCCACCACACCGGCCTGCCCCTCCAGCACCTGCCCCAGTGGAAATAGACAGGGCTGAAAGCTCTGTGGTACAGCAGCAGGTGTGAGACACACAGCAGAAACTCAACAGCTCTCTGTTTCCTTCTGCGGTCTAATTTCAGCGAAACGCTTCAGAATCATTCACTGAAGTGCATTGCATGTGGAAACGGGCTGAATCTGGTGTGCCAGCACTTTTAAAGAGAGCTCATTTCCACTCCAAACGTGTCTAAATGCTCATCGGGTACGCAACATTTCAGGAAACAGGATCCTCCTACAAACAGCTGCTTCTGTTTCAGTCTCACACAGAACACAGAGTCCCGTGAATCAGCTCCTGCCTTCCTGTTAGGCATGACTGTCTGTGGCCCAGCGTGCACATGTGCATTACTCTGTTTGCTTGTTTGTGTGTGTATGTTTGAAAGTAAACATAGGTTTTTTGCACTGATAAAAAAAAATGGCATAGGATTTACTTTGAAACTATTTCCACTGAGAAACTGCTAGTAATTTTCACAATTACGACTGTTGAATTAACCAGTACATTTGTAAGTAGAAAGACTTTTCTTATGAAACCTATTCTAATAATGTTTTATTTACAACTTTGAAAAAACTTGTATTTATTCTTTTACACTGTATGATATAATTTCTCATTATTAGTCAAAGCTTACTCATTATTTTCACAAAATTAACAAAACAGACATTTTGGAACGTAATATGTTACTAAAACAAACTAAGAAATGCTCACAATTTACTAACTGCACTTACAGAAAATGTATGAAAATGTATGTTTTTAAAATCATGTTTACCATCAATATAATAATAATTCCCTACCATATAGCAAAGTATCATGGTACTACAATTACTGTACTATGGTACAGTGCTTTATTGTGGACACAATCCCTTAGAAAGAAATTTCTGCAGCAATACCATAGTACAGTGATGTATCAGGTGGTAATACTATAGTATTTTGATGTGTGCTATATAATTGACATGGTACACCAAAAGTCCTAGTACTCCAAAAAAAAAAAATCCAAAAACCCTAATTAGCCTACTTTTTAATTCTGATTATTATAATGTTTGGTTAAATGCATAAACATAACGATTCTCACGTTTTAAACTGAAATTAAAATCGGTATAGAAACAATACATTTCGCACTTGCAAAGAAACGGCATTAAAACGTGACGCATTCAATTAAACGTGACATTTTGAAGTATAAAAAAACTATACAATGTAAAAACAGACACTACATTAAATAGTTATATTGTTAATAGAAACCCACCGAATCAGAGGACTCTCTCCTGTATACCGTCGCTGAGATCCTTCCCAATCACGTCTGACTGTGACGCGCTCATGTGCGGCGTGACCCCCGCGTCGCGTCGCGTCGCGTCGCGTCACCGTCGCCGTCGCCGCGCGCACCTGCCACGGAGTGCTGCTCCAATCGCTCTCTGGGAGCTGTTTGTCATCACAAATAAGTATCTTTCTAAAGATGCTATGCGTTTTATTTTTAACGTACAAGAGCGGTCTCAGCCTTTTGTACTGACTGCGCGAGGCTTCTGGTGACATGCTTCCACTTATTTTACCTGTACAAAAACAGTAGCCTACGTAATGCTAAGCAACTTTATATTGAAAACTTGTATTTTTTTTGCCATCATATTATTTTAATCTATTATCATAATCATAAATACACCGTTTTTTTTAGCGCAAATAGTTTTAAACTTTACTGTACTTTTATTGTTTACGCTTAGTTATAGCGGCTAATGAAGCGGAATTCTCGCACATTTAAAGAAAATAGTTCGCTTCTGTGTTGCAAAATAAGGTGGATAGCAAACAAAAAAAAAGAATAAGCACAAAGAATCCAATAAATCGAGTTTATATTAATATATTAACAATGTAAACCACAAGTCTTTGATTAAAAGTGTTTAAAAGTTAACTTGTGTGACATAGTCACGCGTGTCCTGAAATCACCTCATAGACACCAGTCACGAAGAAAACATGTACAGAACATCAAAACATAATAATGTCCTAATGAAACTCTAAAAGGCTTTTTTTTTAAAGCCTAAGTGTAGCGAAGGGCCTGTTTGTGTGCTTTCTCGGTCTCTTTTCTCTGTTTGGTGTTAAATGCGTGTGTTTGAGGATGTGTTTGCCCATCTTTGGGTTCATTTAGCGGATTCCTACCTCCGGGACGCCGCAAAGATCCCCTCTTTCAATAACTGAGGTCACTCAGTTTGCACTTGTTATATTTGCTGGTGTTTAAATCAACAGAAACGCAGTTTCTCAGAGCTGCAGTTCAGGGTGCGTCCGGCAGGTGGCGGTGTTGACCAGCGCGGAACGACAGTGCGCAAATACAGCGAGTTTGATGCAAGTCACACGAAATTGTGCTTCAGAATAACTGTAAACACTGAAGTGCATCGCGGCCACCAGCCTTTTAACGCGTAAAAGTCTATTTATTAAAGCAATTGTAAGATGTTCCGTGTATATGTCACACACTGATGCATGCATTATAGCTGGTCATCTTCAGTGTCTGCAGCAGTTGCATGCAGCAGAGTGATCTGGGACTGTGTGTGTGCTAGAGTGGGATCTGCTCTGTTGTCTGCGGTATGCATGCATGCATCAGTGAGTTTCAGGCTCTTTGTTGGCTGGATGGAGGCGGGGCGCTGCGGGGCCGCAGGTCCTTTTGTGCCCCTCACATTTTGGGCAAAACCAGTACCACCGGGCTGCAGACGCGCCAAAAGCATGAAACCGGACTATACAAAAAGAAAAACTTCACAAACAGCGACGTGATTTTAACACAGCGTTTGGGGAAAGCTTTGAAATTGTAGGTGAGTCATAAACTCCTTGTTGGGCCAGGAGAAAAGCTTTCTATTATTATTATTTGTTGATGATATTTAGTTAAGTGACTTTTGTTTTAAATTTGAAAAGCAAAAGTAAACAGAAGTTAAACGTAAAATATTGATCTGTCAGTAGGGTATATTAAAATAAATAATAGTGAATAACGCCATTGATGCCCGAAATGCATCAACATTTACGCAAACTGAACATTGATCCGACTCCAAATTTGTAAAAAAAAAAAAAATAATTATATAGCCTAATAACTTCTCCCACACACTATAAATCTAGTCCTACATATTAATACAATCTTGTGATAGTTTTGTTATGGTAAAAGTTTTACATGCTGATACGTATTACGGTAATTAGTACATTAGGCTACTGACTGATTGTCTTTTTTAAGACAAAAAACGTTGCAAAACTTTGGTGGGAAACATGATGTTAAGTATACTTCATATTCATGAAGTTTTACAAGATGCAAACAATGTTTGGCTTTAGTGGCCTCATGGGTACCACTACCCACCTGCCGCATTGGCCCTCACTTCTAAATTTAAATATTTCACAATTCTTTTTTAAACAAGCTAAACTTTTAATTTAAAAATAACTTTTTAAATGTTTCAAACTTAATATATGACAACTTATTATAGAGAGAGAGAAAAAAGTCTATTTGTGTTCATCTGGGTTATAGTTCCGAGGAGAACTCTGAAGTCTTTAAGAGAGTGTGTTTGTAGTCCTGCGGTCTGGCAGGTGTGGGATGTTGTGCACTGTTGTTCAATCTCCCGCCAATATTGCACTCGTCCCGGCCTCCCTGACCACGAGGAACACTGCTGCAATCCCCCGCCACAATGAAAAGCTCGACCACTAGGGCGGCGCCAGACTGCAGGTGTGAGTATATGGCAGTTACTAGCTTACTACTTACTGAATATTGTGCAGTATGCATCATAAACTGTGTACTTTTTTGCATTGCATACAGTATTCCATACAGTGTGCACTGATGTATACTGCACAGTTTGGAAAATATAATAGATAATTCAAGTGTTTATGCATTTATGTATACAGAAAATTTGCATATTGTGCGCAATACTATATTCTGCACAAAAAGTAAGAGTTTACAAGCATGCTATTGCAAACATAGCATAGATTTCTAAGTTGAGTTGATATAAAATATATTTTCTAGCGTATTCATATAGTCAAATATAAAGTTTAATATAATTTTATTTTAACTAATGTTAAATTAATATATTTCTACACATATGCTTGAGCTTAGCTCTCATTCATCATTAATGGCATACAGAACAGGAGAATTCTGTGGTTGACATATTAAACTGTCATTTTTGGTAGTTTTAGAATTGATTTCTGTTTTTGTCATGTATTAATAATGATTATAGGACCATTTGGGTATTTGTTGTGTTCTAGAAAATGCATCATATCCCTTTATTTCAAGACAACTGTTAATGCAAACACACGCTAATGGACTCTCTCAAACATACACTCATACTCACACATTATACGGCTCCGCAATGACACATAAACGCACAAAACGTAAAATAAAAGTCTTTTCTCTCCTTTCATTCAGTCTCCTCATCCGGAGTGACACAGACGCTGGGTAAATCTCTCATCTGTCCTGGTTGTTTGGCCCCTCGCACACAGGAGTTCAGTGGCCCCATGCTGGGTTTCAGAGGGTTTAGAGAGAGACGGAGGGCGTCTCACTCCCCTCACACCTTTATGTACATTAGAACCTGTTTACGGTGTGTACTGAAGTCCTCTGGAACAGTATCTGGAAAAGATACGTTTCATTTGCTTTGTGAGTGTGTTGTTTTATTGTTGCAATCCTGTTTTTATTTGTCAATAAACAACTTTTATTCAGAATTTGTAGATTTTAGATTTTTTGAAGACTCTGAGGGTCTGGGGATCATGATTTAAATATCAAAGAGTGGATTAATCTTTACCGTTACAGCGGTAGCGCAGATTGGACCAAATGATGTTCTCTTGAGAGAAGCAGAACACGCCCAGGCGCCCTCCTCTCATGGTGGTGTCAATCACAACATTGGAGTCAGCCACCATCTCTGTGCCTTCATACAGCTTCACCCTGCAACACGTGAAAGCCCTCTTATATGTGACTGTAAAATACTACTGTCAGGACTGGATCTAGATTTAATATTGAACAAAGTAAACAGTACCTAAATTGTTTACAATGCTAAAGTAAGCAAAAACGTCCTTAAGATCAAATGCTGAGATTTATTAATAGTACAACAAACTGCATAAATAGACAAATTAACCATTTTTGCAAATACATATATATATCTATGTGTGTGTGTGTTTTTTTTTTTTTTTTTTTTTTTTTTTTTCTGGGGTGTGGTAATGTTTTAATTCATAACAATATAATTGTTAATAATAATAATAAATTACAAATATACACTACTGCTTCAAAGGTCCTCATATGTCCACTAAGACTGCATTTATGTGATCAAAAAAGAGTGAAACAGTAAAATTGTGAAATATTATTACATTTAAAAAATATGTTTAGTAGTGAAAATATTAAAAATGTAGTTATTCCTGTGATGCAAGCAATTTTCAGACATTACTCCATTCTGTCAGGTACACTATCGTCAAAATGATAGATACTTAGCATAAAGTTTGGTTTTGCGGTATGGTTCTGTTCTGGGCAAGAGAACTCCCAGCTAGGCTGCATAGATGAGAGCAGGGAGAGCAGCGATAACCCCCCCAGGGTGAACAAAACAGAACCAATATAAATGTATTGCAGATATCGTTAAAGTTCAATAATGTTATGTACACATTTTAGAATTAGTCTGATTCAAAGGAGAATCAAAAGGCTGAATCCCGACTGACAGAGGAGGAGATGGGGATGGAGGAGAGTAATTAGCTATTGAGCAATGCAAAAAACTGCTGATAATACTGAGGGACCTTATATATGAATGCTTAGATAGGTGTTGTATTCCTATAGGTAGATGGGGATCAGCATGAGATCAGCTGATGCGAGCTTGATAACGTGACCTGCCAGACTTACCACAACACTTGATTTTTCAGTGTCACATGATCCTACAGAAATCATTATAATATGCTGATAAGGTGCTCCATTATTATCAATTATTATTGGTGCTCAAATATTAACAACGGTTCTTATTATTATCAATGTTGAAAAAGTTGTGCTGCTTAATATTTTTGTGGAAAACATGATACTTTATTTTTCAGGATTCTTTGATGAACAGAAAGTTCAAAAGAACAGCATTTTTTTAAACCCAAGACATATAATGTTACAAAAGATGTGTCACTTTTGATGAATCTAATGTGTCCTTTAAAAAAAAAAACTTACTTACCCTAAATTTTTTCCCACATAAATATTCAGCAACAGAAGGATTATGGCTGCTGAATATTCAGCGTACATCACAGGAATAAATGACACTTATATAGTACATTATAAAAAAGACAAAACGAATATTATTTTAAATAAGGTATTAAAGCAAAGTTAAGTACTGGTTTTATTATTTTTGATCAAATAAATGCAGGTTTGGTGAGCATAAGAGATTCTTTCAAAAACATAAAAAAAGTCTTCATTATTCCAAACCTTTGGATGGAAATAATGAATTAATGTACATTTGCACTAAAGTACTTTAGAGTCTTATTGGACACACAACCAAAATGGGAAACATGTTCTCCTCCCACTTAAAAACCCTTTTATTTTGCCATCCTAAATGCACGGTTATAAGATTAGTTGAATTTTATTATTCACATTTAGAATTGCTGACCCAATTTTGGGTCACACAACCTAGCAGTTGAGAACCGTTGTTCTAGAATATTCGGTCTGAATGAAGCCGAGAGCTGTTTTATGCTACAGGCCGCTGCTAAACTCCACCTGCTCACCCTCTAATTACCTGATAATAAATTAGATCTGATTTGATTTAGCGGCAGGCTGGACTTAAATTGCATTATGTATGAGCGGAGCATGTCTGCAGCACAATCCAGTGTGAGTGTGTGCGCGGACTGAAGTCCAGTGCTCTATTCACTCCTCTCACTGAATACAAAGCAGGTGTGTTTATGTGTGTGTGTGTGTGCGTTTGAAAGGGCCCTTACAAAGCCTTGGCTACACATTGGCTCACAAAAATGTGCATACACATGTACGTACACACACACACACATGCAGAGCTCCACACAGCTCTCTCTTCCTGTAGGAATTTATAACTACTATAAACTTGGCAAAGTTCTGATCTGAAGTGTTCAATAATCATGTGGACTCAAAGTTTGAAAGTTTCAGAACTGCTTATCCATCAGACAAGATGTTACTGAAATCAATTTCTGTTATGACATTATTAAAAAAACAAAATTTTGAGCCTTTGCTGGAGTTCATTCGTCATTTCTTTGGCAAAGAGCATCTGATTTACAACACAATGCCAAGAAATTACGCAGTACAGGAAATCACTCACAATGCATGTTTAACTGTCCTCTGCGGTCCGTTCTCTCTCTTTCTTTAACGGCCCGTCCACTACAGTAGTTTCCGTTGGATCTGCATATGAACAGGCACCAAGAAAATTCTTGCCAAGGATTTCATTGGCATGGCAACCACAACAATGGGCGGCCAGGGGGCCCAACCACTCAGCAGTCTCTCAGGGGTATGAGGGGGCAAAAGAGGAGGGGACGATTGAGAAGAAATTTTAAGGATAGCTAGTCATCCTCCCCACCGCCCTCTCTCCAGTATACCAGCACAAGCTTTCATCAGCTGCCGGTGCAGTCAATAACCGAGGCTGGTATTGCGCCCTCTTGTGACGACAAAGACAACCCACAATCCAACAGACAGAAAAGTTGTTTGAGCAGGGACAAACACCTTATTACTCTTACTAAAGGAATACACCAGTTCAAATATAATTCAAAATGGATAACAGTAATATTTCTGGCATGCTGTCAATTAAAATAATTTCTAAAAAAATAAAGGTGTAAAAAAGGTGGCGGCATTAATTTGATCGAAAATACAGTTAAAACAGTAATATTTATTTTTGTATCACTGAGATAGTAATATATATTTTATTAATATTTTGAGTTGTTTTATTTGCATATTTTGTGTTTTCATTTTATAGTAGTATTTTAGGTTTTAGTAAATGTTTTATTTTTGTCAATTAAAAAAATGTTAGTCTTATTTTGAGCTAATGTTTATTTTATTTCAAGTAATAATTTTTTATGGTTTTAGTTTTAGTTAACTAATAACCCTGATTACAACTTAAAATAACTAATTTCTTCAGTCTCACATGATCTCTCAGAAATCGTTCTAATATGCTGATTTGATGCTCAAGAAAAATTTCTTATTATAAAAGTTGACAACAGTAGTTCTGCTTAATATTTTTGTGGAATCCCTGATTGTTTTTTTACTCTTTGATGAATAGCAGTCTGGCGCACTATGGCTGCCATCGCATCATCCAGGTGGATGCTGCACACTGGTGGTGGATGAGGAGATACCCCCTGACAATGTAAAGCGCTTTGAGTGCCTAGAAAAGCGCTATATAAATGCAACGAATTATTATTATTATTATTAATAGAAAGTTCAAATGAACAGCATCCATTTGAAATAGAAATCATTTGTTACATTTTAAATACATTTACTGTTACTTGTGATCAGTTTAATGCATCCTTGCTGAATAAAAGTATTAATCTAACTGACCTTAAACTTCTGAACGGTAATGTACCACAATGCTGCACAATTGTCCCATTTGTAGGAGATCTCACCTGATGTACCCGACTTGTGGCCGATGGCTGAGCTGCCACCGGTACGAGGTCTTATCTTGCCAGCCAACGTTTCGTGGGTCTTTCCAGAGCAGTTTCACCTCTCCATCCGTATCCCCCGTGTGCCACAGAGCATTACGAAGGAATTCACCTGGACCTGTACGAGACTTCACTGCCTACACGAACACAGAGTTTTAAAGCCTTACTCCCCAAAAGCTCAAATGGACTTTAGCAAGCCAATATATTTCCATGAATCAAAGCAATTTAAGCAATATTTGCACCTTGAGCTGCAGACCAGGTTCAGCCATGGCCCTGAAGGGGATCGACTGCCAGTACGTCTGTTCGGTCTGCTTCCACATCACCACATAGAAACTCGATGAATCCTGATAGCCAAAGATGAAGCCGGCGTAGTCGTCGTCAGTCACCGTGTTAACGTGAAAAGTTCCCTCGAAGTCCACACCGTTAAACGCTGTGTAACCTGTGGAGAAGCGATTTACAGTTTGCGTTTGAAAGTCCACTGGGTGTTTAGCTCCTGAATACTGAAACCAAACGTACCCACTGCCAAGCCCGGGTCGCTGTTCATGGTTTGAACAATCTCCATACCCTGAAACACAAATTCATCTGACATCATGGATAACCATTTCTATGTTTTTAAGTAATTAAGACATAAGTAAAGTAATAAGCCTTTTTTTAATCTCAATTTTTGACCCCCTTTTTGTTATAAAAATCTTATAGTCACAATAATTTCTTCATTTTTGTCAGGAGGTATGCAAAATTAAAAATGGAGTCCAAGCCTTTAATATGCATTCAAATATGAGCGTCTTAAACATCCTCTGGAAGAAAAAATCTATTAAATGCTTCAATGAGCAAAAAAATTCAGATTCAGATTCTAATTGTCATACATATATATATATATAGAGAGAGAGAGAGAGAGAGAGAGAGAGAGAGAGAGAGAGAGAGAGAGAGAGAGAGAGAGAGAGAGAGAAGAGAGAGAGAGATTAAATTTTTTTTTTATGTATTTTTATGCAAAACAGGGCTATGTGTACAGAGTGGTCTTGTGGCTCAACCCAGAGTAGAGAAGTGCGTAGCCAGCGCAAAAAGGTCGTAGGTTCAATTCCCAGGGAACACACATACTGGTACAAAATGAATAGCCTGAATGCACTGTAAGACGCTTTGGATAAAAGCGTCTGCTAAATGCATAAATTATTATTATTATTATTATTGTTTCCTTCATACTCGAAGTCAGAAGGCACCGGATAAACATCAGTTTAATATTTAAAAGTAAAATTTTATCTATGAAAAAAAAAATAGAACAACATGATGATCTTGTGTCAATGAGAGCAGAAGGAATCCCATGATGCTTTACCTGATTGAGCACCACCCAGTTCGGGTCGATCTGAGCGTCACCCTCCGGGTCCAGAATGACTGTCTGATAGGCTCTGAAATCTGTAAGTGTGACTTCAGCACTTTCTGGACACACGTCAATCAAATCCATCACTGCATCATTGTCAAAGTCATTCTCACATACGTCACCAACTCCGTTACCTACATGACAAGACAGAAAGGAATAACGCAAGTCATTAATCAGGAGGATTATTAGCCATTAGTAGATATGAACGCTCTTACTGTCTGAGTCTTTCTGGTTGGGGTTGGAAATGAGTCTGCAGTTATCGGGTCCGATGCCATTGATGGCATGATTGTCCGGGACCCCATCGTTATCATCGTCATCGTCACAGTCATCTCCGATGCCGTCATTGTCCGAGTCCAGCTGAGAACTGTTTGGAATGTCGGGGCAGTTATCTCGAGTGTTCTGGTGTCCGTCTCCATCACTGCAAACACACAACATTAAACACTATGAGCTGAACTGCGTGTCTGAGCTGAAAATCAACTATGAGCAACTCTTAGGCACTAGATGGCAGAAGTCTTACCATATGCAGGTTAATGAGTCAATGGATAATCTGCCAATTGTGTGATTTCTATGTTTGAATTTACATTTGAGTTGTTTACTCACGTGTCTTGATTGGTGTCACAAACATCCCCGACTAAGTCATTGTCTACATCTGTCTGCAATAGTAATAGTTGAGTTTATTATTCATTCATAAAAGTATATGAAAAGATCATTTACTGCAGAAGCAAGAACTAGCTGTTTTTCAGTTACTCAAATGATTTGTTTAAGGAATAGTTCCCTTTCATTCCAAACAGGAATACAATTATTATTGTCATTGTAGCTGAAATACAATAAAATATAAATATTAAATGAATAACTAAACGAAAATGAGAAATGTGTCCTTGATAACTAAATTGAAAACATTCACTACAAAATCACTAACTGGAAATACACAGAAACTAAAACTTAAAAAAACTGGAATAAACAATAAATTAGCCTAAAAATTGTTATTGCAAAAAAGAAAAAGACAAAAGCACATAACAAAATTACTAAAAATAAAACAAAATTAAAATCAAAACTGAAAATATAAAAATAAAAGTTAACCTGTATAAACTTTTTTCAAAATTGTTGTCCATGTGCTGCACTAACTACTAATATGAAGAAACATCAATTTACGGTTTGTTTTACAAATTTCACATCGAAAAAATTAATCCCATAAATAATTAAACAAACTCACAAATTAAAAATAAATAAATAAACACAAAATTAATAAACTGACGCACAAATAAATATCTCCAATAATGCTGTAATTGGTCATCAATTTATATGATGTCCTTTGTCATAAAAAGCCATTGATATGTTGACTCCCCTCGTGTAAATAAATCCAATCAATGTTATTTTTTCATCCTGCTAATTTTCTTGCCATTGTGCAAATAATTGAGTAATAATAAATAAAGTGCATGTGTCTGAGCATGTCTGATCATTAAATTACACCAAAGCATATACATTTTTTTTTAAACTTACAGAGATCAAAAGGAACTGCATAGCAGGAATAACTCTTCAATAAGTGAGAGCTGGACTTTGCTTTGTGACGAAATTACGAATTATACTGGTTAAAAAAATATTATGAAAATTGAATGATGAAGAATTATACTGCAAACTGAATGAGGACAGGTGCTATTAAGTTTCAAAATGACACCATAAATTATCATAAAATTTGTCAATTTGAAATGTGTGTTCAATTTAAAGTCTTCTGAAGATATATGACAGCTTTGTATTAGAAACAGTCCGAAATGTAATATACTATATATAGCCTTCTTTTATTTTCCACAAAAGACAGCAAGTCCCACTGGTTTGTACGGACATGAGGGTGTGTAAATGATGACACAGATGTCATTTTTGAGTGAACTTATTTTACAGACTGCATTGATGTATGATGGAAGTTTAAAAGTTTGAAATAAACTGAAGAAGGAGGATGCAGGACCTGCATGGGGTTGTTGATCTCAGGACAGCTGTCACACGCATCCCCCACTCCGTCTCTGTCCCGGTCTGTCTGCATTGGGTTCGGCACTTTGGGACAGTTATCCAGCACATTCTGGATTCCTGCAAAACATCCACATCCATTCAAAGACACAAAGAAAGGACGAAGCCGATGATGTTGTAGGGACCAACAAGATCATTTTAGAAAATGACAGTCTTACGTCTCCATCGATGTCGTCATCGCAAGCATCTCCCTCTAAGGTATGTCGTTCTTTCTCGGTCGATGTTGGAACGGGGAGGGAACCGTATCACACAGGCATCACCGAACGATCAGTGTCCGAGTTTGCTGATCTTTATTTGGGAAAACCAATCGACGAGTTATCCTGAAAAAAATTTAATTATTTATATAGTATTATACTTAATTAAATTGTATTGTTATATTTTCAGTTTATATTTTAATTTGAGTAATTTTGTTATTTTATTAGTTTTTTATATTTCCATTTAGCTTCCGTTTATTTTTATTTCAGTTTTGAGATGTTTATTATTGGGCCTGAAGTGAAGCAACCGTTTTTCAGTCAGTTCCCAGGCAACATTTCTCATTTCCGTTTTCAAGTTAAACATTTTCATCTAACATTTATATTTCAATATATTTCAAATAATGAAACAAATTTTTAATAGTTTTACGTTAACATTAACAACACTGTTCGATAGTCCACAAACACACCTCTACGTTCTTTATTCCGTCTCCATCTGCATCCTCATCACACTGGTCTCCAATCCCATCATTATCTGCATCTTCCTGACCAGAGTTGGGCGTGAAGACGCAGTTGTCCTGAATAACACACAATATGAACATCCCTAGTGCAACACTTCAAGCAAGAGCAGCATAAAATCCTGCATTCCGACATGGGAAAGTTTTGGGACCGCAAGCTACGATGAATATATCATATAAAAGTCCAAACACAAACGCAAAAACAAACTTGGTTTATGTAAACGCATTACCTCATCTAGGATGAATAGCTTAATTTCCCTGAAAGGTACAGCATGTACGGACAATTGTGCTTGAACTGGAAAGAATCAAGTCTATAAACCATCAGAATAAATAGCACAATATGGTTTCCCAATAATTATAAAAAGCCACATCGATTTAGTGAATGTTTATACAGCATCAGTGTGTGCAGGGAGAAGGATTGTGGGTAAAATGATTGTGAGTTTCAGACCTGTTTGCAGTGCTTGTCGTTGTCCATGCAGGGCAAGGAGCGATCCGGATAACCATCAATATCCGTGTCCTTCCCACAGGTGTGACCGTTACCAGCCCATCCGACATTACACTAATAGAATCATACAGAAGTTCACCAGAAAACTTGAGAATGATGCAATAAAGATATCATACAGATAATATGATACTGATAACAGAATTTTCATATTTGGTTGAACTACCACTTTAAGAATCTATCCAATACATTCTGATTGGATGTGATTGTGCGACAAACTGCAATCTTTCCCTGAATTCTTTACACATCGCATCTAGTTAGGACACAATGTATGTGTATTGTGTAGACATACAGCGCAGGTGACGTCGCCGTTCCGCTGAATGACGCAGTGAGCGTTACCGTCACAGGGGTTGAAACTGAGCGAAGCGCACGATTTCCGAGGGAAACATCCAGCTGTCTGATTTCCAACATATCCAACCTTGCACTGACCGCATCGATATGATCCCTAAGAAGAGAGAAGAAGTTAAAAACATTAACATATACACTTTGTATGATTCCAGAGAAAAAGTATTGGAGTTTTTATGACTCATACTCACAATGGTGTTGATGCAGATGGAGTTGGGTGTGCAGGCATTGGCCAAATCAAGACATTCATCAAAATCAGAACATTCCTGAAACAAATTCATCAGAAAAAGACACTAGTTGCTGCATGTTTTACTATTTTGCTATCTAATGCATTCAGGCATTTTTAAGTGTCGTAATAATTTTGGAGCCACTGGACCTAAAGGTGACTCTTGGCATATAGTACACCGGCATTCAAATTTGAATTACAAACATTTGAATTACGCATTTCAGTTTGCCATTTTTGATAGTCCAGCTGCTTTCATCTGCTCAAATAAGTGGCGGATGAAAAAGAATGAATTATAGGCAAAACAAACTAAAAAAATTTTGGTGTCACTTTATTAGTGTTTATTTGACATTTTATAACAAATTTCAATGCATTAAATTGATCAAACGTGACAGTAAAAACATTTATACTGTAGATTTCATTTTTATATACAGTAAATGCTGTTCTTTTGAATTTTCTGTTGATCAAAGAATCCTGAAAAAAAAAAAAAAATTCCACAAACATATTTTATCCGTCATAACAAATACTTCATGTTTCTTGAGCAGGAAATCAGCATATTACAATCATTTCTGAATTACATGTGACACTGAAGACTGGAGTAATGATGTTAAAATTTCCATCACAAGAAATAAATTACATTTAAAAATGATTATTAACATAAAAACGGTTCTTTTAAATTGTAATAATATTTCACAATACTACAGTTTTTACTGTATCTTTGATCAAATAAATGCACGGTACCTGATGATGACTCTTTGCATATTCCACACCGAATCCAGAGAGAGGAGGACCCCACAGTCCGGGTGGGCAGGGCTCACAGGTGAAACCTTTTGCTGTGTTGACACATGTGCCTGGTATATAACACGGCTGAGCCTCTGCACACTGATGGGGAGAGACATGTTAATATGAAACAGCTTTAACAAATCAAAACAAAGGCATGTTTATTCAAATCTCTTTGAAGCACGGACATACCCAGTTACAGTGGTTTCTGGACCAAGACTTATCAGTATACAAAGATAAAACCAGCAATAAATGCCCTCACCCACCTCATCTATATCCTGACAGTGTGTGCCGTTCCCCGTCATGCCCTCCGGACAGGGGCCACAGCGGTAGCCTGGGAAATCGAACGTCTCCATGCAGCCCACGCCCTTAAAGCAGGGGTTGGGCTGACAGCGTGAACGTGGCTCATGAAATCCTTCAAACCAGAGACATTGTATCATAATAAGTCAGTAAGAATCAATAAGCTTAAGAAATCTAATATCATGTGAATTATACATACACAAAAGTATCTAAAGCCCTCTGTCAGAATAGCGTACTGCTTCCTGCATATATAGTATACACTGTATACTGCCTACTATTAAAAAGTAGTATTTGAAACAGAATGCATTATGCAGAGATAAATATTTCAAACATGATCACGTGACCTCATTATTGACTTCCTGATTCAGTTTTATGTAAAAGTGTCTTTTGACCAAATGCGTTAGATATGAAATAAGAATTTTAATCATGAAATAAAAGTCCAGACATTTGAATTAGATTAGGGATACATTCTATAGAGTTTGCTGTTTCAAATACTGGGAGGTTTGTGGAGAGGCTTTCAGTTTGCCTGAAAAATGGCAGACACTGGCAGTCATTATTTTAGCAATTTTAATCAATATTTCACCTTTATTATAAACTGTTTGCCATTTTTTGACACTGCTGATGATTCCATCCTCTCAAATAATATGCAGGCAAAAAATAATCATATACTACAATTCAAAAGTCTGGGGTTAGTATGATTTTTTTTTTTGGTAAAGAAATTCATAATTTTATATTTAGCAAGGATGCATTAAAATTGATGAAAAGTGTCAATCTCTCTTAAACTATGCTAAGCTCAATCTACTCTTAGAATCAAAATGAAAAAAAAAATTATTATGGCTTCCTCAAAAATTTTAAGCAGCACAGCTGTTTTCAACATGACGATGATGATGATGATGATGATGATGATAATAATAAGAAGAAATGTTTCTTGAGCAGCAAAACAGCATATTACAAAGATTTCAGAAGGATCATGTGACACTAAAGACTTAAATTATGCTGAAAATTCAGCTTTGTCGTCACAGGAATAAATAGCATTTTAAAATACAATAAAATAGTTATTTTAAATTACAATGGAACCACCAAAAATGTTGAATGGTAGTGTTTTTACTCACCTCTCAGATCCATGTAATAAAGAGTTTGTATAATAATAATAATAATAATAATAATAATACACTCAAAAAAATGCTGGGTTAAATGCAACCCAGTGCTGGGTAAAATAGAGACAAAGCCAGCAATTGGGCTGTTTTGACCCAGCATTTTTTAGAGTGTAATAATACTAATAATAATATAAATCTATCAAGAGGAATCCTGTCAGGAATCCCAACCCTTCTTTTCCCTTATTCACCTTTCCATTTACAAAGGCATGACAAACAACTAGTTGTCGCCTGTTGTTCTGGTTATTATTCTCTTTCTTAACCCAGCTATAGCATTACAAATAGGACTGAAAACCGTTTTTTTTTTTTTGTGTTGACTGCAGCCCATGTCTGGATGGTTTGATGATTTGACATTGCTACTCACCACACATCTGGCACTCCAGAATAGCATTCCTGATGAGAGACATTTCTTTCACCTAAATAGTGCAAAAACACATAAATCAAACATGTTCAGAACAGATTCCCTCACATATATATACTAACTCACTCACACCTGTTCTCTGATGTCCTCTCTCAGCTCTCCCAAGATCTGATTAAAGATGATCAGCTGGCCAATAAGAGCTTTAGTGTGGTCACCTGTACAAAAAGGTATGAAATATCTTCAAATTAAATAAATACAAAAGTAACAAATTGCATATCGTGACTTCACCAATGTCCACTCACCTAGAATAGAATTAACCTCGCCATTCACTGAAAAACAAAATTGAAACAAAACATATTTCAGACAAAGATTTTGCAGGCAATCAAAAACCACACATTCAAGCTCCATGTACAATCTTGTGTTGCTGTTGGCTAACCTATGTTATATGAAGAGGCGTCCCCCTGAAAGGGGCATTCGGTAAGAGCCCCAGCCTGGGCAACAGTGCCCCCTAGTGCCAGTTTAAGATACTCCACTGAACCCTGGACGAAAAACATTTGATTATAGTATTTGATATAATAGGAGTCTTGATATCTGGACTCCAGTTCTTAACCAATCACAACAACTAATCTCTTTTTTCATTAAAAATTAAAGGAATAGTTAAACTTAATTAGTTTATGAAAACCTGAATTCTTTATTGTTTCATTGAAACTCAAAAAGAAGAATTTCTGAAGAATATGCACAGTTCATATCATGTTCACATTTCTGCCTTCCATGGAAAAAAATATTAATACACACTACTGTCCAAAAATCTGGGGCCAGTAAGATTTTTTTAAAGAAATGTATATTTTTATTCAGCAAGAAATGCATTAAATCGGTCAAAATAGTAAAGGCTTTTACATTATTACAAAATATTTATATTTCAAATAAATTATGTTCTTTTGGACTTCAGTTTCCACATAAATATTATACAGCACAACTGTTTGTATTGATAATATATTTCTTGAGCATTATTCCACTTATTTAAATATTAAAATATGAGAATATTTCACAATTTTTTTAACTGAATGTTTGATCAAATAAATGCAGCACTGGCATAAGAAACTTTAAAAAACATTACAAAATAATACAGAGCCCAAACTTTTGAATGGTAGTGCAGGTGTTGTGAAACTCATATTATCAAGGTCATATTATGTTGGTCTCACCTGCATCCGAGTGTATGCCTTGTGGCCATTACGAATCTCCACCAGCTCTGCATCTCTGGGCAGAGCGACCAATAGGGGCAGCCGCTGGGCAGAGTCAGCCAGACGACAGTTTACATAGAGCTCGAGGCTCAGGTACTCTCTGCGCAGGCCACCGACACGGAGAATAACAGACTGAGACCGTCCGTCTGCCAGATTTGGGCTCTGTAGGTTTACTGTGTGCAGCTTCCCATCTTCACGAACATACCGGACCAGAACTAGAGTAAAACAAACCTTTTAGAGATGTTCTGAGGAGACACCAAATCCGCAGCCCATTTGATATCTGTGATGTGATGTATTTACAAGTGAAAAAGAATATTCAATAAGAAAATGAAGGGCAGGACTTGATTTTCTTTATTTCAAAAATGATTTGATGGGCATTCCATATCAAAATGGAGCCAAATCTGAATGCAAGTATGTTGAAACAACCAGCAACATGCATTATACAACAGCATATGCAGTGAAGTCAACAGAAAAGAAAAGCTGTTTCGGAGAAAAAGCAAGTTGATTCTGATTATAGATTACAAAAAAAGGTCATTACCTTTGTTAATCTTGCTCATGATGGCAACCTCCAGGTATTTCTTGTTATCCTGCTTGTTGTAGAGGCCCAGCAGAACTCCACCCAGTTTAGGAGGCAGCCGGAAGGAAGACATCACATACACATCACTGAGAGTCTTCAGAGCTAAAGAGATCTTCTCCACCGCAGCCACGGTCTGCTTCACATCCTCCAAACTCAACACGTCTATCACTGAGTGAGCCAAACAGAGACAGCGAGAAATAATGGAACCGTGAATGAATAATGTCATGTTGTTCCAAATGCATATACTGTTATTTTTCCAAGAACGTAGAAATGTTTCACTCATTTTTTTGGTACAGTGAGAGTTTATAGTGACCACAGCTGTCAAAATCTAATAACAACCAAAATGACCAATAAAATGAAAAGCAATAAAAGCCCCACAAAAGCAGTCCATATGACTCTTGCACAGTAAAGTCCAACAATTCTGTTTTTTCAATAATGGCCAATAATTCCATTATTTTATCTTAGCAAGCTTTTTAGAGTTTATGTCTTTTCTAATACATCATGTCTATTATGTATCATTATTCTGATGTAATCCATGGCATTTATTTTTAATTATTCTTAATAGTTTTCATTCCTTCCCAGTCCATCTTGTTCTTAAGTTATTTGGTTGGTTAAATAAAAATGTTACATTTTAAATTAGTAAAATCGATCAAAAATCAGTGAGTTGAACTGGAGAACTGGATCAGACCTATTTGTGAATTAATCATTTAGACTAGGTTTTTGAAATGGGTCAACTGATTCACTGAAAAGAAAAAAAACAGAGTGAGTGAATGAGGAATTTACTATAGCCTACTAGTAGCTACTACAGTCTCCTAGAACAACCTAATCTAACCATGTCCCCTGACTCTTCTTCTGTAAGAGCTTTAATGAAAAGGGACGAGGTGGGATGTTCTCAAACTTTCTCAAAACAGAGTGAATACAAATTAAAGACAGCAAAAGAGTGAACGCGAATTAAAATCAAAGAAATTAAACGACTTTAATATATATAGGCCGATATATAGGAAAGATAAAGAATATTAACTGATAACTACCTGAGAGAGGTCAGTGTAACTAATTATGAAAGTTATAAAAAAAAATTTTTTTACCCGGTACGTCTTGTTTCTGTGCGCTCTTTGCGAACCAGATGAACATAAACACGAAGAGACTGACCCAAACTTTCATGTTTACAAATAATTCACGCAAAAGTGATGCAGAAAATATCCAGAATAGATTCGTCAGCGATGCACTGAAACACGAAATATTTCCACTGGAACAAACCTGCGCTGTACAGAAGAGAGAGAGGGAAAGAGAGAGAGAGAGAGAGAGAATGAGCTGCTCTGAGAACTGAATCCGCCCTCCTCATCATCATACAACACATTATCTCGAGTAAAACACACACGCAAGATTGATAGCACGCGTAGACTCAAGGGGGCGTTCAAGACGCGTCATTCAGCGTTCCAAAATAAACCGGCACGGTTTTTTTTTTAAAGTTAACGTTGCAAGCGTCTTAAATCCCATTGCCAAGCCGACATGGACCTCTTGAAAACCAAAAAACAAGGTAAAATTGTTTTAAAGTACACACAACATTATGCAGCGAGTGTCTGTTTCGGGGTTCCTCTGCGAACTAAAAATATTGTAGCAATTAAGGCAATGTCCTCTTAAAAGATTTAAATATTATATAGATTATGTTTTTTTTTTGTGATCTACGTTTAATATGTAGGTTATGACAGAAGTAGTGTATTACGTTTTGTACTCAGGTTTTTTTTTTTACTTTTAAAACCCCTGAGATACCAATGCCTTTTAAATTATCGACCAATTTCTAATTTGCCATTCATTTCTAAAATCTTGGAAAAATGTGTTGCAGCTCAAGTTCACAATCATCTCTACAATAATACATTGTTTGAGCAATTCCAATACGGTTTTCGTCCTCATCATAGTACAGAGACTGCTCTTGTCAAAATTACTAATGATTTGTTATTGGCAGCTGATTCTGGTTTGTTAACAATACTTGTCCTTCTTGACCTTTGACACGATCTCGCACAAGATACTCCTGGACAGGTTACTTTCAATAGGGATTGCTGGCACCCCACTTTCCTGGTTTAGGTCTTATTTTACCGGTCGCACTCAGTATGTTCAAATTAAAAAATTTAAATCAAGACCATCTACAGTTACTACTGGTGTCCCTCAGGGTTCTGTTTTGGGCCCACTCTTATTCATCATCTATTTAATTCCTCTTGGCTATATTCTCAGGAAATATGGTATCCATTTCATGTCAGTAATATTACGCGTACTGCGTATTTTCACCTGTGTAACATTAATCGCCTTCATGCCTCTCTCACAATGAATAACACTGCAATTCTTATTCATGCACTGGTTACCTCACGTATCGACTATTGTATTGCTCTCCTTACTGGTCTTCCTTCTAAACTTCTCTATAAACTTCAATTGGTTCAGAACTCAGCAGCTCGTGTTCTTTCTAGGACTTCATCAATAGAGCACATTTCTCCAGTTCTCCAACGTTTACACTGGCTCCCAGTAAAGTATCGCACTGATTTAAAAATTTTGCTTCTCACATTTAAGGCACTTCACAACCTTGCTCCACCGTATCTTACGGACCTTCTCCAAATCTATACTCCTTCTCGCATTCTCAGATCTTCACACTCGACCTCTCTTGTGTCACCGCGTACGTTTAAGCACCATGAGAGCAAGAACTTTTAGTTTTGCGGGACCCCATCGCCTATTAACCTCTTCTCCACCCATAGACGGAACAGTGACAGCCTTCATACTTTTAAATCTCGTCTTAAGACTTATCTTTTTTTTCCCCAGGCTTTCTTATGACTTGCTCTTATTATTGCTCTTGTAAGCCTTTATTGTATTCATGATGTATGCAGTTGTGCTGTTGAATTTTGTAAAAAATGTTTACTGTTTTTACTTTGCTGTAAGGTGATTACTTTGCTTTGCCTTGGGTGTTTAGAAAGGCGCCATTAAATAAAATCAATTATTATTATTATTATTACTTTTTTACAGGTTTTATTTTACATTTTAAAACCCGAGATACCAATGCCTTCTTCGATATTGAAACATTGTAAATACTGTAAAAAATGTTTTTACACGTTGTAAATTTAAAGTTTATTGGAGCATGTTTTGAAAGAAAATACTGTCATAGTCTCATAATTTCACATTAATGTGGTACTGTAATTATTTGTGAAATTTACTAGCAATTTCTGAGTGACAATTGTTTAGAAATAAATCCTACACCATTTTTCAGTGTTATTAAAGACCTTGTATTTACTCCATGGTAGAATACATAAAATAATACACATGGTAATACCATAAGAATTGTTGTATTGTGAAAAGAACAGATGCAAACACTGGCTTTGACATCTATTCTTGCTCAAATGAATAATTCCAGTGTCAGCTCTTGATTTTGTCCCAGTCTGCTTGCAAACACAATCTCCTGGCATAAAGAAAGAAAATGCTGTTGACATTTCAAAGCAGAGCATGAGGGCTGTTCAGTTTCAGCGTCCAGTCCCGACAGTCTGTCCTGGGGTGATGTTTATTTTTCATTACCTCTGAGTTTCCCTAGAAACAGCTTTTAACAGCAGGTGTCGGGGGAACAGTTCTGTCATACTTGAGCTTTACTGGACCCTGCAAGCAGAACAAAATAAATAAATAAAATTGTTCAGCTTTTTGTACTAAGCACCATCAGAAAGCACTTTAAATGAGGAGCTTGTTAAACAGCCCTCTTCCCAGAAGGGAAAATATGAGTTTTGAGCAAAATCTTCACAATGGAGTCATGAATCAAACTTTTACACCCTGAACAAAACCAGAACCGGTTTGGTCCATGACACATAGTTCAGACTTGTATAACCCCACCCACCGCTTCCCCGTCTCAATCCCTGTGTGGAAAATGAGCACAATCCAAATGCATTTTTCCTTCTTGAACAGGAATTCTTTCCCAAATGATTCTTCTGAGGTCATTAAACGATGTCGTGCGGCTTCGGGGAGCTCCTGATTTCTCTGGATCTAGTGCTGGGGAGGGGGTTCACTATGTTTCCACACACAAATACAAGGAAACGAACAGGAGCCAGAGAAGGATTCCAGTCTGGTGCTGTAACACACAGCTGCATCTCCCCAGGGCACCAATTCACAGAGCCCTCGCTCAATCAGCTCTGATGCTCGGAAACACTGCCGGCAGGTAAACCGTAGCTTGAAACAAATATCTTTCTCTCTTACAACCTCCAATTCACACACACAGTCCTCAGTTCAGGGTCACTTGTTACAACAATGCAACAGATAAAATCAGCAACTCCCTCTGTGTCAATGCAGCATTGCAACTGCAGAAAATAAAGAAACCCACTGCAGAACAAGGATTATTCAGGACCATTTATTTGCCTATTAAATTATGAAAATAGAACTCTATAAGCAATATATATTTACAGCCCGTAACATCTTGTGAAATGAGATTAACTGACTGTTCAATCTGTAGTTTCCTTTCCATCTCTATGAATGAATACACACATATCAACACACCAGGGAACTAGTTTTGGAGCTTTATGGTCTAAAACAAAGATGCTTAGAGAGAAAAAAAAAAAAAGACAACAAACAATAAGTAACAATATCCAAATCAGCCATCTTCATTAATCCATTGTTTCTCTTTCAAACAGTTTAACTAGATAAATAAATAAAAAATCACTCTCCTCTAGTTTAACTGCCATAGACCTCATGGAAAGTTACAGGAACTGAAATATCTTTTGCCAGTTTTGTGGTCTGTCAGCAAGATTTCTTTGGACAGTAACTTTTGGCTTTAATAATCTGTTACGTTCTCCTAAAAAATATGCAAGTGCCATTTCTAATCCTCAATAATGTAAAACAGTTCCTCTTTATCCTTTGCAGTAAGCTGGAAGTGTTTAAAGGGTTCGCTTATTCATATACAATATGCCATAATAATCATTCTGCCGCAATATTCAAATGTGCAATGCACAAATTACTGATGCCAAATGCTATTGGTTCTCACATGCGATCAAACATGCTGATCCCAATTTTAACATGCATATGCATATTTGAACAAGAATATATAGCACAAATAAGTTCCAATAGCCAAGAGGGATATTTTTTGTGAATAATTATATAAATTAACTAAAGTATGGCTGCAGAATATTTTGAAAATAGATCACAAGTTGTTTGAACTACTTTTTCTCCTTCTGGAGCACAAATCTGCACTTTAATTGAGAGGAAATCAATGTTGACATTTTACATACTATGTCCTTTTGTATTTCACATGAGAAACCAAGGTTTGGAATGAGACATGAAGTCGAATAAATTATATGTTTTTGGTGATTTACTGTATGTCTTCAAGACTCTAACATCATTAAATATTGGTAATTTCCTATTTCACTCAATAGGATCATCACATTAACATAAGTATTAATCTCTCTGAAGTATATAACAGCAGACCAGTGCTGACAGCAGAGCAGAACAATGCAGGTAAGCAAATAAAATGTGTTAAAAGAAACAAAGAGCTTTAAATAAGGCAATAGCATGTAAGAGATGTAAATCTCATTCTCATTATCATAAAGCTATTTAAAACTGTAATATATGTTTTGGTCCACACAATGAACATTGAGGTTGGTGACGACGGTGAAGTTTTAAGTGCTTTCTCAGCTAAACTTAGCTTAGCATTTGTAGCTAACACAGGTGAATATACCCATTCAAAAGAGTGCAGCTCTATGGAAAAAATAAGATATAAAACCAAAGATTATCATGCAATTAAAGCCCAAGGAATAAATAATACATTAATCCCCAACAATATGTTGTTCCTGTGTTTTCTTCCACCATGTAGGCATGACCATCCTAGTGCAACTAAAAAGTCCTACTTTCACTCATCCTCTTCCTCATGGGAGGGGCCTCTGAGTGAGGCAGGGCCTACAGGCTCCTGCTCCTGCACATGCTCAATAGCTACTATGCCGGTGAGGAGAGCGTAGCTGAGCATCGCTGCCACTGCGACCAGTACTGACAGCAGCTGCTTGCGTCTCTTGTATGACTCGTTGTCAAAGTCGCTCCCCTGCTGTGTGCTGGACATCGGACAATTGACGCCCTCTGCAAACAGAACAGGCACGAACATGAGGACTCAATGACTCTTATTCTACAGACAGAACAATGGATGTTTTGTTCTTTGCAAGCACTTTATTGTGGTTGTTGGTCTCCCACCTTTACTCTCGCTGGGGAAGTACAAGCTCAGGATGTTACAGCAAAATGTGTTCAAGTTGTCCAGATTCTTCAAGTTCTGCTGCAGTCGGCAGTTAGGCAGCCGGATCTCAATAAGCGGAGCTAGATGACCAAAGACATATGCATCTAGAGAAGAGGGCCTTTAACGCACACACACAAAGACATCAAATGCATATTAAACCTAACCCATAATCAACAGAGTAAAGCTTCAAGGTCAACCTTGATGTGTAAAACACTTACGAATTGCCAAAGAAAAATGTGTTCGATCCCAGTCGCTGAGAGAGAAGATTGAGGCACTCCAGAGCATCGTGGTAAAGCTGGAGGGGTAAGATGGAGAGAGTCACAGAGAATAATAACAACTGAGAGGATGTGGAAGAAACAACTAGATTATAGATTCTTATGTTCGTTTTTCTCTACTTCTATCAGTCATTGTTTTATATCTCAGTATTTAGCCTTATATAGCTCAATATTCGTTTACTTGCTTTGAAAAACATTTTTGGTAACATTTTATTTTAAGGTGTTGTTGTTACAAGTTACATGCACTTACTATTATAATAACAATAAATTATGCATAATTACATGCAAGTAACCCTAAGTCAAACCCAAACCTAATCCTAACCATATTGTAAGGACATGTAGTTAATTAATATTCCTCAGTCCTTAAATGTATAATTTCACTGTAACAAGGACACCTTAAAACAAAGTGTAACCGATTTTTTTTTCTTCAGTTAGAGGAAGCTTTGTTTTATCCACTGAAGTGATTTGATTAAAAAGGATTAAATGCAAGAAGAAAAACATTAGTTAAAATGTTTCTCACCAAATAACCATGAACAAGAAATACATTTAATAATTTCTATTCGCATGGATCAACATACCAATGCATTTAAAAAAATAGTATACTAGTATAGTATTTAAATAGGAGATAGTATAGTATTATACATTATAATAGTAGTATTACCAACATTTATATAATAATAGTATGATAGTATTTTTACCAACATTTATTTCTTCCAAAACATTTTTAAAAAAACACCACACCACAGTTATAACTTTAATGACACAAAGGAACGTTATTGAAATCACTTTCAGAACGATTTTTTTTTTACAGCTGATGAATGATAAAACCAGAATCCACCTTTGAAGAGCCAATCAGAACTCAACTTAAAAGAACTTGAGCATTTAAAGCAGCAGACGATATAACACAAGTGCAGAACACCATCGTGCATTGGTGTGGAAGCGAATATAGTTTTCTTTCTTGGTGTGAATGTGCTAGTGAAGAGATAGTCCACCCAAAATGAAAATGTCATCCGTTTCTCCCCCTCATGTCTTCTCAAACCTGTATGACGTTCTTTCTTCTGCAGAACACAAAAGAAGATATTTTGAAGAATGCTGGTAAACAAACAGTTTGGTTCCCATTGCCTTTCAGTGTATGGACAAAAACATTAAAAGTCCAAAACTGTTTGGTTACCAACATTCTTTAAAATATGCTCTTTCATGTTCTGTAGAAAAAGGACAGTCATACAGTTTTGGAAAGACACAAGGGGGAGTAAATGACGACAGAAAGTTCATTTTTGGTGGACTATTCCTTTCATACGGCATTAAAAGCATCATCGCAAACGTAACATTTAATATATCGCTCAGCCGTAGTGAACAGTTCACAAGCATGCACATTGTGACTCACCGAGTCATAAACAAGCAGAGCATCAGACTAGCAACTATCTAAAATAGAATTCTCTGCCAGAACAGAACTTCTGCTCTGTTTGAGCCCAGATTCCACACATCTGCTGGTTTATCAGTGTCCTCTTCAGGGACCAGAACACTGTTGCCTCTGGCTGGAGTCTAACAGCCGCCCTGGTGTCGCAGGGAGGTGTTAGTGTCACAACAGACACAGCCCACCCACCATCTGATGCATATCGCACAGCAAAAACAAACACAATATTCAGAATCCCACCAACCTCCTTCTCTGCCTCTTCTCCCGCCTCCAGCGAACTGTTTCCCCGGATCAGGCGGAGTCGCTCAAGCTGCCTGTTCTGCATGAGGCCCGGCAGGAAGAAGTTGAGCGGGAAGGACATATTCTCTCCATGCCAGCGGCGCGTCACCTCCACATAGTTTTTAGGATCGATCCATAAAGCGTAGATCTGCAGGGAGATGAGAGTTTGAGCATGCACCCACTAAAATTTCCTCTTCAAGGTCCAGGGGTTGAATCTCACCAGCGCAGGTAACAGTCGCTCCTCCAGCAGTGAGATGAAGGCCAGTGTGTCTGCGCCCTCTTTGGCCGAGAGATCATAGTCTGCATTGTATTTCTGAAACACAAATTTCCAGTATTACTATACGACACTGAACAAATCAAACTGTGACAGGTTGCTTTACATGTCTGTCAGATGGCCTCTTGGGCGGTCCTTGACCAATGAAAACGGCTATGGAGTCCAGACTTTCTGTCATCAGTCAAAAAGCCAATACGATTTTTCCATTGGCTTTTTTATTATTGCAGAAAGCATATGCTCTGTGACCAGCAAAATTTTGAGATTATCACAAATTTTTTTCATTGTTTTGTTGTTTGAATGCTAGAAGCAGAAGTAAAGTTTGTTATACCCCGATCGCTTTTGACAAATCTTTTAATCTTTATTTAAAATCTACAAGTTGGAACGTCCGAGTTAGAACAGTTTGCAAGCTTTACTGTTTCTGACAACCTCTGTATTCCCATTTAGCCACTTGTCAGCAAGAGCCTTTTCCAAAGACATGTAAAAGCTTAAAATCATCACAATGTAGCATTACATAAAAGTTGCTTCAGTCCATCACAGACATTATTTCAGGCATTTAATCAAACCTATTCAAGAAAAACCCATTGACTTTGGGACTAAGAAACCGGAAGTCCAAAATGCGAACTTATTTCCAGTTGTGTAGTGTTTTGTGAATAAATCTGCAAGCATTGATCTGATCTGTGTATGCTCCTGACTCTGTACGCCCCCCCCCCCCCCCCCCCCTCCCCCCCCCGACCCCCCACGCCCAGCTCTGGGTAGAACAGCACTACTACTGGTAGAATGAGAAACTATAAACGGGTTTCTAGGAAGGGTTTTAATTATGCACCTAATTAAAACCTTTCCTAAAAACACGTTTATTGTGTCTCATTCCATTCAAATTTAATGGGTACCTTCATTGTGCAATCAAACATGATTAATGAGAAAATTAGGGGAGCCTTTATAATGGCAGCAGGCATCACTGGAAAGGCTGCGGTTCTCAAACGAATGAAACCGAAATAAAGAGTGAAACATACAGGGACACTTGTGTAATGTTTTAAGAAAAGCAAAACGTGTCCATGACAGCAGCGAGGAAAGACATAATCACCTGTTTCCTCAACTGAATGATGATCTGACTGGGTTGGGAGCAGCTGCCTTCATCTTTGGTCCTGAGAGCAGGAAGTGAACCTTCAGTGAAGACATAAAAAAAAACATTTATTTTCTATAGGCCTATAAAGATAATCAATGACGCAGTCCATTTAAACATTCGACAATCACTCTGGACATCAAAAATATAAATGCGTGATCTCTAGAAAACATAATATTACATAATGAACAGTTGTGCTGATTAATATATTTTGGAATTTGTGATACTTTTTTTTTTCTTCAAAATTCTTTGATAAGAGCACTATAGGGCCAGACAAGATTAGGGCATTATTTGAAATAGAATTTTTATACTAAGTCTTTACTGTAACTTTTGATCAATTTAATTCATAATTGCTGAATAAGTATTCATTTTTCCAAAAATACAAATAAATAAAATGATCTTTTAAATAAACAAATTAAAGAATTAAATAATTTGTTTATTTATTAAGGTTTTAGTAGCTGTAAAATGTATCAATCATATGTCCGCTATAATGTGATAAGGCTAATTAACTGTTATACTTTGGATGGTCTTTTTATTTAATTTCTTTGTAAAGAATGATGAAGTGAATGTAGTGCATAAGCTGTTCCTGCAAAGTCAAAGGGTCTACCCAACATAAAACTGCTGAAGGGACATTGGTCTTCAATATGGAAGAATACTGAAATTTGGAAGAATTCAGGAGCCAAGGAAAATAATAACGGAGACAGACAAGAATGTGGAAAGAGAAAACATACAGATGCAAGTTATCAGCAGCTCGGCAGGAAAGAGGAAGAGGCCTGCGTGCTTCAGTTAAAGCACACGCTAAATGTTCGTCTTAATGAATGTGGAGTGTTTGCCAAGAAACAGATTGTTAAAACTTTGCCTGCTTACCTGTGGGGCTTCTCCAGGGGTTAGAAATCTTGTGAATTTTGAGCGGAGCTCCAGCAAAGCGAGCGTATGCCTGGAAAATTATATAAAAGACATTATTATTATTATTATGTACACGAATTTCACTTTCTGGTTAACTAGATTTAAACTTACAGGTTTAGACAGAATCTGGTTATTAGTGTGTTGCTAGCCTCGTGTCAATATGTGGCATTCTGGTCTCTAGATACAACTCCCTCCTCCAAGTTTACAGGATTTGATTTACAACATCCGGCCAACATTATACATCTTAAGAGCTAGAAAAGCAATTTTAGGTGATCGCTTGAGGTATCACTTATGCATAATTTACAAACCAAACTAAGTATGAACGATGTTGCTTTCCTTAGCAAGCTCCACTAAATTACAACAAACAACAACACAACCTCATACACAACACAGATGACAATAACATAATATGCAGTTGCAACAAAAGCACGAATACAAGCTGAATAAACAACAACTGCTAGCTAACTTCAACAAACAGCTCCATTCAGCTCTTGGACAGGGTTAGGGGTTCAAGATGGGATGCCTCATTTTACGACGACATCCGATAAAGAAGGACGTAATTTCACATTCCTGCACACGCAGCTGAGAGCTGACAGATTGAGCGCTTCACACCTGGCTCAGACCTTCAGCACTTCGTTTAGCAGATTCTTTCCATTGAAAGCATCTTATACTGCTGATCATTGGGGTTAAATACCCTGGAGCGCTTCTTTACACTTTAGACCGAAGCCAAGAATGACTCAAGAATAATCAGATTTGATTCTTAAAGGGGTCTTATTATGCTTTTTCACTTTTTCAACTTCAGTTAGTCTGTAATGTTGCTGTTTGAGCATAAAAAAAGATCTGCGAAGTTGCAAAGCTCAAAGGCCAATTCAAAAGGAGATATTTTATTTAGCAGAAATTTTCAAAAACTACAACGAACGACTCGTTTGGACTACAATGCATATTTTCCGGGATTTGTGATATCACGAATATCGACGAATGGGACGAGACCTGGCTGAGCTGCACTAGAGAAGGCAACGAGTGTTATCACTATGTCGGAGACACGCTAGCTTTCCCAAGGCAGACGAACTTAGAGTGGATACAATCATCCAGGTTTAAATCGCGCTCAAATTGATTTGATTTTGATGCAATATTTACACTGAAGCTTGCAGGCGGCTATGGTAAGGGGCGTGACATTTCCCGACCAATCACAGCACACACTGGCCCAGCTAACCAATCACAGCACAGTTCGCATTTCAGAAGGCGGGCCTTCATTTGATACAGGAACTATTCGAGCCGTTCATGCCAGACTGGGGAGAGAGGTGTTGTAATAATGTAAAATATGTGAAAAATAATGTTTTTTCGAACAACCTAGTATGAGAGCCTGTTCTAGTACACCCCCAAAACAAAATCAAGACTTTGTAAAAGAGCATGATAGGACCCCTTTAAAGGAATAGTTCACCCAAAAAATGAACAATCATGGAATTGTTCTTTAAGATTTATTTTTAGCGTTTTATGCCTTTATTTTAGGAAGCAAAGTGCAGGAGGGGCAGGATCGGGAAATGTCTGCGAGCCAGGACTCGAACTCGGGATGCCCGAAGTACTATGGCGCTATATGTCAGCACGCTGCCCATTACGCTATCGGAGCCGACAATCGTGTATTTTTTGAAGAATCTTCAAGCAGCTCTTGAACAACCGACCTTGACTGTGAAGCTCCAAATGTTATAAAATACTACAAATAAAGCAGTTATTACAAATAAAATAAATAGCAAATAGTATAACAATTAACTTCAGGGAATAACTTTATTTTTACTCTAGAACTCTTCCATGACCCTACATAGGATAAGTGGGCATAGAAAATGGATGGACGTAATTATGCCACAAAATATGCCAGTCTGTCCCTCAGAGATTTTGTATGGCTTCAGAAGATTTGAAAAGTATGAACTTCTTTAATGTTCATTTTGGAGCTAGTCACTATGAACTGTCTTTTAATGTTAAAGAGCTGCATAAAGATCCTTCAGATTGTTTGGGTTTCATTGCAAAAACCGCAGCAGAATCATTTCTGGGTGATTTCTTTAACATTAGGCTACCACCAGCACTGAAAAACTCACTGTGACTGTAAAGGGGTGGGGGGGTAGAGGAAAGCGGATTTTTGGAAAAAGCTGAGTATTGAGTTTTGAGATTTTCTCCGGCTCCAGTCGAGCGGTGAGCTGGAAAAGCGCCGTAAACTCCATCAAAGGCTGACATCATAACCTCAGATTTATTACTAGATTGATTCCTACACAATCCTAAATTGTGGCTCGTAAAGTAGAGGGGATCAAGTTTGGAAATAAATCATTCCTATGTGAACAACCGGTACTGTCCAAAGCAAACACGAAGAGGGAAACTACAGCTGGCTGAAATCCACTTTGCCCACAGTAAAAGCAGTTCATCAGACTCCTGCTGTACACATAAACACACTGAAATTAGGCCACGGATGACAGAACAGCTTCTCTTGAAAGTGCAGATGGTAATAATTAGTTTGAGCAGCTCATAAGATCCTTAAATAGAGTGCCGCAGATGATGATTGGACTGTTCTGCTTTTAAGCCCCGCCCCCACCCTGCTGCACGTCCAATCACTGCTCTGTCGCTAAGGAACAGTGTTCTAATACACCAAAACAAAGCAACCACCCAGGGGTTAAGTCATCAATAAACGCTGAACGCTAACATTTCATAGTTTTTCTTATCTGAGCACTTTTTTTATTAGTTTTCAAATGTAAAAAGTGCACCAAGCAACTAAGTTTACCATGAAAAGAAAGGGACAGTTTGTTTTTGACAAGATTACACTGTACCCACGTTACGTGTTAGTAGAAATTCCAAGACCACTGCAAAACATCAAGCACTGCATCAAGAAAAAATTGACTGCATAAACATCAAATAAGCGTACTTTTAAAATCAAGATAGAAACTTGTAGAAAAAAAAGCAAGCGCATAACATCACAAGAGATCTCCTAAATAAAAGTAGGCCTGTCATAATTATTACAGAAATGTCTGGTCAGATTATTTGATGTATTATATGATTATTATTTAATATTATTAAATATTATATTAGATGTGACCAAAAAAACAGCACAGAAGGTCAATTTTTTGAATAAATAAGCTTTCAATTGAGGTATGTTTTGTTAGGATAGGACAATATTTGGCCGAGATACAACTATTTGAAAATCTGGAATCTGAGGGTGCAAAAAAATCTAAATATTGAGATTGGGAAATTTACAAAATATCTTCATGGAACATGATCTTCACTTAATATCCTAATGATTTTTGGCATAAAACAAAAATCGATCATTTTGACCCATACAATGTATTTTTGGCTATTGCGCCAAATATACCCGTTTGACTTATGACTTGTTTGAGTCGGGGTCACCTATTATATTATATCATATTATATTATTTAACTAAATAATGTTAAATTACATTAATATATCACAGTAAAAAGACATTTTAAACAAATACAAAAACAAACAACAAAATTATATATATTTTTAATTATGTTGTTTAATTTTATTTGTCTTATAGGAGCACTCCAAATCAGTTGAAATATTTTAGTACATTTTACATTTTTATGCCATTTATTCACATTATGGCATAAAAATGTAAGTTAATGTGACTAACATCGTAATCTTCTCAAAATTAATGGAAAAAAAATCATTATCATTAATTACAATCAACAATTAATCACTGTCAAAAATGTTATGATTATGACAGGCCTATCTTCAAACTGGCAGCTACCAGGCAAATCTCCAGACATCCTCAGACCTTCACATGCAGTTTCAATTTTATGCAACTATACCCTTTCTGATGCAATGAGATAATCTGGAAAATTCTGAATGAACTTTATATTACTAAACCATCAGAGACACAGGGAGCAAAACATGCCTGCGGTTTTCAAAGCACCCAGAGTAGGTGCAGACAGACTGTAACACACAGACATCATCCCGACCACTGGCGAGCTGGAAAAATCCCACCACACTCTTTAGAGAGTCCAAAACACACAGCGCTGATGTAACCTAATCACTTTAACATGCGATTTCAGCAACAGTGACCTGGTTCTGTGCCCACACACAACCTTTGTTGATTAGGAATAAAATGGATCTGAATGCAGTCTCCAAAGCTGCCGATGGGAGATGAGATTGATGTTAACTCCAGATGACAGTGGTGGGTTTGTGGTTTACAGTAGCACAGACAGGTGGCGCCCTGGTGTGACCAAACTGAAGTGGAAAAACAAGAACAGTGGAGGAAATGTATCCCACAAGATGATTCATGCAGCAAAAATATCTGTAGATAAGTACCTTAGCTGTGGAATTAACTGAGATATTAAAACACACAAGCTTTTCATAAAATCATAAAAAGTAAACAGTGGAGATTTTCCCATTTCAAAGGGCAGCATGACCTGACTGGTATTTAGACAGTGTAAAATCATGGTCCTCCAACACACATTTGACAAGGGGGAAAAAAGCAATGAGTTTGGTAGGCTCTTATTTACAGTAGCCCCTCACTGCAGAACACAAGATCCAGGAGGCATGGTTGGATCCACGTCTAGAGGGTGAAGATGGTAGGTTTAGGGGTGGAGATGGGTGGGTTTAGGGATCAGGGGGTGGAGACGGGTAGGTTTAGGGGTGGAGCTCTGGGAGATGAGTAGGTTTAGGGGTGGAGATGGGCCGGGTTTATGGACTCGGGGGGTGGAGACGGGTTAGGTTTAGTGGTGGAGCTCTGGGGATGAGTAGTTAGGGGGCGATGGTGCCGTTAGGGACGGCGGGTGGGGTGGAGACGGGTAGGTTTAGGGGTGGAGCTCTGGGAGATGGGTAGGTTTAGGGGTGGAGATGGGTGGGTTTAGGGATCGGGGGTGGAGACGGGGGAGGTTAGGGGAGGAGCTTGGAGATGCAGTTAGGTTAGGGGTGGAGAGGAGGTGGGTTTAGGGGATAGGGGGTGCGGAGCACGGGTAGGTTAGGGGTTTTGGAGCTCTGGGAGACGGGTAGGTATGGGGGGAGACGGGCCTGGTTTAGGATCGGGGTGGAAGACGGGTAGGTTTAGGTGGAGCTCGGGAGCATCGGGTGGGTTTAGGGGTGGTGATGGGTGGGTTTAGGGTTGGAGATGGGTGGGTTTAGGGGTGGAGCTCTGGGAGATGGGTGGGTTTAGGGGTGGAGGTGGGTGGGTTTAGGGATCGGGGGTGGAGATGGGTAGGTTTAGGTCTATGTAAGAGTGGGAGGCGTTGGATCTGGATCCAACCACGCCCCCCCCGGATCTTGTGTTCTCCAGTGAGGACCATCTCCTTATTTAACTAAAAATAGTAGCTGGGGCCAGAAATCTGCAGACTATTATTCTGAAAAAATAGATGACTTCCCTGCCCTCGAGAAGATAATTGGTTTGGAGAATGGAGGATGAGAGTGGATTATATCTGATTCTTGGGGGGGGGGGGGTTAGTGTTATATATATATATAATATATAGTATATAGATATAATCTATATATATATATATATTAATAATAGATATCTATACACACAGACAGACAGCCAGGACAGACAGACAGACAGCCAGAACACACACACACGCACACACACACACGCACGCACGCACCGGCACGCACGCATGCACACACACACACACACACACGCATCGCACACACACCACACAACACAACACCACACACACACAACACACACACCACACTCTCCTCACCAACCACTCACTCACTCACACAAAACTATACAAGTACATTTTATTTTAGTATCACGCAAAGAATACAAATTTGGTAAAAATGTAATCAAATAAAAATCCTGGTATAAATATATACTATTATTGTTACTATAAATATATATGCCACGTTAAAAGCTATGGTATGACTATGTGATATCACTGTACCATATCGCACCACCACTGTACTTTACTAAGTGATCGGTACCGAGGCGATTCTCTACATAAAGACGGAATCTTAAACAGAACCCAACCCGTATAAACATCCAGACTACATGAGCCAGTGATGAAAACTCACCAGCACAATGAGACAGTCCGTATTTACTGACGGTAAACCCAAACCAGCCTTCCAGCAGAACAGCTCACTGGGTGCCGCCATCTTCACAAGCCAAACACCTGTGACCCGGAGCTGCTGCTTCGACAAATAAAAGTCCCAACCAATCCGTCAGTCTGTGGCTGCGTTTCATTCAAAGGTGATAATGCTTGGTTGGTGTAATATGATTGGTGCTTTAAGTCTATGGGCTGTGTAAAATTATGTGATATGTTCATACAGCATTGGTAATTTTATAACTACACTAAAATTCGACTTTGTAAATAAAGACTACCGGAGTAGGCTACGTTTTACAAGAAAATAGGCTATCAGTAGTAGAAATAGCTGCTGAAAATTCATCTTTTATCGTTTGTCATTAGAGGATAAATAATAATAATATTTCTAAATCTTCTAAATAATAATAATAGATAATAATAATAATTATAAATAATTGCCTATTTTAAAACACAAAGTAGGAAATTATATTTTAAATTGCAATAATATTTTACAATAATACTGTTTTTACTGTATTTTGATCAAATAAATGTAGCTTTGTTGAGCATAAGAGCTTCTTTTTTTTTTTTTCAAAAAAATTATTGTTTGTGGTAGCTGCAATTCACTTTTGTAAACATATATACTGCTAACAGTGAAGGAATATTGCTGTAATTTAATATCTGTTTTGACTTTTTTATACTTTTGTAGTAAGTGTATTGTGTTTTGGCAGGAAGTTTGGTTACCATGGCATTAAGGTAATTTAACTGAACTGCATGCCTTTGTGTTATGCAGTATATTATCGGTGTTTTAAGTAGGGGAGAGCAGAGATGCCATATCTTGGCCAAATGGACAATCAACCGCATATGTTGCAACTCTCCATCCTAAACAGCTGTCAAGAATTCATGAGCCAAAACTACATGCACACATGATGACATCATCTCCAGAAACTCAAGGGACTGATAGAGTCCAGTACATTCCAGTTCAGGACATGAGCACCCATCCCGTCCGTTTGTGTGAACTGTAATCCTCTTCTCTCTCTTTAGAGCACTTTTACTCAATCTATGGCCTGGAAAAACACATATGTAACCACTTAATGTAACTGTGTTCCCATTTAGATAATTAAGTTTCATCGAGGGTAAAGACAAGGAAAGTTCAACATATTGAGAAAATCTCTGGAAAAGGGCTTTGGGCATCACTGGGACATTCCAGAATTCTCTGAAACTGTTCCAAGAACAGGCTAAAGGACAAAAGGATCCTTGCACATTGTACAACACTTAGTGCATGGTTTTAATATTTAAAGGAACATGCAATAATATTTAAAGGATTGGAAAATTATACTAATCATTATTATTCAATGTAAAATAATTAAAGCAGCTATAAATTCAGTCCAGGGTGTCACTAAACATTTCAGACTGTGTGTGGTAAGATGACGTCCTTCCTCCCAAAAGCAAACATCAGGGTGGCATAAAGCACTTCACTGAAGCCCTGTGGAAAAACCAAATGACCCGTTTAACAACTCAAATTTCAGACAGACAAACACTCAAACCTCAAGTGAATAACATATACACACACACACAGACAGACAGACAGACACACACACACTCTCTCTCTCTCACTCTCTCTCTACTCACACAAAACTATACAAGTACATTTTATTTTAGTATCACGCAAAGAATATAAATTTGGTAGAGGAAGAGTTCTTACCACGTCTCTGACCTGGAGGAAAAAACTTCAAGGGATTTAAAATATTTATATGAATACAGATGATTTTGTTGAACCATCTGACACAAACATGCCAAAATACTGTTTTAAAGGGGTGGTTGATTGTAATTTCACTTTTTAACGTTAATTAGTGTAATGTTGCTGTTTGAGCATAAACAATATCTGCAAAGTTACGAAGCTGAAAGTTCAATGCAAACGAAGAAATCGTCTTTTAAATTTCTGGCAGTTTAATGCCTACAAAAAAACGGCTGGTAGGGACTACAACAAGTTACTTCCCGGGTTCATGACATCACAAACCCAGATAAACCCCGCCCTCGGGAAAAGGCAGCAAAGGGGGCGAGGCCATGTTGCTTTAGAGAAGAGGAAGAGAAAACTAGAGGTGCAGGTAAAAATCTATTCATATATGAATCATGATTCTGTCTTCTAACGATTCTAATGGATTCACAAGTTTCAAAATCAATGTTCTAAAGCAGCGGCTCTTAATACTGTTCCTCGCGTCCCCCTGCACACGCTCTGCATCTCTCTCTCTCTCCTCTCTCTCTCTCTCTCTCTCAGATCATCAGCTCAGCTCCAACAAACTGTTCCATTTAAACACTTATTTTCACATAGCTATGAGAAACGTTAAACATGGAGGGCAGTTTGCTGTACTGTATTATTAAAGCTTTAATCAGGATAAAACTGTATTAAAAGCTAACATAAGCAGTAGCATTTACAAATAACAGCATATCTAAAAGTATGAGACAACAACAAACAAAAAACATAGGCCTACCATTAAAAGCCGTGCTTGCACAGGTTCTGCACGATCCTCTTCAATAAGATACTCTGCTTCTTAATCGGGCTCAAACTGATAAGCAATATTAATGACGGAGCACAATTCAACCGGAGCACATGCCGCTGAGATACCGGGCAGGACGTTTAGATGCACACTAGAGGCGGTTTAGCCAATCACACTGGGCTAGCTAACCAATCAGAGCCCATCGCCTTTTTTTGAGGGAGGGGCTTCATAAAAGAAGGAAATTATCAGCATGTTTCTCAGAGAAGGGACAGAGCGGGCTGTAATAATGTAAAGTATGTGAAAAATAATGCGTTTTTTTTTTTTTTAAACGAAGCATTAACACATGTTAGACTGCACCCCATAAACACAATCAAGCGTAGAAAAAAACCAGTGAACCACCCCTTTAAATCTAATGCAAACTGGAAACACATATTATTTGATTAATCTGATGGAATACTTTAAAAAGGCTGACAGATGTGTTTATGGCTGCAAATGTCTTGAGGAGAGAGAGTTGCCCACTGCTGCAGGACGACACACACACACACACACCGACTGCTGGATAATGTCACTGCTGATGTCATCACATGGATTCATTTCAGCAGAGGTGAGATGTGCTATTTATAGTGAGAAGTTATGACCATAAATATATAATGACCTACCCCCCCCACCCCCCCCCCCATAATGAGTAAACATAATTAACTATTATTTGCTATTATTTAACAACAACAACGACAACAACAAAGTATAGCTGGGGCACTTGTGATTCTCTTTAGGAAAACTGTTTCACAGAACAGAGAAATTAAACAAACATTATTTTTTATTAATCATAATAATGATGATAATAATAACAATAATAAACTGTACATAATGAATTTGAGGTGCCAAGAAGGTGCCACACTAAACCCATGTGACCAATGTATTTCATTCTCATATTAGCCCACATGTCAATGTTGCCAAGCCTTTTCGTACCTATATCAAAAATATTGAAGAGGAACAAATTCATTGCTAAAACAGCTATTGCAGTGCTTAAAATGAAAATTTGTCATCAATTACTCACCCTCATGTCATTCCAAACCCATAAGACCTTTGCAAATTAAGATATTTTTGATGAAATTCGAGAGCTTTCTGACCCTGCATTCTGACCGCTGATGTCACATTCTTCTTTTTGTTTATTTGTATAGCACATTTAAAAACAACTTAGGCTGGCCAAAGAGCTTTCCAATAAAACCAACATTCAGAAACACAAGAAAACAAAAACCCCCCCCAACAACATGGACTATACACTATGTCTTACTATCTTCTGGGCTTGAAAGTGTCAGTTCCATTGCCATCTATGGAGGGTAAGAAAGCTCTCGGATTTCATCAAAAATATCTTAATTTGTGTTCCAAAGATGAACAAAGGTCTAACAGGTTTGGAATGACGTGAGGGTGAGTAATTAATGACAGAATTTTCATTTTTGGGTGAACTATCCCTTTAAGTAATGAAATGAATCAAATATTGGCATAAATTAGGCACATATACACTCTTAAAAATAAAGGTGCTTCAAAAGGTTCTTCAAGAGATGCCATAGAAGAACCATTTTTGGTTCCACAAAGAACCGTTCAGTCAAAGGTTCTTTAAAGAACCATCTCTTTCTTGCCTTTTTGTAATCTGAAGAACCTTCTTTCGCCCCAAAGGACCTTTTGTGAAACAGGAAGGTTCTTCAGATGTTGAAGGTTCTTTATGGAACCATTTAGACAAAAAGGTTCTTCTATGGCATCGTGAAGCACCTTTATTTTTAAGAGTGTAGAGCTATAAAATCTATGTGGATAGCATACTTCAGATTCAGATCTTGCGAAGACTGATATTTATAGGCTTTCTAGGCAAATCTGAGTACAATGGGAGACTCTGTTGAGAGCTCTTCTGAAACTCTACTGATGTAGGATTACTAGGGGTCTTGTCTCAGGGGGGAAATCTGAAAAGCAGGAGAGATGAGTGAAAGTCTCATTTTAATCTAATAGCTGTCAAAGAGAAATGACTGAGATCTGATTTGTGGTTTTTCTAACTTTAATGGCGGTTTTAGAAAAAACATCTTTTTTTTTCATTCCTCAAAGACAATGAATTGCAGGAGCTCCTCCCACCTGTGCACGGTACCTGCTCAGGTGCTCAAACAATAAAAAGACTGTTCACTCTGATAAAGAGCCACTTTCTCCAGAGTCTGGGACATTAGTGGATGTTGACTCAACCTGCTGGCAGAGATCACACGCTGAAGGATTACTCGTCTTCAAAGATGATGAAGATTATACCAAGATTCTCCACCACCTTAGTTGTTGGTTGGATTGTACTTTTCATGGGTGAGTAGCGACCTTATTTTAAATATGTGATTTATGAAAAATTGAAATTTGAAAAATTAATGTGAAATATGAAAAACTTTTTAAGGGATAGTTAGTCCAAAAATGAAAATTCTGTCAGCATTTACTCACCCTCATGTCATTCCAAACCTGTATGACTTTCTTTCTTCTGTGAAGCACAAAATAAAATATTTTTGAGAAAAAAAGGGGAAAAAAAGTAATTGTATTTGTTGTTTTGGACACCAGTGACTTTCAGTGTATAGACAAAAACATATTCCTCAAAATATCTTCTTTAATCATGAGGGTGGCAACGTTTTAATTTTGGGAGAAATAAAAACCTTAAATCATTATATTGATATCTGATTCAGGTGTAAACTCTGTCAATATCTCTGTGGTGGATTCTCCAGCTGAAAGCACAGATGCCTCGACTCCACACTCTTTGACTTCAGTTATCATGGATCTCAGAATCACAAACCGTGTTTATAATCATTCACTGGCTGACCAGCAATCAGCAGAGTATACAACACTCAAGCAAGAGGTGGAACAACTGGTGAGGGTCTCTTGTTAATCATGCTTGTGTACGTAAAGCACTCATGGGATATTTACAGTATTCTAGGATATATTACATCCACCAACAGACATACAGTATACTCTAGATGAAAGTGAATGATTTGAATGTTCAGGTCAATGACTAGTGGTCATCTAGAACTCACTTCAGAAATTATACCGGGGTGCAGCACTGGTCTCAAATAAAAATACCCCAGTACTTTAATATATTACGTTACTGAATGATTGCACTTACAGAAAAGTACCATTTATCACTGAATACCATTTAAATACCATGGTATTCGCTAAAGTACCTTGGTAATGCCATCATATCATGGGACTCCCACAGTGATATTTGTAAAGGTACCAGATTTATAAATTAAAAGATATTACAATGTATGCCGTACGTCTAAGAAACCATGGTGTTACCATGGTACTATGAACAAAATAAGCTATGCTAATAAATTAATGTACTTTATAGAATGCCAGTATTATCAAAGTGATAAAATGTGCTATCAATTAAGATGAGCAAATTGGTAATATTGACTTTTCCCTGTTGTACTTTTCCAGTTTGCAGATATTTATGAACGATCATATGACACCACTCATCTGATATATTTGGGGACAGATGAGATGATTTTCAGGTTTGAGTAATAATCTTAGATTTACATCCAATATAACCGTGACAGAGACTGTCTGATCTTAAAATATTTCTCTTACAGTAATGGGTCTGTGATCGTCACTTCTCGTCTGCTGTTTGGGCCGACTCAAGTCAATCCAGAGCTTGTGAGAGGAATCTTGTGTCCTCTGGTAAAAGCATAATAAGTTATATCGGTATCGGCCCTAGAGATCGAACTCAGCCACATTGAAAGTAAAATAACAGTCAACAATGGTTGATTTTACATCGTTTTCACGTTGTTCATTAACAGGGGGTTGACATGGAGGATTTGAAAATTAAGTATTGACCAACATTGACTTTTTATCGCACAATTGCAAGTTTATGTTTTAGTTTTTAGCTATAGACTTTTTCCTCAGAAATCTGAGTTTACACCTCGCAATTCTTTATTTATTTATTATTTTTGTATTTTTTAGAAATGTAAACTGACCGCATACACATGCAGAATAAAAATTAAAAAAAGAACTGCAAGATATAAACTCTTAATTGTGAAAAAATATATTTTTGGCGTATTTTTGCCTTTATTGTGATAGGACAGGACATTGTAGAGGAGACAGGAAGCGGGATCGGGAAAGGTCTTCGAGTCGGGATTCGAACTCAGGACACCCGTAGCGCAACAGTGCTTTATGTCGGCACATTGCCAACGAGGCTCTCAGTGCTGACCAGATTTCTTAATTTATATCTCACAATTCTACATTTTTTCTCAGAATTCCAGGTTAACATCTCGCAATTCTGCCAAATACCTAAAAAGATACCTAAAATGAAAGTCTAAATTGTGAAGAAAAAAAAATTTGTAAGATAAAAAGTTACAATTATTATTATTAATTAAAATGAAAAAAAATTTAATTCTGTTGCAGAAATAAGCTTCCATATAAAAGTGGCAAAAACATAATTATCAACCAATAAATAAATAAATCAATAATTTCATCAATCTCACCCACAGATGAACTACCTACTGAAGAACCTCTTGAGGAAGAGAAGATCTTCAGCAGACCACCAACGACAACGCATAAAGAAATAACCTTTACGACCATGCCCTCCATGATCACGCCCCTCACTTCCACTCCTGACAACATAATGGACACTGAATCCTTCACCAGCCGTCTTCCATCCACACGCTCACCCAACATGTCAACCTCCCACCCATTGGGCTCCAGTGCTGTTGTAGGAAACATCACAAACTCCATCCACTTCACCACCTCCATACCCTTTAACACCACCACAATGCACCTAAAAACTATCTACACCTTTGTTTCTGTCAGCTTATCTAGTATTTCGAGATTTGTGTAGCCAAGTATTCTGCAGCACCCAACAGCACCACCAATGCAGTAAACAATGGGACAACCACAGATAGGTCCTAGTGGGATCCTTACCACAGCTAGTAACCAGTGGTTAGATCGTTCTATCCGTGTTACGTCAGCTGCCATTTGGCACACCCCCATGGCACCATCACTTCTTCTACCCTCACTTTTTACACTATCCTGTAATTGATTCGAGCACCTACCACCCACCACAGCCCCCAATAACACCACCACTGCAGTCCCCCTCGAGGTGCTACACACCCTCGCCGTCTTACCCCTACATCCACTGACTTACCGTGCCCTGCTGGGTTGTTGGAACCACTTCACAATCAGCTCCACCAAGTTTACAACAGCACAGCCCTCAAGGACCACAACCATGAACCATTCACCTACTACAAAGGTCACTGTTTTGGTGCCTGGATGGGCGGTTGCCCTCTTAGCGCTGGCGGCTGTCAGCCTCTTCCTCCTCATCATCCTCATCATTCTGGTGAGTGATCGAGGGTTTAGGATCAATGTAACATAAGCCTTTGGTTTTATAGAAGAACATGATTGCAACTTTAAAAATGGGTATTTGTGATATGTTTGAAATGTGTCACATTTCACTGTTTCATTTGAATAAATAATAAAATTGACCAACTTCTGTACTACTATCCCTAAGTATAGAGGCAGCACATTGGCACAGTTTTGGTATCAGATTATATGCAATTTAACCTTTGATAGGATATATTCGTATAGCCAGTAGGGCACAACACAACGAAATCTCCACAACACATCAGAAACAAGCCACAACACAACAAAATTTGCACAACGCAAAGGAAACAAGCTGCGACACAACGAAATTAGCACAACACAACAAATTAAGTACAACGCAACTGAAACAAGTTGCAACACACAAAATGATCACATCAAAACGGAAACAAGCCGCAACACAACAAAAACAAGATGCAACACAACAAAATTAGCACAACACAACGAAATGAGCACAACACAACGAAAACAAGCCGCAACACAACGAAATTAGCACAACACAACGAAAACAAGCCGCAACACAACAAAATTATCACAACACAACGAAAAACAGCCGCAAGACAACGAAATTAGCTGCAACACTACCAAATTAGCACAACACAACAAAATTAGTCGTATGCGTTGAGTTGTGGCAATTTTGTTGTGTTATGGAGATTTCGTTGTGTGGTGCACTACTGGGCCACCGTATATATACAATGCTACTAAATGATTACCATATTTATATATAAAGCAAGACTATGATGGCAAAATACTTCAAAGCCAAGTTGGAACATTTTGGGGGTGTTTTTGTCAGTGTTAACAGTTTACTGTTAAAGGACAACAGTGTTCCTCCTCTCAGGTGGTGATCTGGTGCTGTTGTCCGAAACGAAGAGTTTTCATGAATGAAGCTGAAGAGATGAATCCTCCCATGTACTTCAATCCAGACATCCCTATGTACTCAACACAAAGCACATTTGATACATCCAACGGCAAACAAGCGGTGCGATACATTTCACAACTCATTCTGATGCAACTTAGCTTGTATTTTGTTCCTATACAGTTTGGTCATGAAATAAAGTGAAATAGTTTCTAATAAAAGGTGACTCCTTAAATTTTCAAGACTTATAACCAAATTTTGAAAGTGAATGTGCTAAACAGTATGAACAGAATTAACAAACTTGTGCTTTGATGCTCATTATTTGCTGTTGCTAAATCTAAATCTATTTAAAAATGAGTTGTATTGTTTATTTTTAATTCAAGCTTGAGGGTGGTAAAACCGCACTAATTATAGAGACTTTAAAATATTAGATCACTTAAAAATGTAAACAAAAATTAGTTGCATTGACAACTAATTTAAATAAGTTAAAAGTATTAAATGATGAAATAAGACGTGAAAATCATGTAAATCCCCCCCTCCTTTCCCCCCTGCCTCAGATATATTTGAGTATAAAAAATAAAAACTAATTGAACAAAACTACTCAAACTAAAATGAAAGCTTAAAATATAAAAATTTTTCTAAAGTCAACATATGAAAAAAAAAAGGTACAAAAGCTCCCAATCGGGGTGGTACCCTTTCAAAAGGTACTAAAGAACGTTTAGGTACTAATATGAACATTTTAGGGTAATAATGTGTACCTTTAAGGTCTTAATTCACACCCTTTAGGCGTAAAAGAGGTACAAAAGTGTACGTTTTGAAAAGGTACCCTAGTGACAGCTTTTGTTCCTTTTATATGAGTGTATACATAAAGAATACAGAACCAAACAATACAGAATAAAAACAGAACCACAGTATTTTTGATGCAGTATGAAAGTAGCAGTAAGGATTTAAGTATTAAATCCTTGCAGACTCAAAACGCATTGATATTTACAATAGCTATCAGTTACAGGACTTACTCTCAAGTTAAAGAAGGGATTAGGTGGTTACCTGCTGGTACAGACATAATGGATCAGCTCTTGCCTGCTGCTGTATGAACGGGACAATTTGAGAGTCACACCTGTTAGTAAAGGCAGGTAGTGAACGCTGACTGTGTGAATGCAGCCTTATGATCAGAAAGCATCAAGAAACCTATAAACTAATGCCAAAACTTGTTGGAAAGCATGCAGCATTTGAACCCTTTCGCAATCGCAACAATACAAGCCAGAGACTTTTAACTATACAAATAGAATTGCAGCTTTATTGTGGAGGGAAACAGAGGGGGTTTCAGAAGGGTTCTCCATCAGCATCTCTGTCCATGTAAAACACCGACCCCACAATCACAGATCAGAACTAGGGAAAATTGGCTACTGTTACCTGGCGTTCCAGCGTCCCCGTTGCCTGCACAGGCCCCTCTTTGTGTGGCTCTGACTAAGAAACCTGAAGCGTGGGAAACTCGACTCTCGTTCAGAGACTGTGAGGCCTCCATCTGCGTCTCCTCCATCGTCCAGTAGCCTCGGCGTCACTGCTCACAATGCCCTGCCTACATTCGAACAATAACGTGAGCCAGGAGAGAAAGACTTAAGCTTTGAATCCAACCCTCATTCAGGCCTCCAGGGCTGAATGCATCCGAGCAGCAGGTTTTGGTGGACAGCTGATCAGAGCAGAGAGTGATTAACTGAACAGAGCTCAACGGAGGCATTTGTTAGGGCACTGGCATTTATATTAATAACAAGCTGGATGACTCACAGTGATGATATAAACAAAATTATCTAAATCACCCGAAACAGCCCAACCCATATGGCCCTAGACACACACACACACACACACACACAAAAATGGAAGAATAAACTAAAAAATATAATAGTAAAATAGTAAATAAAAGAGAAAAAAGAGGTCTGAAGAAAAAACAGAAACAAATCACAATATTAATAAAAAAACAATGTAAATAAAAAATACACAAAATATTAATATATAAAGGAATATCAAATATAAAATAAAATTATCAAAACAAAAAGGATAAAATAAATTTAAGTTAAAGTTAATAAAAGAAAAAAAGGGTACTTAATGACTTTTGATATAAAAAGTTATTTCTAATGCGGATGGACGTTATAGTTTATACATGCCCTTCATTGTCATCTAATGATAATTGCCTTTTTAATTGTTTTAACAGAATGTCAGAGAAAAACCTCCGAAAAACAGGACAGGAATGTACGTGGTGAACCAATGAAGGACACAGGTATAGTAAAAAACACATATGCAGCTGTGAGCATGACACACTTCTGTAAATAACCCAGCTCAAACTCACACTTTAACTCAATCATTCAGGTTTTCTGGCCCCCAACATTGTCCCTCCTTCCATGTGTGAAGAACGAGGCCTGAGGAAACCCTTGTTGGATGTAAAACTGTCATATATCCGGCACTGTACTGCAGGATGTTGAACGGACAGGGAAATGATTTTACATGCCATTACGTTGATTTAGAATTTATTTTTCTACTATATACCTTCGCACAAAGTAATTTGTAACGTTTAAAAATGGATTGAATGATGACAGTAATGTGATGTATTAACAGTGATTTAGTGAAATGTTTTTAATGGAAAATACTGTTTCATGGGGAATAAACCCTAAAATTGTTAGTGACACTGCCTGGTTCTACCATAGATCAAAAGGAGGAGTTTTAGTTAGTTTGTGCATTGGGTGACAAATATGGAATAAACCGAACAGAACTAGACTACACTGTGTCACTTCAGGTCAAATTCTTTTAAAAAGCAAATAGGATAAAAATGTGCCAGGCATTAACTTGATTGAGAAATCAAGATACGGAGTATTTGAACAAGAACATAAATGTGTCAGAGGAAGCGTGAGGCAAGGGAAATTCTGCAGACTATCTCAGCAGTCAAATGTAATCTGTGATGAAATTTCATTTTTCCCATATTTCTGTCTCTGCTGTTTAAACTGACCCTGAATTCACACACACAAACTGTTCAGGAAATATCCAATTAATAGGTGTATTTGTCACGATTCATTTATTCTGCATATGGAAGTGTCTGATTATTGGGGGGTTACTGAAACAAAGTGAATGTTCTGCTGGTCATGTGAACAGAAAACAAAAATGGGTTTCCTTTACAACAAAGCATTTGCAGTTGTGTGTGGAAGAAAAATGTAAGGTAGGTTAATCACTGCACTGCATTAAATCAAATTTGCTATATTTAGCATAGGGAAGAAGTTTCTACCACGCTACAGTATTATAGTGGACCGAGATGATGTCTCAGTTGTTATTAATAAAATGTTGGATAAACATTCTGATAATTACAAAATCATATTCCAATCAAAACTCTTTTTCTAAGGCCGTTTTGACAACATTTTGATTTGAATGTTGAAATAGCTCCAGTCCAGCAGGTGGTGCTGTCTTCCACTGGTTAAATGGTAACGTACATAAACAGAAGCAGGCAGAGAGGAGTCATCAGCTCATCTCAGCATGAGGCTCCAGTGTTTTCAACCACAGTTCTAAGGCAAATTTGGTTCCAGTGCTGACTCGTTCAATGTCCTCGCCATGATCCGGGGCCCGGTTACAGAGCACAGAAACAGGCAGCGAGGTCTCGATTAGCTCACCGTGTGGAGACACCTCTGTCACACTGACGACACATAGAAAAAACGGACGCTCAAAACTATGAAATTAATACTAAGGAATAGTTGATCAAAAAACAAACATTTGTTGAAGATTTACTCAGGCAAGTTGTCTCATCTGAATCATGAGAGAAATATGCACAGATCAAAGCACTGTTTATAAGCAAAAACAGTCCAAAACAGTTCATAATCAAATATGTTGTTGATTTTGATGTGACAACAGGGGATGGACTTTTTCACTTGAGGAAGCAATCTTACGGATTATGGACTTGTATTTTAGGCAGATGCATTGGTTAAAAGCCTTATTGATGTTTATGATGCAGCTTTTACTTTACAAGACGTTAAGTGATAGACTGGAGTCGTGTGGATTATTGTGTTGTTTTTATCAGATGTTTGGACTCTCATTCTGACGGCACCCATTCACTACAGTGTAATGCAAAAATTTTTCAAATCTGTTTTGATGAAGAAACAAACTCATTAACATCTTATACGGCATGAGTACATTTCCAGCTAATTTTAATAATTTTTTGGGTGAACTATTCCTTTAATAGAGATTAATGATGTTGTCCATACCTGATGGTCTGTGGCAGGTCAGTTGGTATTTGAACAGAATCCTTCTCACCATCTACTGCAGATACTACAACTTTCACCAGACCTGCATCGACCCATACACACGCACTAACTTCAGCAGGATCAGGGTGCAAACAAGCCTGAGAAAAGAGGACAGAGATTTTATGGCACACATTGACTTCAAATCAGCAGCATTTTTTGTCGTTTTTATGAGTGGATGACCTAAAGTTGTACCTGTAGCTGCAGGTGTGATTGAGAGCTCTTCAGAAGTATGTATGTCACAATGTGATGTCTCTTAGGCAGTCCTCTGGACAGCATGGGTGGATACACTGACTGGACAGAGAATACAAGTTTAATACAAAAAATGAAATGCAACACCATTCAAAAAGTTTTTATTAATACTGGATGTAAGGATGCATCAAAAGTGACATTCAAAAAAGATACTCATAATGTTACAAAAGGTTTCTAATGTTGCAAAAAATTTATTTGTTTCCACAAAGATATTAAGTAACACAACTGTTTTAAACATTGATTATAATAAGTAATGTTTCTTGAGCAGCAGCAAATCAGCATATTAGAACGACATCTGAAGGATCAAGAGACACTGAGGACTGCAGTAATGATGCTGAAAATTCAGCTTTGATCACAGGAATAAATTGCATTTTAATAAATATTCAAATCGAAAGCAGTTATTTTAAATCAAAATAATATTTAAAAATATTACTGTTTTTACTGTATTTGTGATCAAATAAATGCAGCCTTGTTGAGCATAAGAGACTTATTTTTAAAACATTTTAAAAAATCTCACTGACCCCAACCAGTAGTGTGTCATTTACTCATCCTCACATCATTCCAACTTTGTATTATTTTCTTTCTGTCCTCTATACAACTCAAAATGAGATGTTTGGAAAAATGTCCAAACTGCTCTTTTCAAAACAGTGAATGGTGATTTTTACTGCCAAAAAGTTTGATTATATGCAACCACAACTGATGACATTTGAGAGTTACGGCAGAGGTGAATATTATTTAGTGTTTCAGTCTGCTTCACATTTATTTAGTGTGTGGCTTCAAAAGACTTGTACTTGACTTGTAAAGTCATGTACCCAACTTCTATAAAACTTTTATGGTCCTTTTTCATTCACTTTCCAGGTATGGAAAAGAACCTGGATATTCTGCCTACATCTTTTGTATTCATGGAAAAAATGTAAATAATACAGAGATGGAACAACATGGAGAAGAGGACATGGCAACATCAATGGATGAACTATTCCCTTATTGTCTGATATATGTTTGTTTCATGAAAATTAAAGTAAACCCTCTGGATTAGCTTGATTAGATTCACATCTTGAGTCAGCAGTTTAATGTCAATGATTGAAACTGAGATGGACAACAGATGTGTGCAGCGCCCGACTGTTCCAGGTTACACAAATACGGTTTGCAAACAATCGGCCTCGATCTGTCAAATTCAGCGTGCAGTCAGTGGCCCCCCTGAACTTTGGCTGTAGGTCTCACAAAAACACTGTGCTGTAAACACACACCTCCCACAAGCCGAGCAGCTGAGAGGAGATCTCATCAGGGCTCAGTTTCAGACCGGTCTCTTCCTTCAGCTCCCTGAGTCCTGCATCCAACAGCTAGTTTTAGACACACACAGAAATCAATGAGCCATGGTACCGCTCTTTCATTAATTGATTCAGAATATTAGTTTCCTTGTTTAATATGCTAATTATATTGCAAAGAATTACTTACAAAAATAAAATAATAAAACTGATTATGTACACTACCCAAGGTTTTTGGGGTCAGTAATATTTTTTGAAGAAAATTACATTAATACTTTTATTCAGCAAGGATCCATTAATTGATCAAAAGTGACAGTAAAGTCATTTATAACATTACATTTCTAATGTAACAAAACATTTCTATTTCATATAAATGCTGTTCATCGATTCTATATATTTAACAAAGAATCCTGCAAAGATGTATCAGTTTCCACAAAAAATATTAAACAGCACAACTGTTTCCAGATTGATTATAAAAGAAATGTTTCTGAGCGCAAATTTCAGGGTATAGAGTGATGCTGAAGGATCATGTGACACCTAGACTGGATAATGATGCTGAAAACTCAGATGTGCTCACAGGAATAAATTAATTTTTAAATGTATTAAAACAGAAAAAGAAACAGTTCTCTTAATTTTTTACAATTATTCCACCTCCACACGTTTTTACCGTATTTAGTTTTTAATCAAGTAAATGGATGATGAACTAAGAGAGTCATAAGAGAAAAAATTAAAACAAAAAAATTATATAATATATATATATCTATATAAAACATGCTGACCCAAATTGTGAGTGGTTGTGTGTGTCTAATAGATATCTATGGCATTAGGATTGTAAAGAACTACCAAACGGAAGTTAACCATAAGTTAATTCAATTAATAAAAATTAAATTAATTTATTGGTTAAATTAATTTAAAAATTAAAACAGAAAACAGTTTATTAAATTTGTAAAATAGTCCACAATATTACGGTTTACTGTATTGTCATCCAATAAAGGAGCCTGGACGAACATAAAATACTTATTTTTTATATATATATAAACCACACGACCCAAAAACTTTTGAGTCGTGTGTGTTATAGAATCTAGCATAGATTTTAAACAATACAACAGAAGATAAAATGAAGAAGAAATATTTACAAATTTCTTTATATTTCTAGGTCCCATAGTTACATTGTGACTTGTACCAAATATTATTACAAATGGTGGAGTTTTTAAACTTGATCACTCAGTTTGCTATGTATGATATATATATATTCTATATAATATATATAGATGATATATATTATATCTATATACGTGGTGTGAAAAGTGTTGGCCTCCTGCCTGATTTCTTATTTTTGGCATGTGTCACACTTAATGTTTCAGTCACAACCAATTTAAAATTAGGAAAAGATAACACAAGGAACACAACATGCAGTTTTACATGAAGTTTCCATTATTAAGGAAAACAAAAATCCAAAACTCCAGGCCTGTATGAAAAAATTGTTTGCTCCCTAAATCTAATTAACTGGTTGTGCCACCCTTTGCAGCATCAACTGCAATCAAGCGTTTGCGATAATTTGCACTGAGTCTGTTACAGCGCTGTGGAGGAATTTTGGTACACTCATCTATGCAGAATTGTTGTAATTAAGCCACATTGGAGGTTTTTCGAGCATGAACCACCTTTTTAACGTCATGCCACAGCATCTCAATAGGATGCAGGTCAGGACTTTGACTAGGCCACTACAAATTTTGTTTTTCTTCAGCCATTCAGAGGTGGACTTACTGGTGTGTTTTGGATCATTGTCCTGCTGCAGAACCCAAGTTAGCTTCAGCTTGAGGTCACGAACAGATGGCCGGGCATTCTCCTTCTGGATTTTTTGGTAAACAGTAGAATTCATGGTTCCATTTATCACAGAAAGTCTTCCAGGTCCTGAAGCAGCAAAAAAGCCCCAGACCATCACACTACCACCACCATATTGTACTGTTGGTATGATGTTCTTTTTCTCAAATGCAGTGTTTACATTTACGCCAGACGTAATGGGACACACACCTTCCAAAAGTTAAACTTTTGTCTCGTCAGTCCACAGAGTATTTTCCCAAAAGTCTTGGGAATCATCAAGATGTTTTCTGGCAAAACTGAGACGAGCCTTTATGTTCTTTTTGCTCAGCAGTAGTTTTCGTCTTGGAACTCTGCCATGCAGACCATTTTTGCCCAGTCTCTTTCTTATGGTGGAGACATGAACACTGACCTTAACTGAGGCAAATGAGGCAGTTCTTTGGATGTTGTTGTGGGGACCTCTTGGATGTGTCGTCGCTGTGCTCTTGAGGTAATTAAGGTCGGCCGGCCACTCCTGGGAAGGTCCTCCACTGTTCCATGTTTTTGCCATTTGTGAATAATGGCTTCGCTGGAGTCCCAAAGCTTTAGAAATGGCTTTATAACCTTTTCCAGACTGATAGATCTCAATTACTTTCGTTCTCATTTGTTTCTGAATTTCTTTGTACTGTATATCGTCATGATGTCTAGCTTTTGAGGATCTTTTGGTCTACTTCACTTTGTCAGGCAGGTTCTATTTAAGAGATTTCATGATTGCGAACAGGTGTGGCAGTAATCAGGCCTGGGTATGGCCAGAGAAATTGAACTCAGGTGTGATAAAACACAGTTTTAACAGGGGGGCAAACACTTCTTCACACAGGGCCATGTAGTTTTGGATTTTGTTTTCCCTTAATAATAAAAACCATTTAAAAACTGCATGTTGTGTTCACTTGTGTAATCTTTTACTAATATTTAAATAGTTTGATGATCTGAAACATTAAAGTTGTGACAAACATGCAAAAAAAATAAGAAATCAGGAAGGGGGCCAACACTTTTTCACACCACTGAATACATGTAATAATTAATAATTTATATATATCAGGTATATATATTATATTTTAATGAAAAATATTTATTGAATTAGAATGCAAAAGATAATACATTAAACATAATATTTATCAAGTGGTCTCAGACATTGGACCCCATTGTATATTAATTATAAAAAATCAATCAATCACAAACTAATTCTCTCAATTTAATTTAAAATTACTTGACAATATCTGTTAATGACTGACTGATTAACTGACTGATTGACAGTGCACTGTTTACGTAACGTACTGTCTTATGGCAAGTACCTTTTCATCCAGCTCCACATGGCCACCTGAACAAACAAATTACATCTATTAGTCCTGAACCCCACAGGACTCTCACACACATGCAGGCCACATTTCTGTGGCTGTTTAACTTCAGCCGATAACATCGCAGTCTTTGATGGAAAGTACGATTTGAGATTGAGTAGATTAAGAAACCATTTAAAATAACTGTTTAAACTTGTGGTCCTCAGAACCAGACAAAACTGACCAAAAGGAGCCCACTCGTCTCTAAATCATAAACATGAGCACACACATATGTGAGTGGGGATCTGAGGAATCATTTGGGTCGGTGTGGAATGACACTCACCGGGCGGAACCCAAACATTTGGGAAGATCCGGAGGCTGGAGGCACGACGTGTTAGCAACAGTCTCTGATTGGCTGACTGCAGCAGCACAGCCACGCCCACGTCTACCCCACGGTTGAGGGTATCTGGGGGCAGGGAGTCTGCCTCTGAGTGTGACAGGTATTTGATGGGGCAAAATGACGCCCTCTAGGGTTAGACAATGAGTTTGATCCACAAATGAAAAACTCCTGGATTAAAGGGATTTAATGACAAAACTCAAATGGCTGTAAAACAACTTCAGTGTGATCTCACCTTCAGAGGAACTCCTCCATCACACATCCTGTCACATAAAATAAATCTGTTATTCTCCAAAGAACAGCTCACAGTTGCCTGATCCTCAACGCTCCCGACAAAGTGTCCAGTTATGCTCTGGAAAAAATGACACATGCACGTTTATACACTTGCTTTGATATAGGACTTATATTTACATATATGATTATTTAAAACAGATCATGATTAATAGAATTATTTTATATTTTTAAATCAAATCAATAAAATCATATAAATAATATACTACAACAGTTATTACGAATAATACTATATATTATATGATACTGTAATATAATAAACAGAACAAACTGAGGAAAAGAATAAATCAAGAAGAACTGTGGCAACGTCTCCAAGACACTTAAAGAAACCTACCTGCAAAGCTACCTGGAAAACAATGCGCAGGGCCACCGAGGGAAAAAAGCCGCTTTAACCTTGGAAATGTTTTTTTTTTTTTTTTTTTATTGGTGTCACACCCAAATGTTGATTTAATTCAGTTAATAGAAGTTAACTGATAAAGAAAATCTAATTATTACTTTATATTTATTATTTATTTACTACTACATTATTTTTGACAGAATCCTCATTTTACAGCATTTTTACACAAGTGCCTAAAACTTTTGCAGGTAGGTTTCTTGAAGCATCACGGAGGCATTGCAACAGTTCTTCTGGATTTAGTTTGTCTCAGTTTTTTCTGTTTCTTCATGTAATCCCAGACAGACTGGATGATGATCAGATCAGATCTCTGTGTGGAGCACTGGCTGTTGTCAGAATCCTTGTGCAAACAAAAATCTCACTGGATTATTACAGTTAATGGCTAAATGAATGTTTGGAAATGATATTTCCTACTGACACACTACAGCAAAAGATAGAGATAACTGACTTAAAACCATTTTTTAGTTGGTGAAAATACTAGTGTTCTAATAACTTTGGCCTCCACTGTGTGTGTGTGTGTGTGTGGTGTGTGTGTGAGATGTATGAATCACTATATACATACTATAGCCCAAATAATTCGATAGTACAGTAGATAGTGTGGGTGGTGTGTGTGGTGTGTGAGGAATGTATGATCACTATATACAGATTAGAGCCCATACATTTCTGTAGTACAGTAGATAGTGTGTGTGTGCAGGTGTGTGTGGGTGTGTGTGTGGTGTCGTGTATGATCCACTCTATTACATACTAATTAAAACCAAGACATTCGGTAGTACAGTAGACTAGTGTGTGTGTGTTGTGTGTGTGTGTATGAGCACTTATACAACTATAGCAAATACATTTCGTAGCTACAGTGAGAATAGTGTGTGTGGGTGTGAGTGTGTGTTGTGTGAGAATGTCATGATCATATATAAATACTATAGCAATACATTTCTGTAGTACAGTCGAAAGATAGTGGTGTGTGTGTTGTGTGTGTGTGTGTGTGTGTGTGATGAGAGGAGAATGTATGCATCACTATATACATATTAGAGCCAATACATTTCTGTAGTACAGTAGAATAGTGTGTGCGTGTGTGTGTGTATGATCACTCTATACATACTATAGCCAATAAATTTCGGTAGTACAGTGACTAGTGTGTGTTGTGTGTGTGTGTGTGTGTGTGTAGGATCACTCTTATCTACTATAGCAATACATTGTAGCTACAGTAGAATAGTGTGGGTGTGTGTGTGTGGTGTATGGATCACTCTATACATACTATCGCCAATTATTCTCGTAGTACAGTAGAAATAGTGTGTGGGGGTGTGTGTGTGTGTGTGGTATGCATCACTCGATACATACTATAGCCAATACATTTCTGTAGTACAGTAGAATAGTGTGTGCGTGTGTGTGTGTATGATCACTCTATACATACTATAGCAATACATTTCGTAGTACAGTTAGATAGTGTGTGTGTGTGTGTGTGTGTGTGTGTATTGATCACTTATAACATACTATAGCCAATACATTTCTGTAGTACAGTAGAATAGTGTGTGTGTGTGTGTGTGTGTGTGTATTATTCACTCTATACATATATAGCCAATACATTTCGGTACGTTACAGTAGAATAGTGTGTGTGTGTGTGTGTGTGTGTGTGTGTGTGGGTGTGTGTGTGTGTGTGATCACTCTATAACATACTATAGCAATAATTCTGTAGTAAAGTAGAATAGTGTGAGTGTGTGGGGGTGGGTGTGTATGATCCTCTATACATACTATAGCAATACATTTCTGTAGCGAAGTAGCTAGTGGGGATATGTGTGTGTAGATCCTCTATACAACTATAGCCATACATTCGGTAGTACAGTTATAGAATAGTGGTTTTGTGTGTGTGTGTGTGAGGTGTTCTTGATCACTCTATACATACATAGCCAATACATTTCTGTAGTACGAGATAGTGTGTGTGTGTGTGTGTGTGTGTGGATGATAACTCATAATACTATAGTCCAATACATTTCTGTAGTCACAGAATGCTGTGCTGTGTAGTGTTTGTGTGTGTGTGTGTGTGAGAATGTATGATCACTATATACATACTATAGCCAATACATTTCTGTAGTACAGTAGAATAGTGTGTGTGTGTGTGTGTGTATGATCACTCTATACATACTATAGCCAATACATTTCTGTAGTACAGTAGAATCGTGTGGTGGTGTGTGTGTGTGAATCATATATAATATCTATAGCCATACATTTCGTAGTAAGTAGAATAGTGTGTGTGTGGTGTTGGGTGTGTGTGTGTGTGTGTTGTGTGTGTGTGTGTGAGAATGTTATGATCACTATATACATATTAGAGCCAATACATTTCTGTAGTACAGTAGAATAGTGTGTGCGTGTGTGTGTGTATGATCACTCTATACATACTATAGCCAATACATTTCTGTAGTACAGTAGAATAGTGTGTGTGTGTGTGTGTGTGGTGTGCTGTGTTTTATGCGCACTCTATACATATATAGCCAATGACATTTATGTGTACAGTGAATAGTGTGGTGTGTGTGTGTGTGTGTGGTAGATCACTCTATAACATATATAGCCATACATTTTCTGTAGTGACAGTGATATAGTGTGTGTGTGGTGGTGGGTGTGTGTGTGTGTGTATGATCACTCTATACATACTATAGCCAATACATTTCTGTAGTACAGTAGAATAGTGTGTGTGTGTGTGTTACGGGGGCGTGTGTGTGTATGATAACTCTATACATAATATAAGCCAATACTTTCGTAGTACCGTAGAATAGGTGTGTGTGTGTGTGTGTGTGTGTATGATCACTCTATACATACTATAGCCAATACATTTCTGTAGTACAGTAGAATAGTGTGTGTGTGTGTGTGTGTATGATCACTCTATACATACTATAGCCAATACATTTCTGTAGTACAGTAGAATAGTGTGTGCGTGTGTGTGTGTATGATCACTCTATATACATACTATAGCAATACATTTCTGTGCACCAGTAGAATCGTGTGTGTGGGTGTGTGTGTGTGATGATGATCACTCTATACCTACTATAGCAATACAGTTCTGCTGAGTACAGAGAATTTAGTGTGTGTTGTGTGGTGTGTGGTGTATGATCAGACTCTACATAATATAGCAATAATTTATGTAGTACGAGAAGTAGTGTGTGTGTGTGTGTGTGTGTAGTGGTGTGTGTGATCACTCTTAATAACTATAGCAAAATACATTTCTGTAGACAGTAGATAGTGATGTGTGTGTGTGTGTGTGAGAATGTATGATCACTATATACATACTATAGCCAATACATTTCTGTAGTACAGTAGAATAGTGTGTGTGTGTGTGTGTATAGACTTATTTATTATTGTGTAGTATATATATTATTTTTTTTTAAATTATTAAATATTATGGTTGTAAAAACTCAGTATTTTATCATTATCATTGTATTTATAAATGTATATGATAGATAGATAGATAGATAGAATTATTGTATATATATTAATTTTTATACACATTTGTACATATTTTAGCTCAGCTGACCTGCACGAATCGCGCGCACTGCGGAGCGGCGTTGTCCTTCGACAGATGAACTAGAATCTTTCGGACTTTCTCCATACTGTACGACATCATCATAGAATATGATAATTAAGTTTTTCCATCGTTATTTGATATATTATACTGTAAAACAAAATATTCATATAGAATTACATATAATACTCATCAGGCGGAAATCGTCCGAGCGCATGAATGGGTGTTTACAGCAGAAAGACACTCGTACTGTCCAGACTCTGAACCCAAAACCCAGACCATAACAAACACCATCCAAACCAATACTCCGGAAAATGGATTCTGATGTTTCAAAATAAAAGTCAATTTACGCTCATCTTATGAATATTAACTAGAAACCTTTCCGCAAATCAGGAAAACATACTGGTGTGACGTAATGCTACGTACTACATATGCATGAGCTTCTTCTGACGTTTTAAAATAAAAGTCTGTTTATATAACCTAGTTTTTATTATTCAAATATAAAACTGATTTCAAAATTATTAGACTTATTTCAGATCGTCTAGAGAGGGAATTTACAGTAAAATCCTATTAAAAAATACAATTCGATTTTTAAAATCTATTTGCAGGACTAAACTGTACTCTCGACAATGATTTGCTGAGAGCTTATATTCATATCTCTGCTGATTTAATTGTGTACGTGCACTGAGGAAACATTGCTAATGTGACAGCATCAGATTGTGTAGTAAATCAAGTTTATTTGAAACATCATTCAGTCAAATACAAACACAGCCATGTTACTACATACTACGTTTTCATTTACAACATGTAAAGAGTTCACTGAGAACAGGCACAATATAAATCTCACATGCTGTCATAAAGACAAAGATCTACAGACACAGAACGGACGTCGCATGCTTCCACAAAAGGATTTTACATCACCAAAGTCGAGCCCTTGACTGAGGGTTCAACCTCTGACCTTTAGTCATTAGGGTGTCCATGATTTTGGTCAAAAGTGGTGGCACTTACAGAGTTGGCAGTCATCATAGCTTTCCTGAAGAATCAGTACGGATAAAACGAGATGACAAAAAAGCCAAGCGCTGCTGTTTAGTTATTCACTGGTGTTCAAATTCACATTACTCTGCTTTAGAGGAGTTTCACTGAACATGGGCCACATTTATCAAGGCTTTTATTTTGAAGGATTTTTTTTGTAAGCATATATATAAAATCATTTGGCTTGCTTACAGTGTTGTTACATTTTTATGGTTCCAAGAGCTTTTATTTTCAAATTGCAATTAACAAATATCAACTTGATAAATGTAGCCCCATATGTCCTCATGTGGCTAAAACAAACATGTTGACCGATATAAAGATCCATGCAAAAGGTGGTACAAAATGCTATGAAACAAGCCGGAATCACAGAACCTTCTTACCATTCACATTCACCATAATTCCATTTCTGTTTCTGCTATGTACCTAATTTCACATATCCTAAGAACGATAAGCACACTTACCCCTCTTACATACATTGATAACACTGGATTCTGGTCTAGATTTCTGGGTAGACATTTCATGCTAAGAAGCTTCAGTTTGTAAGAGCGAAAATTAATAAGGTACGAATAACTATTAAGTTGAGCATTCAAAATTACAGCAGTCCTAAAGCCTGTGAGAGCAACGGCCAAGCAAAAAATGAGATTTTATCCATTTTATTTTTTAAAAATTATTTACAACTTCACAAACGTTTTTTTTTTTTGTCTGTAGTTGTGGTTGTTTACCTGTGAGTGGTTTGTAGGTGAAACAGTCCTCTTTTGCAGTTGGTGTAAAACTGTGCTAAAACTGTGCCCTTCTGCTCTGAACGGCTCTTATTTTGTCAGTTTCCGGCATGGATCTTGTTCTGGGTCTGAACGCCAACACCATAATGTTGGTTTGCGGTAGAGTGAGGGATGGGCGTCACCTCCTGAGGCAAAACAGTGAATTGGACAGTCAGTTTCATGACAAATTTGCCTTAAAACATTAATAGATACCTGAAACAGAACATTATTCTCAAATATTAAGAGCAGTCCTGAAATACAAACCTTTATGGCACTAACAGAAAGGGTGTAGACCCCAAAAAGAGACACAACCAAACCAATGACACATGCTAGCACCAGGAAACCGATCAGTGTCAACAAGATCCCATTCACTAAGAACTGTAATACAAACCACAAATACAATAGTACATTACAGCAGCACTGTTCTATGATAAAACTATATATACAAACAGTATTTACATGGTAAATCACAATCATATGCAAATAATAATACAAAAAAATATGAATATCCACAGAAAGGGAAAATGGAAAATGTTATACTTCAATTAATCAGACTTTGATATTTGGCCATCTGCATTATGCACAACTTCTACACATTTTTGTAAAGTAAATATAGAGTATATATATATATATATATATAATTGCTATAATTACATTAGCCTATATACATCACATGTTAATTAGTATTATTATATACTATTATAGTATTTTAGATTTTATTTGTATACTTTCAGTTTACATTTTACAAATGTTCTTGTGCAATTTTGTCAATTTTAGTATTACATTATTTCTATTTAGCTTTAATTCAAGTAATTTAGTAGTTCAGTTTACTAATGTATGTTATTTAAGTCTTTAGCCAGGTGCAACATTTTTTTGTTTAAGGTTTTATAAGCTTTCGTCTAATATTTATATTTTTTAAAATAATTTAAATAATATAAGAACGTAAATTATAATTAAATATAAACAATTTTAAATAATTCCAAAAAACATATTTATGCTTTTAGTTAACAATATCAATACTGATACATTAACATTAAATGGCCATGCCGCTCTTTAGTTATTGGTATCATCACCTGTCATTGAAAAACCCATATCAGTCGTCCAATAGTCTGAATTGTGCACCAAAGAGAAAAGTTATTCTAAGTTAATAAAAGCTTGTGAGTTCTCTCCTAAAACACTACACTGATAATTGTGCATTACACCAGTCTAAAACTTGGGGGGAAATTGAGATTAGATACATCCTGAACTGAATTGCAGTTTGAATCCAGCTCAGAGTCTCAGGATGTGATTATGGTTTTCCCGCTGCATTGTAAAGCTTGTAATGCAACTCACCTCTTTATGTCCCCCTTTCTCTCCTTCTCCACAGCAAGCCCAAACAGAGTGACGTGGGTCACAACACCACTGAAACAAGCAGGACAGAGCCTGGAGTCACATCTCTCTTTCTACTCACACACACTCAACCACAGTCTGCCGTCTGACAGAGACTGACGTTCAGATCGATGAACAGCTTCCCGATTCCTACTCTCAATATCATCTGCTTTTCTGTTCCACGTACAGGACAGGCAAAAATAAAATGGCCTGAAACCATTGTTTGCCAATGAACAAAGCAAGCAGGCCGGTTGAAGTATAACATTTTCCCACATTCTTGTGCTGTTTCAATAACCGAGTATATGATCCGTTTTGTTTACAGTATTTGAAATATTGAGTCACTTGTGGGAATGAAGGTATCTTGGCTTGAGAATGAGCAGGATGGGGCATCTCTGTTTGTTTACCTCTGTGTCCCTGTAGTAGTACGACTCTCCTCTGAATGGGATGTGTCTGGCCATGAGCCCAAATCCAACAATATCAAATGCTGCTGTTAGTAATTGCAGAACAATGGTTGTCAGCACCTGCGACAAACAAACAGACATGTATTTCAACAATAAATACAATTCTAATTTACAGTCTTTCAATAACGAACGGTCAAAAATATATTGAAACTACAGATGGTTATTATGGTTCAATAAATTTGAAAATAATAATAAAACCTTAAAAAACATTAACTGAAATCAAATAAAATATATATATAAAAAACTTTTTATTTTAGCTTGTTGACAACATTTCTCATTTTAATTTAGTTTAAACTGATATACTAAAATAAAAAAATAAAAATGTTTAAAAAAAAAACTTCAGGACATTTAAGAAACAAAAACAGGACTAAAAAATTTTTTTTTTTTTTTCACACAAAAAACACAAAGTACTAAATAACTTCTAAAATAAAAACAGATATTGAAATAAAATATATCAACATTTATAATATTAATAAAAATTAACTATATTAAAATGAAAATATCAAAATATTATATCACAATATTAATAAAAACTAAAGGGTGGTGCGCCGACATACAGCGCCGTTGCACTACGGGCGTCCCAAGTTCGAATCCCAGCTTGAAGACCTTTCCTAATGCTGTCCCCCTCTCTCTCTCCCAATTTGCTTCCTGCCAACTTTACAAACTATCCTCTCACAATAGAAGGCGAAAATGCCACAAGTAGATCTTAAGTTATCTCAAGTCAATTATGCTATAATAACATTGTTCCAAACGATCCCATAAAAACAAAACAAACTGAGGAATGTCTGTCAAGTAATATCTTGCAATCTTGAAAAAAAGTGGGCAGTTCTTGGCAAAAATAATATGCAAAGAGGACCTTTGTTGTCAAAAGTTTGATTACACAAGACTGCTGTTGCTGAGACTGCACTTAATTTGGTCAATACAGGATGAGGAGGTGCAAGGTCCTTTCTGACGGAGGGACATTAAAGGGATTAAAATGAAGTGAGCAAGAGTGACATGATTTGTAAACACGTTCTAATTTTCAGATGATATTCATATATGTATGTTCATACTGTACCAGACATTTAGATGGCTTCCTCCCAGTGTGCACCAGGACAACACCAGTTATGACAAGCTGTATAATAGAAATAGAGACATATGTCAAATGACTGAGTTTAAACATCTTAAATGTATTTGAGTGTGTGTGTGTGTGTGTGTGTGTGTGTGTGTGTGTGTGTGTGTGTGTGTGTAGTTGTACCTGAGCACCATTGAGATGAGGATGATGATTTCACGCTGGATATGGTAGTGCAGCTTATAAACAATTGAGCTCAAAATGACAGTAAACACTCCCATTATGATCTCAATAGCCTAAACCAAAGCACACAAAATGTCACAATTGTAAACTAACTGCAGTTTTCCATGCTGAATTTTTCTATCTATCTATCTATCTATCTATCTATCTATCTATCTAAAAATAAAACTGTATTTGTTAAGTCTATCAATATATAAAAGGCAAATAAATCAAGATGAAATACTTTATTTTCCACCCCAATAAAGTTGAACTGAAATGTAATTGTTTTATCTTGATTTCAGTTTGTCAGTGTGTATCTGTGTTGCATCTCAGATATGGGTGTGTCCTTGGATGCTGGCCAGCTGTCATTTATTAGATATACTACATGTGCATTCATATTAATCTAGAGCCTAAATATTATCTTCTATAGGACAGCACTGACTAAATTACTAAAAACTCATATGCAGCATCCATCAATATGTAAACAATGTGCTCAGACTATAAAATCAAGCGTAATGATACAGGCTAGTTGATAAAACATCTGTAGCCAACGATCCAGCGCAAATTGTCGATATAATAATGTGGTAGTGTGCTGTAGTGAAACTCACGCCAAGTGTCTTGGGCTCTGCGCTCTTAAACGCTTTCATCTGAGACGCGTACAGCGACATGCTGATAGATCACCAATCACTCATTAATACCACACGATCCGCTGCAAACACAATCACAACAGCATAGTTCATGCACATTGAGAAGGATATTTTCAATCCACTCACTCTTTCAAGTGTGCTAACGTGTTGGTGCGTGCTGAGCAGCGCTCGCTTACCTTTGCGCACTGGCGTTCTGCAGCAGAGTCTGAGCGCGCGGCGGCTCTCCGCAGTGTTGATGTCATGAGGGGAGGCGGCGGCTAAACGAGCAGAAAACCAGGCTGGCTCGGTCCCGAGCAGAACTCACTCATCCAACCGGCCCTTATTCCAGAAAACACCCAAGCAAGCGCTCGAGAGCGGGGTATTTATAACCCGGTTATGAATTATGTAGAGGATAAGAGCTGAGTCAAGAGAGTGCTCAGAGAAACTGCAGGCTTGTAAATTCGTGAAACAGCTGTTTATGTTCTTCTCCCTAAATAATGTTTTGCATATGTGGGCTGTGGATGGGTGTGTATGTCTATAGTAAAGAGTAGAGTAAAGAAGTGGCTCTCAACCAGGGGTCCGGGGCCCACTAGGGGCCCTCAGCAAACTTCCATGGGGCCACAAGTTGACTTAAATGATTTAAAGTAATAGACTTTTTTTTTTTAAATAAGCTAAAACAACTAAACATCAAGATATTTCTTATTTTAATTCATCCCCAAACTTCTGGATTTCCAAAATGTAATTATTTTAGTTACTCATATTTAACTACTAATTTCTATCAATTAAACAAGGGTGACACTGGAGTAAAGAATATATCAAACTCTTGTGTTTTATTGTCAGAAGTCATAATTATTACATAAAAGGCAAAACTGACATACTAAGTCATAGTTATGAGATGAAGTCAAAATAATAAAATAGAAAGTCATAATTAATCCGTGTATCATTCGATCATTCGTTTTTTTATTTAATATTGAAAGTAGAAAAATTAGAAAATGGCTACTCCTTGTTTCGTTTTTTTTTTTTGTTTTGTTGTTTTTTTTTTGTGTTTTTTTTTTGTTTTTTTTTTAAAAAAAAAAAAATGAGAAATTAGCTTTAAATCTTTCGTTTTTCGTTCATGAATAAACAGCTTGAATATTGGATTTCTACACGTGGGCGGGAATTAAACGTCCCTTTCTGCTGATTGGTCAGCCGAAGATCAAACCGTGCCTTCATCAGTTCTTCCACAGTATCACGCAGCAGAATAATAGTCCTCCACTGCTGCAGTTGTATGGATTCTTAACGCATTTATTGCAACTACATTTAATCTTTTTTCATCAAACAAACAGGCTAATTAATAGCTCGACAATTCATACTGGGGCAGAGTCTAGACAGGGCTTTATTCTGTGTCGATATAAATTATATTCTTTGCATCAGCCGGGCATGGCAGGGTATGATATGACCTACCCTGTACACCCAGTAAGTCTGTTTGTTTGTTTAATTAAGAAATTAATTAATTTGTTTCAAAATAAATATTTTAAACACTAAGACAAAAAGGAAAGAATAATAAATTGGCTTGGGTATATATATGCCTATAATGTTCACGCAAGAACTGTCATTCTGACTGACAACCGGAGAACAACAGATATTAAATAGCCTACTGTTAGAGTTATATAATGTAGTCTTGTGTTTTATTATAATTGATATCTCAAAAGGATATGAACTTGTGTGCTGCAACGCAAGATTTTCATAAAATATAACAACTTGCCATTTCGGTTTGTTTCTCACCAAAACCCTCAGTATACCTTCAGAATGCTTGGAATATACGCCACGAGATGCATATGACTATTTTACGACAGATATGCATCAGCTTCAAAAAAAAAAAAGTCACCATTCTCTGCCATTAAATTGGAACGTGCGAGAAGGACATTTTTGTGTTATTAAGTAATAAACCTTTATAACAACATTAAGGTGAGTAGTCACCCTAGTTCACACAGTTCCAATAAATTGTGATGGGTTAAATAAACTCAATAAGCAGACAGTCGCGACTACAGTCAAGCGCAGGAAATAAGCAGCTTATATTTAAGCAGTGTAAATTAATATTGAGTAAGATTGATGTTCACTTGGATTTTTTCCCCATCGAGGGGAAATAACTTAATACTCTGTCATTTATAGTCGTATGGTAAAATGTATTTTTAATTGTGTAACGTTACGTTCAAAATAACTACAAAATGTCATGCCTTTTGAAAAATAAAGAGAACAACAGAATGCCCTGCTTTAGCGCCTCTCGGTCTCCTTGAGCATCTTTCTGGCGCACGCCACAAACATGAACCACAGGGAATACTTGTCTTTTAAAAGGCTTCAATTAGATTATTTTACATTAAATGCATCACATAAGTCACTTTGGAATAAATCACAGTAGGCCTATGTATCATGATAAAAAAAGACGACTTTACAGTCTGGAAATACTTTAGGCTATAGCAAATTATTTCTCGGACCCCCTATCACTTTAAGAACCGCTGGTCTACACAGAAGAAAGACCTGTCTAGACTCTGCCCCAGTACGAGTTGTGTCGAGCTATTCATTAGTCTGTTTGATGAGAAAAATATGAAATGCAGTTGCAATAAAATGGGTAATTAATCCAAACAACTGCAGCAGCAGAGGACTATTACTCTGCTGCATGATACTGCAGAAGAACAGATGATGGCACGGTTTGATCTTCGGCCGACCAATCAGCAGAAAGGGGCGTTTAATTCCCGCCCACATGTAGAAATCACTTAAATTAGGAGGACACGATTAAGGCTGAAAATTTAAGAATGAATTCTTGTTTTTCGTTTTTGATAAAAACGAAAAAAAAAAAACAAAAAAGAGCCGTTTTCCTCATTTTCTAACTTTCAATATTAAATCAAATAAAGAATGAGTTCGACTGATACACGGATTATATTACATTAGTGAACAAAATTATAAACGCAACACTTTGTTTTTGCCCCCATTTTTCATGAACTCAAAAATCTAAAACTTTTTCTATGTATACAAAAGGCCTATTTATCTCAAATATTGTTCACAAATCTGTCTAAATCTGTGATAGTGAGCACTTCTCCTTTGCCGAGATAATCCATCCACCTCACAGGTGTAGGATATCAGATGCCTGATTAGACAGCAATGATATTGCACCTAGGTTGCTGCATTAGGCTGGCACACAATGAAAGGCGGAGGGGGGGGGGAAAGCCATCTTAAAAGTGTCATGAAAATGGGGGGGCCCAAAAAATAGTGTTGCCGTTTTAATCTTCTGTTCAGTGTATTATTAGAATCAAAAAAAAGTTGAATTATTTCTATAGTAATCAAGAGTCCATAGCAAATTGTCAAAAACAAGAGCTATCAACTGACCGTTCGTGAGTGCTCACACATTTAAATGATGTTTACATCCTGCGTTTAAAAACTAAGGTAGCCCATAAAAAAAGTTAAATTCTATATTGTTATAATACTCCTAATTCAATTTTGAGCCATAATGATTTGCTATGTCATAATTTAAACAACTTATCTATTTTTGATTATTTAGTATGTCCTAATCGCCGACTTTTTTATGCACATATTTTTGACTTTTTTATGTCCATTGATGTCATAATTATGACTTAGCATCTCATAATTTCACATGTTTGTGTCGTAACTGTGACTTAGTATGTAATAATTTTGCATTTATTTATCAAAGCATGATTTTTCTTATGCGGCTGAAATAGGCTTCCATAAATAAATGCTTAAGCTTTTTCTTTAGGATCTTTATTGGAGAGCAAATTATAGTTTTAGAAATAAATGTCCACTTTTTTCCCCCCAGCATTAGGAAAGTATTGAGAAAATACTGTTGGAATCACTTTCATCAGAATTAATTTTTTTCCCAGCTGATGAACTTTAAAAACATTGACAGCCAATCAGAATTTTTAAGAGCTTGAGCATTTAAAGCGGCAGATGACATAACAGCATCGTGTGCTTATAAAAATCAGAATGTTATTATACGCTGGTGTGGACGCTAATGCAGTCTTCAATATAGTGCAAGAGAAATAATGAAACATAGTGCATTTTATTCATAAAATCAGCAAGCAGTGTGCAATACGTCTCAAAGAACATAACCATGCAGAAAGGTGTATACTGCAAAAAATGACAAATCATCTAGTGGAAAATGGCTATCCCGTATTTTATCATTCAATCCCATCAAAAAGAAAGAACTTTATAAAGCAAATGTTATCACATTTAGCCTATATGATGATTAAACTTTTGACTAGAGAAACCTTGGCCATAACTGTGTGGCCATTTAGGGGTTGGAGACACAATCCACCCCAACCTTCAGGAGACTGGAGTCACTGCCGTAAGGGTCGACATCGGTTTCGTCCTGAAATCAAAAGAGAAGATTTTCCTAGATCCCATCTTTATTTCGCAATCAAGGCTACACTGAGAACTGAAGTTTATGAGCTTAGATCTTCAACCACAACAGACCATCATTTACATATCCTCATAAAATGATATAAACATGAACCTCTACTGAGGTTTGATCTGGGTTTGGTCTCACCTGTTGGATAGCCCGGGCCGAAAAGATGGACAGAGAGATGCACACGCACAGTTCAAGAAAACACAGCACCAGCAGGAGACCCCTCAATCCATCCATCAAACTCTAAATAAAAATATCACACATGGCATATAGACAGTCAAATTCTGTCTTGTGAATATGCTACAGGCAGGCATATACATCTGCATTCATTTAATGTAAACTTGAGATCATCACTAGTAACAGACGTACATTAAATCTCCATATCATGTACGAACATGACCAGTAATCTCCGCTGCTACAAGGATTCTCCCCTGGTCTATTGCTGAGCTCCCAACTGAAGTAGCCGGTTCCTGCAGCAGCCAGCAGAGCACAGATCACACTCATGGCCAGCGTGGCTTTGATCTGCACAAACACAAAGAATAAGAATGTATATTTCTTTAAGAACGAAGCGTTTTCAGGCTTTCAGGAAACATTTGAAAACGTCAGGAAATCCTGAAGTTTATTCAGACTTCAGAAAAAAGGTAGCCGTGACGTAAAAATAATGACCGTAAATATGCAGAAGGCTGCCTCAACAGGTAGAATCTGCCGATCTTATGTGTGAGGCAGATTGACCAAGCGACCCAGAAGATGTCCAAAACTGAAAAAACGAAGAAAAAAAAAAACAAAAAATATTACATTTCATTGTATATTATATTTGTTTTTATTACGTGCCAACAAACTACAGGGGCTCCATATCAGAGGTGGCCAAACTTTTTACTATGAAGAGTAAAAAAAATAAAATCAAACTTGACTGAAGGCTGTAGGCCTAAAGTAAATGCTGTATTATATCCAACTTAAAATATATCATAATAAAATATAAATGATTCATCTTTATATTTAAAATTTTAATGCAAATTTCATTTACATTTTATTTAATGCAAAAATAATAATAATTACTAGAACTAGTGTTGCAAAGGGGTGAACATTTCTTGGAAACTTTCCATGATTTTTTCAAAACGTTTGGAAAATTTCTGAAGATTTCCACCCCTCCCCCACCGCCTCCTGATCATATTTATTAATTGATATTTCAGTGACATTTATTGTGCATCTATTTATTGAGTAAAAATGCTAATATTTTGTGTTATTAGGGCTCAAAATGTTTACTCACAGGAAGTCCAAGGGACATTACAGTCCTAACATTCAGCATATCCACAAGCACCGTGATGGTGCACAGAGTCATGACCACCAAACCAATAAACACCTGCACCAACTGCACAAACACACACACAAACACTTCAGTAAAATATACTTTAGATCTGGCAGTCCTGAATCACTTTCCTCAAAACAGTAGGAGGACGATTAAGTGAAAGTCTATTTAAATTTAATATAAATGATGAACTGCATCTGTTACAAAGATGCTGAGGGCTAAAAAGAATTATTTTCTGTGGTCAACAAAGCTTAACTTATATTCAATATTGCTGTGAAACTGTGTGTCCAGCTCTCACCCCCAGCGACAGAGGCTTCCCCTTTAGGAACATCTTGGTTTTTGGTGACAGGTTGGACTTTTCAAGTTCAACCGAGCTTGACTTTAGGTCCGAAGACTCAGTTTTTTCCTCCAGTGGGATAACATGAGTCACTACCCTCACTCCATTCGCCTCAGTAGTCATTGAAGAGGCCATATCTCACAGAAATATGAGGCTCACCTTTATGCTGTAACAACAAGGAAGTAAAAAATGCATGAGCCATATGGACTACCTCGTCAAACCTGCCTCTCATTTCCTGATTAAGGTTGAAAATCTCAAGTCAATGTTATAGTTTGCTTAACATTGTTTACTGTATATACATGATGTGGTTTAAAAATACCATTGAAATTTAATTATGCTGTTCTTGAATCTAGTTATACACAACAGGTGTGTTTGATCACGCACCTTCCTTACTGTCCTGTGTGCTACTGTATCGGATGTTCGGCTAAATATTAATATATGAATACATAATATACATCGAACTGGACTGTATACCATTCTTCACAAACTTTAATGTCGTAAATGCATTCAGTAAACATAAACAGCAAGATATATAAACAGTAGCGTCGAATGAATGCTATTTCCAACGCCACTTATATATTTTTTAGATAAGATCCAAAAATCCTGTATAAGCAGATAGATTGCTAGATAGATTTTAAGACGATATAGCCTATAACGTTGCGTAGGTAGGCAGCTTGCCAGATTTTGAGAAACAGCCATCATGACAGCGAATTATCCGAATTATTTAATTATTGTTCACTACGTAGGACGAATTTATCAACGCTGGGAAAAAAAAGTTTGTATCTAAGCAAAATAACGTACTTTAACCTGCTTACTTACCGATTCTTCAGACTGATCAGTTTACGAGCGACCTCGTTTACCGACAGAACAACAGAAAAATCCCTGACGGGAAATAAAACTTCCTTCCTTCTCCTCCTACTGATTCCATTTAACCCCTTCAGACACACAGACAGCATTTCTGTCAAGAGTCCCGAACATCTGTATTGTCTTATGCATTGTACATATACATGTGCATCTCAATAAATTAGAATGTCGTAGAGAAGTTCATTTATTTCAGTAATTCAACTCAAATTGTGAAACTCGTGTATTAAATAAATTCAGTGCACACAGACTGAAGTAGTTTAAATATTTGGTTCTTTTAATTGGGATGATTTTGGCACACATTTAACAAAAACCCACCAATTCACTATCTCAACAAATTAGAATATGGTGACATGCCAATCAGCTAATCAACTCAAAACACCTGCAACGGTTTCATGAGCCTTCAAAATGGTCTCTCAATTTGGTTCACTAGGCTACACAATCATGGGGAAGACTGCTGATCTGACTGTTGTCCAGAAGAAAATCATTGACACCCTTCACAAGGAGGGTAAGCCCCAAACATTCATTGCCAAAGAAGCTGGCTGTCCAGAGTGCTGTATCCAAGCATGTTAACAGAAATTTGAGTGGAAGGAAAAGTGTGGAAGAAAAAGATGCACAACCAGAGAACACCGCAGCCCTAGAGGATGTCAAGCAAATCGATTCCAAGAATTTGGTGAACCTTCACAAGAATGACTGAGGCTGGGGTCAAGCATCAAGAGCCACCACCACACGACGTGTCAAGGCATTTGGCTACATTGGTCGTCTTCCTCTTTTAATCCACTCCTAACACGACAACATCAGAGACTTCTTAACCTGGACTAAGGGAAGAAGAAACTGACTGTTGTCCCAGTGGGTCCAAGCGTCCTCTTTTCAGATTTAAGCAAGTTTTTTTATTCATTTTGGAAAAACCCATGTCTAGAGTCTGGAGGAAGTTGGAAGAACTCATGGGGAGCCCACGTTCGCTTAGTCCAGTGGTTAAGGGGCCGCCAGTCTGTGATGATTTGGGGTGCGATGTCATTTGCTGTTGTTGGTCCATTGTGTTTTTTGAAAGCCAATGTCACTGCACCTGTTTACCAAAAATTTTGGAGCACTTCATGCTTCCTTCTGCTGACCAGCTTTTTGAAGATGCTGATTTCGTTTTCCAGTAGGATTTGGCACCTGCCCATACTGCCAAAGTTGACCATGGTGTTGGTGTGCTTGACTGCCAGCAAACTCACCAGACCTGAACCAAAAGATCTATGAAAGGAGCCCCTACCAATATTGAGTACATGTACAGTAAATGTACATACTTTTCAGAAGGCCAACAATTCACTAAAATGTTTTTTTTTTATTGGTCTTATTAAGTATTCTAATTTGTTGTGATAGTGAATTGGTGGGTTTTTGTGAGCCAAACTCATCACAATTAAAAGACCCAAAGACTTAAACTACTTCAGTCTGCGTGCATGAATTTTATTTAATACACTAGTTTCACAATTGGAGTTGAATTACTGAAATAAATGAACTTTTCCCATGACATTCTAATTTATTGAGATGAACCTGTATATAAATCTTGTATTCTTTATTTATACATTGTGAAAAAACAAGTTTTTCTTAATTTTTTAAAAACATGGCATCATCGAATTATGTAATATGCCTTTTTTGCAAACAAGCTTACCTTAAAATCCTAAAAAAAATCTTAATTTGGATTTCAGCGTTGACTGAACAATGGTTTTGACAAAACAAGCATGATTACCTCAAATCATAAATAAAATCAAATGATTATAAATATTATGCAACATTCTAGCGATCACATTGTTATTTTTTCAAACTAAATAAGGGTCAAGAATCATTCTTTAGTTTGTGTAATCTTCCAATATAGATCCTGCTGGTTTTTGGGCTCAGCTTTTCTTTTCTTCCAGTTCTGTTTGCCAGATATTGTCTGATTCCGTGTCCTTAGGTTGTTTCTGAGGGGTGGTTTTGTTGCACCTCATGCTGCGCCTCCAAAGGACCACAAAAGCAATGAATACAAAGAGACAAATGACAAACAAGAAGCAAAAAGCAACCATTTCAGTATAGTAACTCTTCTGTGCGATGCAAACAGCATCTTTTCCTGCAGTGTTCATGGTTTTAGTAGACTGAAGATTAGTCCTGGCTTTTTTCTCACTGGTCTTGTCTGGTGTCATAAATGCATCCATCTTTTCCCCTTTTGTAGGTTCAGATTCATCAAACTCAATTGTTGTGTAGTAATCAGGGATGGGCTCTGTTTTTGTGCCCTCATCAGAGTCCAGGGTGATGTCAGGTTGCTGATGTGATGGAGGAGGGAAAGAACGAGGGATGACAGGGAGAGTTACAGCGAAGGCGGCGATGGTTTGCTTGAAACCCAGTTCCTCAGACATGCAGTGGTAGGTGTTCACGGTCTCTGGAGTGACGATGAAAACAAGACTGCCGTCTGCCCACTGCCTGTACGGAAACTGAGGAACGATGCTGTTGTTTGAAAACCTCCAAGTCACCTCTGCCAGTCTGGACCTCGAGTGACATGGTAGAACCACAATATAATTTAACTGGGCAATCCGTGTCACTGGAGAAAGACAAAGGTATCAGTTTTATCAAATATTACAGTTACACATTCAGTGCAACTAAACTCATAATTGAATAGTTCACCCGAAAATGCACTCATCTGAGATGTAGATTACTTAGTTTTTTCATCAACAATCATATTCTGGAGATTTACATCACCTTGCTCACCCAATGCTCCCGTCTGCAGTGAATGGGTGCCGTCAGAATGAGAGTTCAAACAGCTGATAAAAACATCAGAGTAATCAAGTCCACACGACTCCATCTACTATGCCTTAACAATCTTTTGAATTTGAACGCTGCATGCTTTTATCATACCAATCCCATTTATTAATGCATTTTAAAACTTTAAACTGTAATACCAGTCCATAATAATGGCACACATTCACTGCAGAGGATCCATTAATGAGCAAGTGATGGAATACAAAATATTTCCAAATCTCTTCTGATGTAGAAACAAACTCATCTACATCTTGGATGGCCTGATGGTGAGTCAATTTGAGCAAAATTTACTTTTTTGCTTAAAATACTTTAAGCTACCTGGATGTGAAAACATTTCATACTAGAATTTTACATTAAGCAAGAAACTTCTACTGCTTGTTGGCGATTATGAATGGAAAATCTGGCACCTTCACAAATAAACACCATGTAGTTGCAAAGAACACTCTGAGGTTGGTTATGTCAAAGTCTTATGGGTCACAGAAAACGTGTTTACCTGTAGCAGCAGTATTGTTGAGCTCTGTGCACTGTTCATTGACATTTCCGCTTTCCACGTCCTGCCGTCTGTGTTTGAGACACAAAAATATAGGACTAGTAGTGAGGTATCTGTCATTTCAGATCACCACACCTCTACAAAAAAGAAGAAAAAAAAAGGAAAAGTACCACTTTTCATCTCAGTCAGACCAGTGTGGTTTTTGGTAACACTAAAACTATTAAATATCTAAAAATCAAACTATTAACTTTTTTATGTTTTCATGTTAATTGAAATAAAATAAAATTAAATATTAGATAAACAATTCTGGAAGAAAAATAGAAACATTGCCCTGGCACCTAACTAAATCAAAAATAATAATAAAAAATTGTATATAAATAATACAAAAATAACACTGGGTCAGACTGACCTTTGCTTTTTAAGTGGGTGGTTTTTGGCCCATTTAGTGATGAGTATGACTGTCCAAGATCTTAACTTTAATTTCAGATATTGGTACTGAACAGAAAACTCACAGGTTAGACCCCATTCTGGACACAGTAGCACAGGCTCTGGTCTCTGAGTCCCATCCACAGAACGGGTCACGTGCCAACACACACTCTGCACAGTTTGGATAAGCTGAGCAGTTGGATACAGGCACTCTGAAGACACCCTCAGAAGAGCCGATAAACAGCACACCCTATAATTTACAAAGACCATTACTTGAAACCTGATCACATTATACATCTAACAAATTATGGCTTTGTTCCAAGACCTAGTTTGGTAATACAGGAGGGTCGAGTTATAACAAAAAACTAGTCTCAAAAACTAAATGCAAATCATTCACAATAAGATACAAGACAAAAAACCTTGCTGGTAGAGAGAAGGATGTTTTTCACAGTCTGTGATTGCTTAAATATCTGAATTTCTTCGATGATATGAGGACCTTTAGCCAGCAGTACGACTTTATGAAGAAAGCCAGATTCTGAAGAAAACAGAAATGGGCATCAGGCCATACACAAATAAACATGAGAAATGATCAACTAAATCAGTATGATCTGCATTAATTATGTGTGTACCGGTGAGCAGGTAAAGGATGGTGTAGCTGTGTCCATTTGCAGCTTGAGTTCTCTGAACAGCTAGACGGCTATATCGCTCTTCTTTTGAGGAGAAAATCAGTTTCTTCCCCACAGGACGCACAGCTTTTTCAGTCAGGAAGCTCTTTTTTACAATGTTTAACACACGGTCATTGTCATTGAATAATCCACACTGTGAAGATATAAGATAAATCTGGTTACACAGTGGTTAAAGCTGTCTGAACGTTAAAATATGTTCTCTGGTCCCAGTTTAATTTGTTACTATAATTAAACCATTGGCAGAGGATTTCATGAGAAGTGTAAACACTGTGTCACTTTGCAAACATTGCTCTGTTTGCTTTAGAATCGATTGTACTTCGCTAATTAAGAAATACAATATGGTTCCCAATATAATTAAATGTTGACTTTTACGGTGTAGTGTTAATCTGTGGCACCAAATGGAATTGCAAATAAGTTTAATATTATTGAATAATTTAATAAAAAATTATATATTTAATATACTGTAATAATTTAAAATGTAATATATATATATATTATTGGCTCTCTTAGTCTGTGTTACCTTGCCAAGTTTACTGTCTACATTTGGTTGACGTGTCCAGTGGTTTCCATTCAAATCGAATGTCTTGTAATCCCCTGAAAAAGCTGCTTTAATATCTGTTAGACTGAAAGCACAGACTGCTGACAGACCAGATGAAGCTGCCCTAAAAGAGACAGAGAGAGATGGGAAGTAAATGTTTACACAGATGTCACATGAACTTTCAGAACAGTGAATATATGTCATGATGGCGGGTTTGATTTAAATAATCGGCACCATTGTGAGGTAAAGACTCCGTAGAAAAGGGTGTTGTCAGGAGACTCTTCATTCGTTGGGGACAACTTGACAATATCCTGCAGCTTGTTGAACTGGAGCTCATCTCCTTGTTGGCAGACCAGCTGAGACTTAGCAAAGGATGTCCAGCGCTTCTGTAAGGTAAGGCTTCCTCCGTTGTCATTCTGATATTAAAAAAAGTCATTAAAAAAGGAAGTTTTGAGGAGACTTTTAAAACTAGACAGCCACTTCCTTTGTGTACTATTCAGGTCTTTTTGACCCAGATGAGAGTAAAATATACTTTATATAATATATTTGAATTATATTGTTCAAAATGCCCTTTGCAAAAACATCACAAAAATGAAAAAGATTTTTAGATTTTATATTATTTATACATCTAGAATTTTGTATACTCATGTTAAATTTAGCTGGGGGTCAATAGAGTGTCTTAAACAATATCTGTTCATCTTTTTGCAATATTTATGGTTGATATGAATTTTAAAAATATATATCACTGTCTAAAAGCAGTCATAATGTATTTCAGATACTTAACATTTGAGAATATGCTCTGTTTCGGTTACTTATCCACTGTAAAAAAAAATAAGCCGCTGCCTTTTAAGTAGAATAAACTAAGCGGTTTAAGTCATTTCAAATTAAATTACATTCAACTGTCTCAAAAAATTGAATTGTACAACTTATAAAATAAAGTTGAAAATTGTTTAACATATTTTGATGAGTTAAAGTAATGTAAAAACATGTCATAACTTATTGGTCATATTTATTTTTTACAGTATACCGTAAAGTAATGTAAAAACATGTCATAACTTATTGGTCTTTTCTTTTATTACAGTATACCGTTAAAGTGCAGTTGCATAAACTTTTTATGCAATAGGCTTCTACATACGCATGCCTATTTTGAAAACTTCTAAAGGCTGGAATACACCACACGATTTTTAAAATCTGAACTATGCATCATATACTTGCTGACTTTGTAAATGGTTACAAAGGAAAAACTGGGCATCGTATAGATACCAAATTATTTAAAAGATTACACCACTCGGGGACTTCAGACGGGGGAAGTCGTGGCCTAATGGTTAGAGAGTCGGACTCATAACCCAAAGGTTATGGGTTTGAGTCTCGTGCCGGCAGGGATTGTAGGTGGGGGGAGTGAATGTACAGCGCTCTCTTCCCGCAATACCATGAGGTGAGACTCTTGAGCAAGGCACCAAACCCCCAACTTCTCCCCGGGCGCCGCAGCATAAATGGCTGCCCACTGCTCCGGGTGTGTGTTCACGGTGTGTGTGTGTTCACTGCTGTGTGTGTGCACTTTGGATGGGTAAATGCAGAGCACTAATTCTGAGTATGGGTCACCACACTTGGCCACATGTCACGTCACTTCAGAATGCAAATCAAAACAATATTTATTCTGAAATCAGCTCAAAATATCTTCTTTTTTTTTGTCAACTCCAACTGTAGCTGGTTCTAACTTTTTCGGCAACTAGCGTCAATAGTCAATTAATTATGATTATGTGCTTTTTTAAGCAAAAAGACTGGATTAGTATTTGCTAGTAAAACGCACCCAAATCTGTCCACATTTGCATGTACAAAATATAGAAGTCTGTAAAGTTAGGCTACACAGAAATCTATAATTTAGCGACCATAACTACTGTAATTTATTTTAAACAGAACACAAAGGTCACTTCAATGTTTGTAGTTCTTGGAGGTTTTGCTGACAAATAATCCAGTCTTTGTAACTTCCTTCATTCTGATTCAGAATAGGAGAAAAATGAAGTCTCACCGTGCAGACCTGTGCCACACGAGACACAATAAAAGAGTTCAGAAATAAGTCTCCAGTCAAGTCCCCAACCTCAGTAAAGAACAGCATGATCTTTCCTTCACTGGCAACAAGTGTTGAACTTATGAATTCAGGTTCTAAGAGAAAAACAAACCAAAGTGTGAAAATTCACTCAAGGTTACAGTAGCGACTCATTTTTATGACCCTTTCATGAATTCAATCCTGCAACTCGTGTTACCGGCCCATATAACCACTAGGCCATCAAGATCAAACTTTGTATATGTCAGCATTATGGCAGCATTACTTTTGGGACAAAAATATACAAACCCTGCAGCAATTTTGGTACATTCTGAAGCTCCAAGTTATTGCGTGTTCCTCTGCTGTGACAGCGAGAAATCACTTTGTCCCCAAAGTAGCCGACTTTGGTTGCGGTATACAGCTCTTCATCTGTTAGAGAGGTCACAGTTAAGTGTGTGAGAGCACTAGATTAGGTGAGGTCATTCCAAAAGCTGTTTCTGCCCTCTCACCAACAATAGTGGCTGTGTTCCTCTGGGTGGAGCTGGAGGGACAGCAGTTTTTGGCATCCTTTGTGTCTCTGCTAGCGCTCAGAGAACTTGCTGGCTAAAACAGAGATGTCAGTTTGATTAGAGCAGAGAGCAATCCATTTGCAGCCTGTTCCTCGCCCCCATCTCATTCCTCACTCTTTGTCGCTAGTTTTCGTACGGCTTATGTGGTGTTACTTAATCATGTCCCATTTGGCCCCCACAGACATAAAGGTGTGTAGAGTTGAAAAACTGCAGAATACTAATGAAGTTGCCACAATCCTGTTATGGACGAGCATAAAAATAAAAAATAAGAGGTATGTTATAATAAATATGAAGCTTGTACTAATCTGCCATCACATGAATGGCAATAAAGGTCCATCACATGATTCCAATTTGTCTATCTATTATTACAGAGTATCAATACAATCGCGTTATCTTAACATGCCCTTTTTTCATATGAAAATGTTTTCATTTCCTTTTTTTTTTTTTTGGGTGTGGGCAGTTTGAATGATCATCTTTGTGAGCTTTAAATGTTTTTGGGAACGGTCCGCGGAATGCCCCACTTCACGCGTAGGGAGTTTTTCGTTTGTGTATTTTCTTTTAGTGCCAAACTAATTAGTTTATGTACTTACAACCATACAATTTGCCAAAACGAAAAAGCAAATCTCTGCTTAAAGGCTCAAACAAAAGAAATTGAAACAAATCATTTGCATGCTGATACATCTCTTGAAAAATCATATTTCTTTTCTTTATTTTTCTTTGTGCACTTCAAACACTTCTCATCACGAAACCACAAATGTTGCTCTCTTTTCTGCTGTCTTTTTTTGCGGGTCTAAATCATTTCCTTGCGAGTTGTACATTTTTGCTTGCGAGTGAAGCTGTATCTCAGTGGGTGGTCTCTACCCACCAGGATGAAAGGCCTTTTTCTATTGGTCACTCTCGATTGAAGTCACAGGTTGACCACGCCCACTACGTTTCCCCGGAATCCCCGCCACTGCCGCCGCAGTCTGACAGAAGAGCGAGCGAGGTTGTATCATGGCGAGCAGCAGGTCGTTTACTGGGTAAGATAACTAACTTAACATCTTAAACACAGTGACAAGTGAATTTAATTATTATCTCCTCTCATGCTCTCCTATCTAAATACGTAACGTTAGCTAAGCCCGTCTGAATAGATTTGATTAGCCAACAGTATAGCTAGCTGCCAGAGCCCCCAAAAGTAAAGCGTCAGGCCAATATTTTCAGATTATAGATTATTATAGCTCCAGTGAAGTCAGGTGGGTAACGCACATCAAATCACTAGCCCTTTTGACGGGTTATGATTCATAAATGATGACCGTGTGCACACAACAGCTGTTCAAAATCACGCCGCGCCACGTAACGTTGGTTTGCCATTCAAAGTTTTCTAAAATACAACGATTTGGGACCAATGTCTGTACTGGTCTGTCACACTGTACTGATGTCTCTGATTCGACTTCAACCCTAGCCTGCAAGACTGTGTATTGTGCATTTTAATAACAGGTTTGTTTTGTAATACTTCAATATTATTACTTGCTTCAATAGTAACGAATGATAATCAGGACTTGTCAGCCAGTACCACTGTAGCCTTGCAGAGACTTTGCTTTGAAGACCTTTTAATGAACTAACTTCCACATTTCAATATGCCCCTGACTTCTAAGGGGTGTTTTTATTTGTTACTACTCCCAACAGCCTAGAATTCTATCATTACATCATCACATTTTTCTTTTCTGTTTGCAGGAAGAAGATTTGGTGTTGATAGAGGAGGCAACATCTTCAAGGCAAAACCTTAGACCTCATTCAACATCATCCAATGTTGCAACCCCCCTCAGGAGGTACACAAGCAAAAGCTAAAGCGAACATGGTCAATTATCGATTCCTATTTTACAAAATTTGTCCTGCATACATTTTGTCTTTAATGTGAACGCACTTGAAGCCCAGTGCCCGATATGCACAGGAACATTTCCAGTGTCAGAAGTAGAACTGCCATACCAGCCTTTGTGGAGAAAGGTAATGGTAATAGCGACTCACATTAAAAAACACCTAAAAAAAAAAAAACACCTAAAAAAACATTAGAACTATATTTTGCTTTTAGTGTATTTTAGCTTTATATATATATAATTTTATTTATTTATTTTTACAGGCTCTCCAAGGAAGGTGATTTTCAAGGGACAGACAGGGCTTCCTGTTTTTGACGTTTCCACAACTTCAGACTTATCTCGTGACAGATTTCAGATGTCTTTGTGGTGTTTATCTGTGCTGCTGCATGACCAATCATATCTCCTCACTGCAAAAATAAATATAAAAAATTATCTTGTTTATATATATATTTTTAGCATCATTACTCCAGTCTTAAGTGTTACAATGTAGCAATATGCTTATTTTTTTTGCTCAAAAAACATTATTATTATCAGTGTTGAAAACAGATGTGCTTAATATTTTTTTTTCAAGGATTCTTTAATGAATAGAAAGTTCAGAAAAACAGCATTTATCTGAAATATAAAGATTTTGTAACAATAAATACTGTTCAAAGGTTTGGGGTCAGTAAAAAAATTTTCAAACAAATTATTACTTTTATTCAGCAAGGATGCATTAAATTGATCAAAAGTGACATTAAAGACATATTTCTATTTCAAATAAATGCAGTTCTTTCTATTCATCAAAAATCCCCCAATTTTTTTGACACAAATAGCAGATAGAATGATTTCTGAATGATCATGTGCAGTGTTAGGGAAAGTTACTTTTAAAAGTAATGCATTACAATATTGCGTTACTCCATAAAAAAATAACTAATTACATTACTTAGTTACTTTTTATGGAAAGTAATGCGTTACGTTACTTTTGCGTTACTTTTTAAATCTGGACAGGGCTTGCTTGTTTGTTTTTAAAATAAAAAGTTCTATTTTTGGCAAATATAAAAAACTTTTCACACCAAAAGTGAAATGAATAAGCCTCAGGCTGAAGGGAAAGTAAATTTACGTCCGTACAGTAGAATGCAGAAGAAGAAATTTCAACACACTTCAGCAATAAAAACCCACAAATGTTTGTCTAGAGTCATTTGTGCTTATTAGTACAGTTGAACTGGATCATCGAAGGTCAGAAGCAAAGACATTGTTAATAGAATGGGATTAAATACATAAAGGATATTTGTGTTGTTTAACATTTAATTATTGCAGGTTTGCGTCATATTCTGAGTTGCATTATTTTTATTCATTTTGAGGAATACTGAATCTGTGTTTTTTTTGTGAGTGAGATGAATTAATGCATATTCATATTTATTTTAGAACTACAGTAACATCTTCTGATTTCTCTCAACATGGGGACAGGAGAGCTGTCAATCAATAAATTGGAAAAAAAAGTAACTTGAGTTACTTATTTGAAAAAGCAACTAAGATATTCTCTTGTAAATTAAAAAGTAATGCATTACTTTAATAGTTACTTGAAAAAAGTAATCTGATTACGTAACTCGCGTTACTTGTAATGCGTTACCCCCACACTGATCATGGCACTGAGACTGGAGTAATGATGCTGAAAATTCGCTATGATCACAGCAAAAATTACATTTTTAGTACTTTTCTCAAATAGAAAACAGTTCTGGTAATAATTTTTCACAAGAAAATCCTGTTTTTTACGTATCTTTATCAACAAATGCAGCTTTGATAAGCAGAAGAGACTTATGTCAAAAACCTTAAAAAACCTTAATGTTTCCAAACAACTTTGTGTGTGTGTGTGTGTGTGTGTGTAAATATATACCTATGATTTTTTATGACCTTTGCAATGTACTGATTTGAACCAATGTAATGAACATACATAGTCAGGTAGGTTACCATGAGATATGATCCAAATCAGAGCACGGTCCCTTTTTAGGTGTTTTTTAAGCTTTAATGTGAGTCGCTATTACCATTACCTTTCTCCACAAAGGCTGGTATGGCAGTTCTACTTCTGACACTGGAAATGTTCCTGTGCATATCGGGCACTGGGCTTCAAGTGCCTTCACATTAAAGACAAAAATGTATGCAGGGCAAATTTTGTAAAATAGGAATTGATAATTGACAATGTTCAATTTGGCTTTTGCTTGTGTACCTCCTGAGGGGGATTGCAACATTGGATGATGTTGAATGAGGTCTAAGGTTTTGCCTTGAAGATGTTGCCTCCTCTATCAACACCAAATCTTCTTCCTGCAAACAGAAAAGAAAAATGTGATGTTGTACTGATAGAATTCTAGGCTGTTGGGAGTAGTCACAAATAAAAACACCCCTTAGAAGTCAGGGGCATATTGAAATGTGGAAGTTAGCTCATTAAAAGGTCTTCAAAGCAAAGTCTCTGCAAGGCTACAGTGGTACTGGCTGACAAGTCCTGATTATCATTCGTTACTATTGAAGCAAGTAATACTATTGAAGTATTACAGTTTCGCAATTGTCAGTGTACAGGTCTTAAAGATAGTACAAAACAAACCTGTTATTAAAATGCACAATACACAGTCTTGCAGGCTAGGGTGAAGTCAGAATCAGACATCAGTACAGTGTGTACAGACCAGTACAGACATCGGTCCCAAATCGTTGTATTTTAGAAAACTTTGAATGGCAAACTAACGTTACGTGGCGCGGCGTGATTTTGAACAGCTGTTGTGTGCACACGGTCATCATTTATGAATCATAACCCGTCAAATGGGCTAGTGATTTGATGTGCGTTACCCACCTGACTTCACTGGAGCTATAATAATCTATAATCTGAAAATATTGGCCTGACGCTTTACTTTTGGGGGCTCTGGCAGCTAGCTATACTGTTGGCTAATCAAATCTATTCAGACGGGCTTAGCTAACGTTACGTATTTAGATGGGAGAGCATGAGAAGAGAGAATAATTAAGTTCACTTGTCACTGAGTTTAAGATGTTAAGTTAGTTATCTTACCCAGTAAACGACCTGTTGCTCGCTCTTCTGTCAGACTGCGGCGGCAGTGGCGGGGATTCCGGGGAAACGTAGTGGGCGTGGTCAACCTGTGACTTCAATCGAGAGTGACCAATAGAAAAAGGCCTTTCATCCTGGTGGGTAGAGACCGCCCACTGAGAGACAGCTTCAGTCGCAAGCAAAACTTTTCAACTGGCAAACAAAAGTTTTAGACCCGCAAAAAAAGACGGCAGAAAAGAGAGCAACATTTGTGGTTTCGTGATGAGAAGTGTTTGAAGTGCACAAAGAAAAATATGATTTTTCAAAGATTTACACGCACTGCAAATGATTTTGTTTTCAATTTCTTTATTTTTGAGCCTTAAGAAGCTTTTATTTTTTAATTACAAAATAATTAGTTTGGCTCTCAAACACAGTATGTTTGATTGAATAAAAAAAGACACAAAATAAACTCCATACTAAGGCAGCATTTATTTGATAAACAGAAATAGTTATAATTTAAAATAATTGTTTTTTTATTCAAATATATTTGAAAATGATATTTATTCCTACAATGGCAAAGTTGAATTTTCAGCATCAATACTCCAGTACTCAGTGTCACATGATCCTTCAGAAAAAATTCTAATACGCTGATTTGGTGCACAAGAAACATTTTTATATTATATATAAATATATTTATTATATAAACATAACATATTTTTCTTAGATATATACATGCATGTGTTTGTATTTTTTATATACATAATAAATATACACAGCACGCACGCATACTATGTAAACAAAAACTTTATTTTGGATGCGATTAATTATTAATGAATCATTTGTCAAGCACTAATAGATAACTATATTATATATATATATATACACAGTTAATATTTCTCCTTTTTATCATCTTGGAATTTGCCATTGACCCATACATTTAGTAAAGGAAATGTAAAGTTAATGTTAGGAATTGTAGCCTACATACCGTCCTTGAGGCCACTGTACAGGTTTTCATATTTTGTGGAGATGCTGCCCATTCCAACTGTAAAAAAGTGTAAAATTTTTAACTGTAATTACTGTATGTAATTTCCCCTCCAAGTCTAGGGTGATCTTCATGACAGAAGTTTAGAGAGTGTAAATCTGAAATATATAGCACAATATTCCTGAAGGGTTACACAATCTTTCTCACCTTGTCTTTGAGTGTAATACTATCAGACTGACTGACATCCAGAGAGAGCAGAGCATCCTGAGCACCAACAAACAGTGTGTCAGCATCAGTGCTGAGCAGCAGAGTGTTGGTGTTCTTCACAGTAGAGCTGTGGTAGATGCCCAAGAGACGCTCTGAGCTTCCTGTGGAAGAAAAAGCAACCAGATAAACGGCGGTTGGAGGACGCTCTGCTTTCTGAGAGACTGGCACATGTATTTTACACAAACTGATTTTTCTTCACCCATTTCTTTTAAACATCTTTATTTGCTTTTGACCTTTAAACAGTGATTATATTCACAGTTAAGCAATGAAACCACAACACTGACACTCTTTTCCGCTTTTTGATCTGAGGAAATAAGCAAGGCCCATGAGCTGAGGTTTAGCAATACTGCACATACAGACAAACAGAAATACGACTATATGATTTCGCTGTGTTGTCTGGTCAGCCAAACTCTCTTAGAGAATGCATCATTAACATTAGATGATAAATGACGACCCTGATTATTTTTATTGCTTTAACTTGAGGTTGAGGTCCAAAACAGCTTCATAAATGTTTCTAAACAATGGCACTGAGAAACCTCAATGTGGTGTACCAAGCCTAATTTTAATATATGTAAGCGTCTTGTTTCTAACATCAAAAAGTTATACATATGTATGTACAGTTCAAACGTTTAGAGTAGGTAATGTTTTTTTATGTTTTCAAATGAAACCTCTTTTGCTCACCAAGGCTGCATTTTTTTTAATGAAAAATACAGTAAAAGCAGTAATATTTTGAATATTACTACAATTTAAAATAAGTGTTTTGTATTTTAATATAGGCCTATTTTAAAACGCAATTTATTACTGTGCTGGCAAAGCTACATTTTCAGCAGCCATTACATTATAGTGTCACATGATCCTTCAGAAATCATTCCAATATGCTGATTTGCTCCTCAGGTAACATTTCTTATTATTATCAATGCTGAAAACTGTTGTGCTGCTTAATATTTATGTGGAAATCTCTTTTGAAGATTATTTGAGGTTAAAAAACAGCATTTAGTTCAACATCTTAAATGGCTGACTTTTAAAGAATTAAATGCATCCATGCTAAATAATATTACTTTCTTAAAAATAATGATTCTTTTAAATGGAAGTGTATGTCAGAACAGTTTCAAAGCAGTTCCTCTTCCAAATAAATAAACCTATTAGTCATACGTAAAACCCCTGACAGTGTCAAAAAATCCTGACATTTTATGGCGTTTATTGATCTGTAGAAAAGTCTTTCATCTAATTGTCCTCACTGATGTCTGATATACTCTAAAGCAAAAACTAACCACAGTCTTAAGACATGCTTCTCTGCAGCAGCAGGCCTTTGAGCGTGTAGTGCAGATAATCAGTCAGCGGTGGTTTCAAGCGAGCAGCATTTAGACCATCAAGCATTTGCAGAACAACAGTAATGGATAAAAACAAACAAAGCCACAACTCACACGTTTAGAGAAGAAAGATTACAAAACTTACACAGAATGTGTGTTTGCCCAACATGACTGTGCTATTTGGTCATCTGAACATGGGTCATATTTATGAAATGAGTTTAAATTTACTGTGAATCAAATGCGAAGATTTTGCTTGTGATTCATGAATAAAACATACTGAATTATTTTCTTGTACCAAAGTTGAGCTGATTTTTTTTGTATTTGTATAGAAGTCAGAGGACCAAACTACTTTATAACAATTAATTTCTCAATTATTCATATGGAAACACATTCTGACGGAAATGTGGTTACAAATGACTAATATCAGCAGCAGTCCGACTGATAAAATCCTGTTTGCTGCTTAAGGATGTCTACTAGAACATCTGTATTTATCTATACTTTGCCCTCAAGATGCACATCTGACAATCGCTGTAAGTGTGAGATTTTGCACCAGTAGAATATGTCTCGCTATCATCTTTCAATCCGAGCTTCACTTACCCTGAGAGAATGACATGCGAGGACGCAGAGAGGCCTGAGATGGATCTATCAATCCCAAGAGGAGAACCATAAATATCCAGATCCTAAACAATCCTGCCATCTTAACGGATGTTTTAGGGTACAGAACCTGTTCTGATCAGCTACCGAAAAAACAGCAAGTGACTGAATCTCACTTCCTCTGAACTGACTTTCTTGAGCGCAGCAGGAAGGAAGACTAAAAAACCTCAAACCACTCCGAGTTGACTACTCTCTTACTCAGTATCCACTACTAAACACTTACTGCTAATGGCACTTCTTCTGACAGCAGCACGGAACTGAATTATAATGATATTATCATGATATCTTTTTTATATTCAGTAAGTGCATTTCCTCTTGGTATATCTAATTTCTCTGTTGATTGAGAAACATTGTGAAACCTGTTTTTGGCTGGCAAATGTAATTTTCTTAACTGGTAACACTTTACAGTAAGGTTCCATTTATTAACAGTTAGCTGCATTGGTAAACATCAAATAAAAATAAAAAATACAGAGTATTATTGTTTGTTTGGATTTAAAAAAAAATGCAATATCGAATGGATCCTGTGAAAGTTTCTTGCAGTGATGCCCTTATAATATGATATGTTATAATGAATATAAGGAGTTACATATGGCAGCGTGATCATGCAACCTTTTTTTTTGTACCAGTTTCGTTTCAGAACCTCAACTATGATGATATCTAGGTACACTAGGTTGTGAAACAGAGCTAGAGTGTGAGAGTGGTGGGAGATAAGGTATGTGGTTATAAGAGGGGATGTGGACAATTATAAAGAACATGCTGATTGCAATGAGAACAGGCCAGGTTGCTATTTTTAGGCATGAAAGTCAATTGAAAAAAAAAGATGTTTCCTTGAACTGAAGGTAGAAGAAGAGCAATGCAAGGGTATTTTAAAATGGACTTTCAGTACGACATAAAGTCTGTGCTTAGAAGGAGAGGAAATTGGGCACGTAAGAAACCTCACAGAGGTAAAGAACAGTTCAGTGATTTCAGAAAGTCAAAATACTCTTCTGCTATTAGAATTTCAACATTTAGCAGGTTCTTCAGAGTTGTTCAGTTCCAGAACACAAAGGTGACAAAATGGAGCTATGACGAGATAGCGAGATATAAAATCAGAATTGTGATTATGAAAGTCACAATTATTTATTTAATTATATATAGACACAGTGTATTTGTCTAATTTCAAGAATTTAAGCACGAGTCTTTGGATGAAACTAATTCATACAGGATTGTCCAAAGTTTAGATTGTAGCCTGTAATATGAATACTGGTATTTACACTACACTGTAAAAAAAATCCGTAAAATTTACTGTAAAAAAACGGCAGCTGTGGTTGCTGGAATTTTACTGTAAAAAATACAGTAGCAATGTTTTACGGTTTTAACTTAAATTTACAGTTAAATACCGTAATTTTATTAACTGATGTAATGTTAATATACCAACCTATCGAAGTACTGAAATCTGTTTTGTACCTTTGTAATGCACTGATAACCACCAAATGCAGGTGGTGAAGAGAAATTCACATGATGAACCAAAGCCCATCACAAGCAGCTTTTAAATAATATCATATATAGAAGGTGCGCAGTGTCATTCACACAAACACCAAACACCATAATGCTAACACACATGAAACTGAAATAATGTAATAAACATTCGTAACAATAAGTGTAACACACAACCCCAATATACAGAACTGATAAGAAAAAACTAAGAAGAAACATAGTTATTTCAACAAAAAAACATCAAATTTGAAATGTAACGCAGGGAATTTTGGGAATGTCAATTTACGGTTATTCACTATAAATTATACGTTTTTTTTTCACTTCCAAAAATGGTATACTAGCGTAAAATTACATGTAATGTCCAATACAGTTTTTCACCGTATATAGTAGGGGAATTTACCGTTAACCATTTAACAGGTTTTTACTGTAGCATTTTTACAGTCTTTTACCGTTAAATTCACGGTCATTTTTTACAGTGTAGCTTTATCATACTGAGCCAACCTTATACAACAAATTACACTGTAATTGTAACAAATTAATTAGTTTTAGGCAGAACTTTGTCCAAATGTGCAGCACACCTCACTGACGCAGACTGATGGAGCTCCCACGCCCACAGACGTGATGTTCCCTCTCTAAGCACTTGACTTGACCTCTCACTTCACTTTACGTTCACTTTCACGCTGGGCGTTGATACCGGAATATTGCCGTCAAGTTTCCAGAGAGTCATATGTGTTTACACTACCCGGAGTAAAGAAGGCCGGATTCGAATTCGATTCCAGTGTTGTGAACTTGACCGTCAATATCGAAAAAGCGAATTGCGTGAATCGGTGTGTCGTTCAGTGATGACGTGTGATAAATAAATAATAAATAATCTTCTTTCTAAATAAATATATTCTAAATAATATCTTCTTTCTTTCTTTCTTTCTAAAAAAATCTTCTTTCCCCAGAGCAAATAAATAAGTAGGCTATTTGCTCTGGGGAAAGAAGAGAAGAAAATAGTTGTTTATTAGCAGTAAAAATAGTAACAACAACAACAATAAAGTTGCATTTCCTGTAAAACTAATTTCAAGGCATTTCAAAGAGCAAAATAGCAATGTTGTCAGTTGTAGGGACTTGTTTTATTTATTAATTTGGGCGTTTTTTAATATCCCTCATTTCCTCATTCGCTTCTTTTTCATGTATCCTTTTTTGTTGCTCACTATTTGAAAGGTGTTATGTTAAAATAGTTTGGTTACTACTTTCAAACACCTGCAGATCATCCTAAACACCTCTAGGGGGCGAAAGTAGAATTCTGATTATCTGAATCCATGTTCAGTTACCTACATGTCCATTCAGCAGAGGTGTAAAGAGTACCTAAAAACCATACTTGAGTAAAAGTACAGATACCTTACAGTGAAAATTACTCCACTACACGTTACAAGTCACCAATTCCAAAACTACTTGAGTAAAAGTCTTAGAGTATCTGATTTTAAATATAGGCTCAAAGATGCACTAGTCACAGAGACATGCCAGTGAAACAACGGTACCCCGGTGTGTAGAAGCTGCGGGAAACAGGCTCTATGTGCAGGCATTTAATGGAAAAACTAGAACAAACAATAAGCCAAAAACAAAAGGGAACAAAGAACAGAATGACTGGCAAACAGACAACCATTACATTCAACAACTCACAAGGAACTAAAGAAAAACTAGGGCTATATATACACACAGGGGAATAACAAGCTTAACAAGATAAAACACACCTGGGGAGACTAATCAAGGGGAACCAATGAACACATGGACTACAAACTGACTACAAACACCACGGGAGACAGGAAGTGACATAAAAGTCCAGGGCAAGGCACAGAGAGCACGAAACACAAACAGAAAGAGTTGATTTGGTAGGAGAGCAATCACGTTTATTTTCTAAAACCACAATAAAACTGAACACCTCAAAATTGCACCTCAAAATAAAATAATGTTGAGTAAAGTTAAAAAGCCAAAGCCTTCTTGCAGTGAATGTGCTGGTTTGGGCCTCATTGCCGGCTGCAGTCATGTCCTCATCTCATACATAAAACACCTGTGATTCACAAATACTTGCTAAGGAACTCCCATTCACATAAAGTAGCCTTGTTGACTAGTTTGGGTGAGTAAGGGCAAAACGCACAAGATATAGCACATTCAATGTGCTGTAGATGGCAATATCACTTTTTTTGTAGCAGAAATAAACTGCTGCAGAAGAAGCTAGGTCCATGCAAAATGTAATGGGTAACTGCAACACTCATTTCAAATGTAGGGGAGTAAAGAGTACCCGCTCTAGTTCAAAGTATGAACGTAAAGGTAAAAGTTCTAATATCTTTGATACTCAGTACATCTACAAAGTACCCGAAAAGATACTCAAGTACAGTAACTAATTACATTTACTTTGCCCATACTTACACTCTGGCATTTTAACTTTAAAGGCTAGTTCACCAAAAATGACATTAGACTTGTGTTTTACTCATCCTTGAGTCATCCTAGGTGTTATATAACTCCATTCTTTCTGACACATCCATCCACCGGAACAGCTTCCCTGCGTACGACACATGCTGGAAGTGAGAGAAAGTGTTTATTATGTTTGAAATATGGATATTTTTCTGACAAAAACACCTGGATTCGCTACAGGAGGCCTCCATTCACCCCCTGTAGCCATGTGAGGCACGTTTTATTATGGATGCGCTGCTTTATTTAACATGTTTTGGACTGTTAAAGAGAAACACCCGCCCACTACAATGATAGGAGCTTACAAGAGCCAGGACAATTTTTAATATCAACTCCATAATATCAATAATAACTCCGATTGGATTCGTCTGAAAGAAAAAAGTGATATAGGCTACACCTAGGATGGGTTGAGGGTAAGTAAAACACGGGCTAATTTTCATTCTATTAGCAGTTAGTCTGGTAGGACTTGATTTCTATAATCTTATTTGCTTATTTTAGGTTTGTTTTGCTGAATGCACTGCAAACATGGACTGTTTGACTACTAGCCTACTTGTTTATATGTCTGCACTCACCCACTTTGTCTTTGGATTTATCTAAAAACCTGTATATGCTCACAGAAAAATGCCTGAAAAGGCTTATGACTCATGACAGTGTTTCCTTTTTCCTCTACCACAGTAATTCTCAAATCCTGCTTCTGGGGGCCCTGAGGCACGGCACATTGAGATGTCTTCCTCCTCTAACGCATCTAATTCAACTCATCATCTCATTCTTAGAGGCTCCATGACCTGAATTGTGTGTAAGATTAGTGAGACTCCTATTATGTGCAACGCCACGGGACCCCCAGGAGCTGGATTGAAAAAACACTCATCTAACACCATTTGAGTTGAAATTGCTCTTTCACAAAACCTTACAAATGCTAGCAAAACTAACAAAATGCTAGTTTATTTGATCTAGTTCTTGCTATATATATTTTTTTTAAACAAAAGTTATGTCAGAAAAAGGGTCAATGTTTTATATGCAAATATGACTAGATGCTGTAGAGCTGCAGGAAGATGTCAACTAAAAAGTGCATAGTACACATAGGGCCTACTGCATACTAGAACGCCAAAACACTTAAAATGTTAAACCTATGCCGCCTTTTTAAATTAATTTTGTTAAATGATGCAATATATTTTGTCAAGATGTTGATATTTATATTTTATATATTTATTTATGTTTTATTTGGTGCTTGTCTTTCCTAGTTATGTACTATTGAGTCTGTTCTGGCTGTGTACAAAAACAACAAGAGGCAAACAAACAAACAAACATAAATAAATCATTTTATAGAAGAGACAACATCCTAAAAGTATTTTCAGCTTATTTTTCATATATTAATTTGATCTTTTGTTTATTATTATGAACAATATCAGAAAGATGCAAATAAACATCAGAAACATGAACATTGGGGGATACTGTAAAATTAAGTTACAAAATAAAATAAATAAATTATACAGTCATACAATCATACGTTAAAAAAAATTTAAGTTACAAAATAAAATAAATAAATTATACAGTCATACAATCATACGTTAAAAAAAATTTAAGTTACAAAATAAAATAAATAAATTATACAGTCATACAATCATATGTTCATTTTACAATCATAAAAGTTGCAACTTATTTATGAATTTTTCTATTATATTGGATGTTTTTAAGGCTTTTCTATTGGAGGAGATTCGTCGAAGTGGTGAGTAAAGTAAATTAGATGTGAATATTTTACAATTAGGTTTAAAGTTAAGTCATCGTGCTTTGTGAATGTGGAATTAATATTTATTTGATCATAGCTGTGAAATGTTGCTTTTTTCCCTTTCTTTTGTTTGGTGTTCTCAAATTGAACTAGTAGGCCTACCTTGGGGCCACCTAGTGGGGAGTAGTAAATTACACCTGTCATGAATCTGATAAAATCCTTAATAACAAAGCTATTACCAGTAGATGGTATTTCTCATGACAACTAGAAACTCTTTTTACTGGTTATGTAAACGGCGTATTATATACCTCCAAAAACGCTCCATAATGAACGTCAGTGTTTTTGATCAGCCATGGGCGATCAGTGTTATCTCTTATCAGTTTTAAAGGGGTCATTTGATGCGATTTCAAGTTGTCCTTTCTCCTTTGGAGTGTTACAAGCTGATGTGCATAGATAAGATCCCTGAATTTGCAAAGACTAAAGTCTCAAACCAAAGAGATATTCTTTATACAAGTTAAGACTTGTCCACACCCTCCTAAAACGGCTCGTTCTAACACGCCCCCACATATCTACCTCACTATGTGGAAATATTTCACATGTGGAAATATTTGCATAATGCAGCCCAAATGTGCACGCAAAGAAAGAAGGCGTGGTTTCAGTAACCGCAGTTAGTGTTGAAGCAGCATGTCAGGGAGAAGCTGTGTGTTTCTAGGAGAAAGCAAAAGTACTTTATTTGGCCTTCCGAAAGTAGACTCATTTAGGAAATGAAGAGGGAGAGCCTGGATAGAGCGAGCCGCATAGGGAGAGATAGAAAGAAGCCCCGATCGCGAGAGAGGGGGTCACATCACAGTGGAGTCAGCTGTCTTAACCGTGGCTTGTGTACTGCAAACACATACCAGCTTCATCACTGTGTCTGTCACGAGACTCTGTTCCCCTTTCGGTCTCTGTCTTTACATTTATTTTGAAAGATGAAGCTCGCGATTATGGTAAGGGGCATTACATTTACGAGGAGTGCTTGCGGTGTTCGGCCAATCAAAATGCACTGTGTCAGCTGGCCAATCAGAGCAGACTGCGCTTGTCGGAGGCAGTATTTGAAAAATAATGTGTTTTTCTAACTTAATAGTTTCTTATGAGGCACAGAATAATCCTCCTGCAGGGGTCGCATTTTGGCTCTGAAAGACAATTCCTTCACTGAAGCAACTTCACCTCTCACGGCGTTTGTCTTATTGGAAACATGTGTACACCAATATATGTAATCGGTTAAATCTGTTACATACAAGGATTGTTTTCTACCAGGAAAATGGATATCTACCTCATCGATATCTATAAAACGGATTTTCCAAATCGTGATTGGTTAATCCTAACCAGCGCTGAGAAAAGTAACAGAGAGCATATGACACCGCTGTCCTCTTCAGATACATTTTAATGATCAAAAATAACAGATACATTTTAATGACATTAATATAAAATAAAAACCTCAAACGAAGAGTTAAAATAAGACAATTATTTAAAAAAAAAAAAACTCCCAAACCACGCCCATTTTCTATACCCATATCATGCTAATTGCCTTTCCACTCGCTTATTCCGTTTCTACGGCTCCGGTGAGAGTCAGTCAGCTGGAGACTGGTCCAAAGCATCAGAAGAGAAAAAGACGCGAGGAAATAAACAGCTATCATGGCATCCTTAAACCTCGGGTTCAACGGGGCTCGTAAAAAAGCGGCAGCGTGTATCAGAGCCGTAGAGAGGAGAAATCTGATCACCGTGTGCAGGTAAAATCTGATTACGCATTCATCATCACTGCAGCACACCGGCGCGCGGAACATGTGTGATGAAGATGTCACTGTTATGTTTTTGTAAAATGCTGATGCTGGAGCCGGAGATGAGATGATGTACTGCACACAGAAGCGCTGGTCTCAGATCTGTCATCACAGCATCACGTCGTATAGATGGAGTCCTTAGAAAAAGTGAATGATTCATGCAACATGGCATTTACATTGTGCTCCAAGCTACTTAAAAGAAGGCATGTCAAAAAATGTGGTATGTTTTAAAAAAAGAAAAGGTATGGTAGGATCATGGCACTCATCTAAAAAACAAAGACAACGTTTGGACATGATAAAAAAAGCAGATGGTCCATATGAATAGTTTTACACCATTTAATGGCAGTTTTTATATTAGATTTTTGTTTTTATATTAGAAAAGCTTGTGTCTTATAGCTGGTTATGAGTAAGGATTTTAACTAGGGAATGAATAATACGCAATACCTTGAGAACGTTGTGACCCATTCTGTGTCACATAATGCATTGCTGAGAATTGTAGTATCTCTTTGCTGAAGTGGATACAGTACATCTTGTTTTACCTGGCTGACTTGCTACATCTGCCAAAATGTGCAGTATACAACCGGATCACACTGCACTGGGCACTGTATCCCAAAATGCAGCACACTCAATTTGACCTTCTATTTAGTGTGACCAATGAATCAGAAGTGATATCAGCTTATTTTCTGATAAAAGTCTGCTGTGTGCTACCATTTATTGTTGCATACAATGTGTTTTTTGCACATGCTACAATATATAATGCAAAATATGCAACTTTTAGGCTCACTGGAAAAACATGCCTCTACTTAAATTTTTTCTAAACTATGATTTTTGAACTAATAAATTTTGATGTCTGCATCACATGACCAGCTCAATGGCATTTCTGATGTAGTAAACTTGCTCAGCAGCCCACCTGGTACAGCATTGCACTTGCGAGGCAAGTCCTGTGAATCATGAATCATGATCAAATAGTTCAAGGACTTGGGGAATCAAGCTAAAATGGCATGGTTCCTTTAGCAAATCTAATGTTTGATCAAAGACTTGTGGAATCAAGATAAAATAGCATGGTGTTTTTATCTAATGTTTGCTTTTGTTAACACTATCAGTTAGGTTTAGTGTACAGTTTAGTGTAGGTGGTCAAACCCAAGGTTTAATACAGCTTTGATTTTTTTTTTGTGTGGATAAAACTGAACACACTTTTGTGCCATTCACTGGACATTTCACTTTGAAAGTCTTGTGAAATGCTCAAGAAGCAACGTAATAAAGCGTTGACGGATTCACATTTGAAGTAAAACTGAATGTACTTTTCGTGCCACTCACTGGAATATGATTAATTACATTAATATGTCTAATTAGTCCGTGCCACAAAGGCCACGTTTGAAGCAGGAAAAGCATCTGTCTGAACACAAATGAATGTCATACCCATGAGGAGGCACAGCAGGAATCAGCCAATCAAAAAGCTTCAAGTGTGACGTGTCCACACATTTACAATCACAGTAAGACCGAAGCTCATGGCTCAGACAAAT
>JADLZN010010105.1:410000-419988 GCA_018155175.1 Sinocyclocheilus anophthalmus
AACAAACAATAACTGTTTTTGGTGTCATATTTCACATGCTATCACAAAATATAAAGTGGGATATTTTGTGATTGAGAAACTCCATATCATTCCTGTTTAAATCTGGTATTGTCATCCATCTCGGATGATTCAGTCACAAGCGCTCAACTAAGACAGATAGCCGGCTCAGATGCTGTGATGTTACTCAGTTTTAAAGGCTTCAGTGGTTGACAGGTAAGAGCATCTCTCTCTCTCGTTCTTTCTCTCAGGGTCGTGCATGGATGAGAGTGGCGTTAATGGAGAAGCGTTTGTCTGAATATATCTCTGCAGCTCTGAGAGACTTCAAAACTACAAGGTGACTTTCCACAGCCCTCAGACACACACTGAGACTCTTATATTTGATTGCAGGTTGATTGTGGTCAAATCTTTTTATGGGTCTCTCTCTGTTGTCAGCCTCTCCACAGCACAGATTGTTTAAACATAGTGATTTTACTGAAATAAAAACAGCACCATATGACTTATTTAGCAAAATATTGAGGCGCTTTCAAAATATTTGAGCAGTACGTCAACGTCTGGTTTAACTCGGTGGTTTTACTTTGGTGGCAGGACTGGTAAGCCTTTTAAATGTTTTCATTGTATCTTGTGAATAGTTTTGACAGTTTATTTTATGATGCAGAGCTGATTTTTCAGCATCATTACTCCGTTCTTCAGCGCCACATGATCCTTCAGAAATCTTTTAGATATGCTGCTGTGCTCAGGAAACATTTATTATTATCAATGATGAAAACAGTTTTGTGTGTGCTAATTGTCGTTCTCTGGTCTCATCAGTTTTGTGTGTTTTGTTTGTCAGGATTTTTATGAGGAGGGCGCTGTATTCTGGGTGATGAGGCGGGGCTTCTGGCAGATACCTGATTGACTGAATGCCATGACTTCAGGTATATTCAGGTCTTCACCTTCCTAATCTTTGGTGCCTTGACATTCAGCTGTGCCACAGCAGACAGAGATGATGAGTATTGTTTGGGGTGTGGGGGGGTTGCTCTATAAACACCTGCTACCCGAGCCAACACACACACACACACACAAATATAGATGCTGAGAACAGCCTCCGTATTGTTTTGTAGGATCATCACTTCCCATAATACTCTGCCACAGTGACATTCTCATCAAATAAAGTGCATTTGTTGGCTTGTGGTGAAATTTTCATTCTTGATTGACAGTTTCTGTCTGAAAGGGGAGGGGCTTGATGAGAGCTGTCCCGTCATCATTGACTACACACCGTACCTTAAATTCACACAAACGTAAGAGCACTACACAAAAACACACATATAAACATGCTGGCTTTGTGAACATGCTTTAGGCTTTCCTAATGCATGAGATTGAATATTATGTATGTGTGTGTGCTGTAGTTCTGACAGCATTAGCAGCGATGAGGAGGAAATGAGAACGCTGGGCAGCAGCGGCAGTGAAGCAGGCACTCCTGAATCCCACATGGCTGCCAGTCTGATGGCCGATCAGAGCACCTGGTACAGCAAGAGCAAAAGACTAGAGCAGAAATACAGAGTCGTGCTGGAACAGAAGGTGAGGACAACTACTAATCCTACTATTTCTGCAGTATGTATGCAGAATGCTGAATTTTTGTATGCATAGAATACCCACATCTACTGCAGTTGCCAAAATGCGTAGTACACAACCAGAGCACACTGTGAGCTTCCCTTTTCTTGGTTTTTTATTTGATGTGCATGCAAATCAACTTTTGAGCATGCTGCAGTAAAAAAAATGTGTAAATTCATCATTTTGTAATGCATAACACTATCATTCAAAAGTTTAAGGGTTTTTAAAGAAGTTTCTTATGCTCAACAAGGCTGCATTTTATTTGATCAGAAATACAGAGTAACACCAGTAGTGTTGTAACATATTTTTTCTACTTCAAATAAATTCAAAACTTCTTTTTATTTTAATTATATTATATATTTTATAATATTCAAATGGAATATTTATTGATATATATATTATATCATATATATATATATATATACACGTATGTCTATATGATATATATATATATTATATTTATTTTTTTTTTATTTTTTTATTTATTTACCAATGCAAGGCTTATCGTCACTTTCCTTCAATTTAATTCATCCTGTTGAATGAAAGTTTTATTAAAAAAAAAATTTCCCTGACCCAACTTTTGATTGTATATTACCTGATTCTGATACTGTATGCTTTGCAGTGTTTGTTTTTAAACACACCCATCATCAAATAATAACACAAATTTTCAAGCTGTTTCAATTCTTAATTATTTTAAATTGCCATGAAAAATCTTTATTCCCTTACTTATTCATATTGCCTACTGTTCATAATGTACCAATAAATTTTAACATCTCTTTCTGTCTAATTCGACGCCAAAAGCAAAATGAATATAAAATGTCCAATTCTCTATTTTTAGTCAGTCACAATGCATGGCTGTTTACAATCATTTTTTAATACTGTAGTATAGATATCACTCCTATATAAAATATATATAGATCATATGGCTATATATATATTGTGTGCCATATGCAGTAAGCAGTACTCTAGTTTTCTGTATTCTGTGTGATGAATTTTGAATGTTAAACTGAGCGTGAATATTTTCTAGATCAGTGATTCTCAGTGCTCCTGAGTGCGTCATATTTCCAGAATCTAGTCTGGCACCCTCAAATCAGGTCGTGGGGTCTGTACTGATGAGCGGATGAGTCAGTCAGGTGTGTTAGATAAGAGAGACATCCTGGGGGGACCCGGGAACAAGACCAGCAAATACTGACACAGATCACATGAATTATTATAATTGTTTAGGGTTATCTGGAGGAGCTGGTGCGTCTGAGGGAAGCTCAGCTCTCCGAGTCTGTCTCTCAGAATAAATCTCTTCTGCAAACGACTCACAGACACCGAAAGCAGCCACAACTGGAAAAGAGCAGCTGGAATCCTCATACTGGAGCTGCAGTATCAGCTTATTGAACCAGTGCTTATTTAGTACGTGTATATCATCACCTCTTTTATATTATACATTACACCTATATTTATGTGTGTGTGTGTGTATTTATACTTTTTAGTAATTTGTTATGTGCTTTTGTATTTTTTGTAATTGTTTTTTGTTTTAGTTTTACAGATTTTAGTTCTAATTTTAGTAAACGTATGTTTTTTTAGTAGTGTTTCACTGGGTTTTTTTTTCTATGCTTGATTGTGTTTATGGGGTGCAGTCTAACAGGTGTTAATGCTGAAAAATTTATTTTTCACAAATTTACCATTATTCCACACCGCTCTGTCCCTTCTCTGAGAAAAGGGCTGATCATTTCCTTCTTTTATGAAACCGCCTCTAATCGTCCCGCCCCTCACCTTGGCTGCATGTGCTCAGGTTGTATGTAAACAACGGCATCATTAATATCGCTTATCAGTTTGAGCCCGATTGCGAAGCAGAGGATATTATTAAAGAGGATCGTGCAAAACCTGTGCAGGCATGGCTTTTAATGGTTTTTTGTTTGTTGTTGTCTCATACCTTTAGATACGCTGTTGTAAATGCTACTGTTTGTTAGCTTTTAATATACGGTTTTATCCTGATTAAAGCTTTAATACAGTACGGCAACTGCACACGCGTCCATGTTTAACGCTTCTCATCTATGTGAAAATAAGTGTATAATTGGAACAGTTCATTGTTGGAGCTGAGCTGATGATCTCAGAGAGAGAGAGAGAGATGCAGAGCGTGTGCAGGGGGACGCGAGGAACAGTATTAAGAGCCGCTGCTTTAGAACATTGATTTTGAAACTTGTGAATCATTAGAATCGTTAGAAGACAGAATCGTGATTCATGTATGAATAGATTTTTACGTGCACCTGTATTTTTCTCTTCCTCTTCTCTAAAGCAGCGCAGACCTCGCCCCCTTTGCTGCCTTTTCCCGAGGGCGGGGTTTATCTGGGTTTGTGATGTCATGAACCCGGGAAGTAACTTGTTGTAGTCCCTACGAGCCGTTTTTGTAGGCATTAAACTGCCAGAATTTTAAAAGACGATATCTCCGTTTGCATTGAACTTTCAGCTTCGTAACGTCGCAGATATTGTTTATGCTCAAACAGCAACATTACACATTAACTAACGTTAAAAAAAGTGAAATCACAATGATCCACCCCTTTAAGTTCAAGGTATTTTGTGAAGTTATGTTTTTCATCTAATATTTAAATTTTATTTTAGCTTTATTTCAATTAACAAACTTTTTTTAGTTTTAGTTAACAATAACAGCACTACAAAAATGTAATATAATGTTCTTTATCATTTCATCATCATTTAATGAATTATTGTCATCATCAATATATATTTTTTAAAAAGCAGACTTTGTGAATAAGATGCAAACTTTAATGATCAATAAATGACCTAATTTGCATAGAAATGACGTGTTAAAAAGAAACAATGTGTTAAAGGGATAGTTCACCCAATTCTGTCATCATTTACTCACCCTCAAGTTGTTCCAAACCTGTATTATTTTTTTGTTCTGCTAAACACACACACACAGGTTTGTTTTTGTGAATTGTCGGGACGTTCCATAGGTGTAATGGTTTTTATACTGTACACACTGTATTTTCTATCACCCAACACCAACCCTACACCTAAACCTACCCCATTTTTACATTCTCAAAAAAACTCACTCTGTGTGATTTATAAGGGTTTTGAAAAATGGGGACATGTGGTAATGTCCTCATAAGTCACCTCCTATGTCATATCCATGTCATTATACAAATATGTGTCCTCATATGTCTCAAGAACGCTGTAATGCTGCACACAAAACTGGCACAACTGTTTGCTAAACTTGCCAGTGTAAGTATGATTCATGCTCATGGAAATGTGCAGTTGCTGGAGGGGAAAGGTTAATTATCTGTGCGGTGTGTTCTCATTTATCATCTGATATTATGCTCTGTGCTGTGTAGCAGAAGAACGGTTCATCTTTAGTGTTTTCCGTGGCTGCAGAGTGTCTGAATGTTTCCTGCCTCCCGAGTCCTCCGATTCGTTTCTCCTCTCATTCTGTCAGACAGCTGGAGTTCACAGTTCAACTGAGCTCTGGAGATCCGTGTGCTCGAGGAGACGTCAGCAGCTCGACCAGAGCAGGGTTGCTATGGAGACAGACGCAAATACGTTAATAGATGATTGCAGCATGTAAGCAGAGAGAGGATTTGATCGATGGACTGGAGGAATGAATGAAAGACTAGAGGAGAGACTGATGGGAGAATGTGTTTGTTCGCAAACTATCTATCTATCTATCTATATCTACAAAGTGAAAAAGATTTTTTTTTTGAAAGAAATTAATACTTTTTTCAGGATGCATTAAATTGATTAAAAGTGACAGTAATGACATTTATAATACAAAAGATTTCTATTTCAAATAAAATCTGTTTTTTTTTTTACTTTTTATTCATCAAATAATTCTGAAAATATATATTTTTTCACAGTTTCCACAAAAATATCAGCACAACTGTTTTCAACATTGTTTCTGAGGATCATGTGACACTGAAGACTGTAGTAATGATGCTGGAAATTCAGCTTTGCCATCACAGAATTTAATTACATTTAAAAATATATTCAAATAGCAAACAGTTATTTTAATAGTATAATATTTCACAATATTACTGTTTTTACTGTATGTTTGATTAAAACAAATCCAGCCTTTTGTGAGCATGAGACATTTTTCAAAATCACGGTAAAAAAATAGGCCGACCCCAAACTGTTGTACAGTAGTGTATATTGTGCAGTGTGCAGTATGCTAGTTAGTATTTCATTATAGTCATCTAGTTTGATCTGGAAAGACATCGCTCATGGTCAGGTGTTTAATTGGATCATGATGGTCATTTGCTGCATTGCAGAAATAGAACAGGGTCTTAAATCTGTGTCTGGCAATAGCTGCTTGGATCCGGTTATAAAAGATCAACTTTTTAAGCTGACTTGCTTATATGTTGTTTATCTCAGTAGATACAAGTACGTCTTTGTACATGCGAAGCTGTTTGTGTTTCTCTGTATCAGCTGCTACGGACCATCTGTGCGAATCAATACAGATGTCCGTGAGTGTTCGCAGACCACTATTAGTGATTTTTCAGCTTAGTCAGTTTTGAAATCCAATTGCTGAGGTTAAAGACTCTGTTTATGGATGAGAATTTTTGATGCTGAATGCCATGTTTCAGATGTTAGGCTTTGATCAGTGACTTGTTGATAAAGATGGATTTTGGAGAAGGTTTGGGCAGGTGTTTGTGTGATAGGAGGTACATTTTTAGACAAGCCGGGTTGATTTCCTGATGTATAAATTAGGGCTGCACAATGGTTAAATTGATAGTCATGATAAAAAAGTGTCCAGATTAATTATATTTAATTAATCAAGAGTAGCAGAAATCGCGATTGTGAATAAAAAAACTGATCGTGCAGCCCTAGTACATATACTGCTTTTTCAGCTTTTTAGCACTGTCTCTTTAAATGATAATGTTTGTTTCTCCAGGACGGTGATGAAGAACCATGACCTTCGCTCCAGACAGGAGCTCACCTCGCACCTGACAAACCAATGGCCCTCACCTGGTGCCTTGGATTCTAATGCAGTTGCCTTGGATACACTCCTGTACAGGAAACGCACAGCACCATGGGAAGAGTATGTGCTTTCTGTTTTTGTATCTCGTCAATGTATCCTCTCAGATTACGCACGTCCTTATGAGATACATGCAGCTTCACACCGCAACTCGTCTCATATTGGATTCCAGTCGAGTTGCTGGTGCTCAGCGAATGATCCAGGAAGCAAAGGCTCTCAGGCTCTAGTTTTAGCTCGCATCTGCAGCTCTCGAATCACATTACAGTATTGGCATGCTTCCTACAGCAATTGCTCTCATGTATTGATAACCCACAGAGGTTATTAAATGGGCTGATCTAATTGTAACCCAAACTTCAGTGGTGTTTGTGATGTAAACATATAATGTTATTTTCAATTATTTTATTACATAGTTTTCATGACAATTAAGCACATTTCCCCCCACATTTTTTTAATGCTGTCATGTGGGTGTAGACTTATATTATTGTCAGTAGTGATTCTTGTTAGATTTTCATTACTTAAATGCTATTGTTTAGCGCATTATAGTTTTTATGTACTGTAAATCAGCATAAATGAAATCAGCACAAATACTATCATGATATATAAATATTCTTGTTTTTATATATTTTTTTCACATAACAGTAATAGGAATATTACTCAATATTTAATTTTTTTATGTATTTATTTACATAATATACAGTCACAATTTAAATAAAATCTTAATGTCCTAAATCTTAATGTTCTAAAATAAAAAAATAAATCTAAATTATTAAAAGATAGACGTTAGATAATCCCTAACCCTAAGCAAGATATACTTTTTAAAATGTTAAGGAAATATTAATATATTAAGTTTTTTCATTTATGTAACAGTTTTTTTTTCATAATTTTTTCATACTTTTAGTATGAAGTCACATTGTATATATATATATATATACACACACCCACACATATTGATTTTTTTCATTTGTGACTTGTACATGTTCTTTATTTGTGTGTGAGCACAGGAAAAGCTTCCAGAGTTTGGAGCAGCTTTCTGCAGATATGAGTATCTCTCAGATGTCTCTGGAGCCAGCACAACTGAACACACACAGTCTGGAAAGCAAGGCAGGACTTACACACTGGCACAGAGAAGGTTTGTGATGTGTGTGTGTGTGTGTGTCTGCTATGGTGACTTCATTCTCTGATAACCAGCTCTATTGTAGATGATATCATTTCACAATGGAAGGGTCCTTACTCCACCTGAGTAACTCAATATTTGTGTTAATCTCACGAAACCCCCCACAATAAAAAGAAGAAAAATGGGAAATGACATTTTTCTCAAAGGAAATGAGGCATATTTTAAGACAATTAAGAATTTATGTAGTTTGGAGTTTCAATTAAAAAAATCTTCTCAAAAGAATTTCTCAAAAATGAACATTAGCATAAAGGCAATACAACTATAATCGAATGTATAAAACACTTAAATCTTGTATAAATAAATGTTTCTAATTAATAATGACATTTTTGCAGTAACGAGAACTGAAAAGAGTGACAAAATGTAAATAATACAACACAAAAACAGTTAATGGTCCTAAAATATGCAAAATATGATTCAATTGTGTTTTTAAAAAAGTGCTTAAATCACAGTTGATAATTGATTTTGGTTTGTTCACTTGTCAACATTCATCATTTAACAGTCAGGTTGAGAGCAATGCATTGTGGGGTAGGTAAAGTATTTCTAGAGTTATTTTAGTATTATTTTTATTCTATTATAGTATTTATTAATATTTTAAATAAGCATTTATTTTTATATTTTCAGTTTACTTTAAGTTTGAGCAATTTTGTGCTTTTTTTAGTTATTGTTTTCCCCTTTTTTATTTGAGCTTTATGCAGTTTATATATTTGATAAATTTTTTTAGTCTTTGAAAAGCTTAAAATTAGAAATGTTGCCTTGGTAACTATTAGTTTTCGTCTAACACTTACATTTCAGCTTGATTTTAATTACTCAACTCAATTTTGAATAGTTTTATTTTGAATTAAAAACAACAACTATTGCTCCATCTATTGCTCAGATGTTGTGTGTACTGCTCTGCCTTTTGTCTGTTCAATAATATCATCCTCGCTCATGTGTGAAAGGACATCAGTGATACTACTGTGTGCATGTGTGCTTGTGTGTTCACAGGGAAAGAGGATACTCCGTCTCTGAGGGGTTTGTGTGGTTCCTTAACCTCAATGGCCAGTTACAAATCTCTGGCCAGTCTGAAGTCCAGCGAGTATCTGGCCAGTCCAACAACAGACATGACCAGCCCAGGACTCACTCCGTCCTGAGAGACAAGTAGGGGCATATAAACACATACACAAACACACCGGCCTGCTTCAGATGGTGTGGCTTTCGAATTGAAGTGAAGAAACGGATATCTACCTATCGGTATCATCCTCAGAGACATTTCAGCTAGACAAGATGAAACTCCAGTGCTGTCCTGACTGGTTTTAGTTCAATTTGAAGTGCAGTTTCATTTTTAGATGTGTACATTTGGTCATTAAAAGTCCATAGCTAGTGTAGGCATTAGCATTAGTGAATATTGAGCATAATGTATCATGATGAATGACAATCTTGACTCAGGACATCAGTGAATTTCAGCTGTTTGTGAAATTTTGTTTATCTGATGTTGTTCAAATGTCTGCCGTTTTTGGAAAGTCCACAGATAAAGGTTTTCATGGTGTTTTAGTTTTTGCTTCTGTTTGATTTGATTTGATTTTAAATGTTAGATTTACAGTTTTATTTACTTTAATATTTTATTGTATTTTAACTTTGATTTAACTTCTTGTCTCACGATTTTATTTTATTTTAAATATTACATTTCATTTTTTAGTTCCATTTCTTATTTTATTTTATTTTTATAAATTACATCAATTATTGTAATTAATCTAGCCCCTCTCTACACATAAAAAAAACTTTTAAAATTGACATGCCAAGTAAAATACATTTTAAACAATTTTTAACAGCTTTCAAAATATTAACATATATAGCTGTGAAATTTCAGTAAGAACAATATTTAGGACTTTAACCTAATTGTATCCATCAGAAATTGTTTAAATTGTGAGAAGTGCCTGTTTCATATCAGAACGGGAAAAACTGGAGCCATAATAATATTAAATCCGACTATGACAGAAATGTTAACAACAGTACTGCTTTGTTCACTTGCCTTCATTTGTCTTTTTAGGGAGTAAGAGGAATATGATTTCAGACATTTCTCTGGTGTGCTGGATGTGGATGCTATTACATTTAGTTCTCGTCTCTGGCTTTTAACTAAAGTGTTTGAGATTCACTCTGTCCTTTTACATGGAGAGGTCTTCCATATTCATCAGTTCTGTGATTTACATAATCGTACAGCACTCAAACATTGGTTTTGCATTTCCCCCCTCCACCGTCACTCTCAGATA
>JADLZN010010106.1:0-30146 GCA_018155175.1 Sinocyclocheilus anophthalmus
TGAGCACACAGCGTCTTCAGGACATGGCTGCACGTCAACAATACTACATCGCGCAGAAGTCTCTCTTCTGTGTGTGTTGGTTCTCTCTCGCTCTCTCCAAATAAACGTTACGCCTTCTTTCTTTGCGTGAACAGTATTGTCGGGCGGCTTTATGCCAAAGCGATCCCACATCTCTCGTGACGTATTATTCTATGGGGCGTGTTATAACGAGCCGTTTTAGGTAGGCGTGTTGACTCTTACTTTTATAAAGAATATCTCTTTGATTTGAGACTTAGTCTTTGCACCTTTACAGATCTTCTTTATGCACCAAGAGCTTGTAACACTCCAAAGAGAAAGGAAAAATTGAAATCGCATCATATGACCCCTTTAAGTTTGGATAGTGCACTTTATTGCCTATTTTAAAAAATGGGGGGTGACGCGTTAAGGGGTCTAATAAGTAACGGTACAGCCTCTCATTTATTTGTGCACGGCGCTGCTAAAAACCCGCTTGAGGTGGGTGGGTACGGGAATCTTAAGAAATGTGCCTGTGTCCTTAACTCGTCATGAACGGTTCTTTTAGTACTTTTGAAATATTTGGGGAGAAAGTAATTGCAGATCATATTTACATGTTGTCATATCATGAGCCTTATGGACAACTTTTCTTGGTCCATTTTGAGGGTTAGTTGGAACACTTGTAACTGAATCAGATTAATTCACTCCAACTGAATCATAAGTGCATTTGACTCCCTAAAAAGATCCGACTCAGAGTAATTCGGTCGGAGAACTGGTTGTGGAAAGAGTCATTCAATCGTGAATCATAGCTACTAAAACCGCAAGCGATGTTCTGGTACCGCTAAATATTAGCGCAATAATCACCGTTAAAGTATTTTAGTGCAGGGTTCCATCAGCATCGGCGGAAGAATGCAAGTTCAAGAACCCTTAACGGAATCGAACCTCACTCGGGTTTAAAAGCTGAACCATTTCCGAATAACGGTTCTCGGGTCCCAATCCCAGAGCTGAAATTCACAGAGAACCCAATTCGTATCGATTTATATTCGCAAGCAAGAAGAGAAAAGACGGAGAGAGAGAGTGTTAGCGAGAGCCAGTGCTGTAGTCTCTAGAGTGCACGCACGCAACCCACCATTTCAAAGCAGCGCACGAGGCAGACGGGGAGGTGAGAGAGAGAAAGGAATGGCTGCGGGGGCCGCACGCGGAATGTGTGCGCTGCCAGCGCGTGGGGCTCGCAGCAATTCGTATCGCTTCTCACAGCTGAATGTCTGCAGGCAAATACTCACTTCTGTATACGTTGCGTCTTAAATATCCGCGCCCTGCTCGCGGAATGTTTTGTTTTTGTCATTTTTTTCATAATGGGCCAGCTAATGCACACGCGCATAGAAAATAGGCTAAAGACTTGACTTGTGTTGTATAGGGTTGCGAAACATGCTTGTTGACTGACCCTTTGACTAAAAGATATATACACACACAATATACATACACAAAAGTGCCAGGTAAAAAAAATCTGATTTAAAAACTTTCAGATTTAAAATGAGTGAAATAAAATTGGGCTATGCATCAGTCAAAATATCAATATTTATTGAAATTTAATTAATTAATAAAAATATTATTTAACTGTATTTAAGACAATTCTATCAGATACATCTATCAGATACATAATATGCAATGTACTAAAATTTGCAACAAAGGATTCAAAAATGTTTAACGTCATTTCCTTTACAGAATGCTATTAAACACAACGGGTAATTTAAATTACGCTGCGGTGGAAGTCTTTATAAAAGTATTATAGCATTTTTCTCATAATAAATTTAAGGCAAGTCAACATGCGAAAGTGCATTTTCGCTCCGAGTTTTTAAAATGGAAACACTTAAAAGTTGGGGCCTACACTTTATATCTCCTTTCTATAACACGCCCAATCACCCACGAAAGTACAAATGGTTTCATTACGTCCTTCGGTTTGGCCTTTGCTACTATGTGATAATCTTGAATTATTTATAGGCCTACGAGTGTCAGTAGCCTAATGTGGACGGACGGATATTCCACTCGGAGCATCCTGGAGTAGGCCTATGACACGTTCATTTTCAGTTAGACATTGGACGCTTTGGGCTTAAGGTAATAAAGATAAGCTCATACCTTTCACAGCAAAGCAGTTCTTTTTGAAATGACGCGCTTTAATGGAAATATCTTATTCACATGGGCTGTATTACATAGGCTACCTTCTTTTCATAAGTCACGGAAGGCATGCGATACATTTTAGTATAGGCTTACATTCCGTGGGTCTTGAAAAGTTTTGTCCTTGTATTTCCCCCTTCATTCGGCTTTGTTTTTATCTGCTGCTTACGGATATTATAAAACATTTTACTGCCACTTTAAGAGCAGTATAGAGCTCTAGAGAGTGTCGGCACGGTGGACTATAGGCTTGGCGATCTGCCACAGTTGGAGAGCTGATGGCGGGGCCTCTGGGGCTTCTAGGTGGAGATCTCAGCAGCCTCTTTGCTCTACACTTGAGCCTTTACTGCAAAATCTCACACCTCAGGAGCTAAACATTTAACACTCTCTTTCATGCTCCGCATACTTTATAACTTGATCTCATGTTTTTCTATCAACAACACTGACCTGATGCAACGGCTTTCACGCCTGGTAGTGCCTTTGGCTAATCCGTGCCACGCTGTCGCGCAAAATCTTTGGGTAGGCATTGAAAATAATTCGTTTAACTAAGCGTTGTTGGTGTGTGGGTCCGGTCAAGGTGATTCGTGGATAACCAAAGGCAAAGCAACAAGTTGCTGTCTGTGGGGCGAAGGTGCCGGAGGTTTAAAATGTGGCTGGTAGTTGCGAGGGAAGGCATTCGGCTGGGAGAGAGTGCTAGATCCATAATGAATCTATATATTGTAATGGAGGGACTTTTATGTGCCTGGAGAAGCGGGGGGCATGACCGCCCAGGCCGATGACGGCGGAAGTGACGGGAACAGGACAGGCGCAGGGGAGGTTTTAGTCGGTGGAGCAGTGCAGCGCGCAATGACAGGAATCACAAACCAATTCCGTTCCTGCTCCAAGCATTTAGTAATGGGGGGCTAAATGTAAAATACGTAGCAAAATGTAACCTTTGTACAGCCTTTTTTTAGTTTGAACGCCAAGGTGATTAGAAACAGAGTTAAAAACAGCCCATGCAGCTCGATTCAGTGTTGGCTCACCTGCATTAAATGGCAGACAAAGCGCCTGGCGAGCTTGTCTTGTGATTGATGTCTTTGAGAGCGGAGGTTTCATTCCTCCGTGGGGGGTGAGTACCCCTCTTACCGAAGCTCCCCTCAAATGCATAATGTCCTCGCCCCGCTGGCGCAATAAAAGAGCGGGTCACAGGAGGGACGGAAAATGAGAGCGCAGAAAACGTGACTGAATGGCCAAGGCGAGTGGGTTTCTGCTGCGTTCCCCAAAAAAAACAAAAAAAAAAAAACACGGCAGGGTCGGATTAGGCTTTGAGAGCAGGGCAGGATGGGGGAAGGGAGGCACACGCTCCGGGAACAGGGGCAGAATTTACGTTTATTAAGTTTAATGGCGGCTTAATGCTGGTGTAGTTAAAGAACAATAATTCAACTTTGCTAGTAAATGCAAGAGGGTTACCCTTCTGCATGTTCTTTGCTCGAGTAGGAATGGATCTTATGCTGTTTTGCATAAATGCAACTGCTTTTAGTGATAGATTATAATTGTATTAATACATTCTACTTATGCATTGAAGCTGTTGTGCAAAGCAGGTTGCTATGGAAGTAATGCATGCAGATCTGTGTGTGTATGCGTGTAGTTGGTTTGATTGATGACAGAGGGCAAACCGTCTCACTGCTTCAATAGCAGCGACTGTGGCCATGTCTCTAGATAAGCTCTGGGTCTGCGTTCTTAAAATCTGGGGTCTGTAGAGCCATCAATAACAGAGGCCCAGCTCGCCTACATTAAGCTCCGCTGTAATGTCTTGCCAAGCCGTGGGGCTGGGCTGCAGTATTTGGAGGGGAGGGGGTGGATTTTGATTGCTGCTTTCTCCACTGTAATGATGAACCCCTCACTCCCCTCTTTGCGTTGCTCTGTTTGAGCATGGAAGGCAAAGGGATTCCTTATCAGAGCACTTGCTCTGAGATAACAAGGCACGTGGCCCAGTGACCGTTTGTCGAGACTAAGTCATGTGGTGGTGGAGGCCTCACCATGAAGAGGTCGTTTTTCATTTTCCCTCTCTCTGCTCATGTTAGCGATAGTATGCTAATTTCTCAGCCTGGTCTCATGTTTATACGTATTAATACGTAACATTTACAAGCACAAACCACAATGTTGGTAAATTTTAGGATGCATGCCTAAAGACTCCAATTTATAACCGTATTTCAACGTTTAAAACTGACAAATCGCTACGTATTTTTTAGCGTAAAAAACCATAAAAATATTTACGTATCTTTTATTATTAATTTAGATCTCCATATCAATGCATTTTTTTATCAGTTTTATCAAAAACGATTTCATTTTTAGATCCGCTTAAACCTCTCCGCCAAATCCTAAACCTACCTCATGTTTAATAGTCGATTGATCATTTTTTAACTCATTTATCATAATCAAGCGAGTTAGGAATTGTTTATACCCGGAACCTGCCCCCCAACCGAAACCTACCTATATTTAAGCAATATCTGTTATTCGATCATGTGTATTATGTAATACTCCTTGACGATCGTGTGACACCCTAACTCTACCCCCATCCTCGAACCTATCACATCTTATAGCGATATAAAAGTATTACATCACGCAAATGACCCGAAGAACGCAGGAACATAAACTTTTAGTAACAAGATAGCATTAAAATTAGGGCTGCACGAAAATCCACTGCGCTGTTTAACTCGCGCATCGTATCAGTCAAAGCCCGGTCTGTATCAGCGGTAAATCGCCCTCACGTGTGTCGTCTCCACATTGGAGTCCATCATTAACTACACAGAGCCGTTGTGGCACTGACAGCTGCCGCTCAAAACCCACGTCTTCATAGTCGCCTCCTGTGGGTGGCGATTTTTTTGTCGTGCAGTGGCTCGTCATTGGCCCACTGTCTCTGTGTAGTTTAATGCTGCTCTCAATGTGAAAGCACACACCGTGATGGAGATCTACCTGCTGATTACAGAACCGCTTCTTCTCTGACAAGATGCTCGTTAAATATCCGCATGCGATTTTCGTTGTCAGGCTCCTAATTAAAATATATTTATAGTCGCTAATTCCACTCCTACATATAATCCTAAACATTTCTGTACACTATAAGAAAAACATGACAAACAGATAAATGCAATTACAATAATTTATTTACTGCAAAAATGTCAAAAGCAGCACTAAAAGTAATACAAATGACGATGCGTTGCACCCGCAGCCCTCGCTGGCGGAATACAGTAGGTTTGTGTGATCGAGAGCAGAATTTATGTTGTTAATCGCTGAAAATATTATCCAGATAATTTTCCCGATCCACTCCGTGAACTCGTGAAGGAACGCGCGGCGCATCATTCAAACACACCTCACCAGAAACACGGCATGTCGCAATCTGTGACGAATGCAGGCGAGAGCCAATGAGCGTTCGATTATCCTTCTGCGGTAAATGAGCGCGTGTCTTTTGAAGCGCATACATTTGAATTTGTAAAGAGCGAGTCAGTCAGCGCGGGCTTTGGTGCTCACGGTCACTGGACTCGCTGCTCTGGATGGAGATGAAGATCGCCGAATAAAGGCTTGGATTTGGTTCTGTTCTTCGCAGTCATATGAATTCGGAAGATTTGGATTACAGCGCACTAATAAAATTGTTTCATTTCATAATTATGTTGCGTTTTTGGTGTATTTTATAGTTCTATTGTCAGTCACAGCATGTCGGAGAAAACGCCTTTTGTGGCCCATGACAATCAAAGTAAACATTTGACAAGTAAAGGTTAAACGATTGCAGAAATGTTATTTATTTTAAGGTTACAGTGAATTCGTGTCTTAAACAAAAACTTATGGAACCGAGCTGGCGCAGAAATCACAACAAAAGAATGCTAGACTTTTCATAAGTAAACAATTTCATAATGCATGTGAAAACAAGTTGAATTCATCTGACCGATCTAAAAACTAATAACTAATGCCGCGATTTCAATATCAGAAGGATTCATTTTGAGGGGTGTCGCAAGCGTCCGTTGTGTACGTAAAAAATGCCTTGTCAATACGTCAGTTTTGTACGTTTAAATGCTGAAAATACGTCAGTATTGTACGTTTTAGTGCCTGTAAAAACGTAAGTAAATGTACGTTTTATAGAACCACATTTTACGTAAAATACGTACGAATTATCATGAGATCACGTTGTAATTTCTTCGCTCAGTGATCAAGGTTAATTTTCACTGTGGTTCATTGTGTTTACCCTGAATTGAAAAGAGTATATGAATAAATAATAGAATGTGGTAAATATTCTGCTTTAAGAGCTGCATTATATATATATAAGATTTGTATTTATTTTTTACAACAGAAAATTATCCTGATGGGATGGTGAAGACCAGGGAATCTATTGAGAACTAACAGAGAAATAGAGTCCTCATTCAAAGCATGGTAAGCATTTCATTTAATACATGCACGTAAAAAACAGACATTCTATTTCAGTTAGTCATGTGTGAGAACAGCTTGGTGTCATTTATTTTTTCATAGAGAGACAAAATGATAGTTTTTTCAAACTATCCCCTCCCACACTGAAATATATCAACCTGTCATGCTTGCAAAGACCGTTATCACCTGTTTTCTTGCATTAGAATTCTCTATTGTTGACAGATGCATTCTCTCAGAATGCACAAGCTAGGACTGGCGTAATTTGACTCTCAGGTCGCTCTCAGGTATGATGGGAAGACCGATCTGTGCTGTCTGCCAGACTGCCCAGAATGCATACATCAAAGCTGCTGCGATTCCCGCTCTATAACCTTGCTGCAGCTGACATTTAAGAACGTTTTCTGCATTCGCCTGTTCTGACCTTGACTAGTGCAATGTGTTGTGACGTCCTTGTAATTTCCTATTACCTTTTTTAAGGTGGTGGGGAAATCATCAGATTACTGTGTGTGAATCAGTTTGTGATTTAGAAAGTGAGATGCTTTTCTCTGACCTTTTAATAAGAAAGTGTGATGTTTATATAAAATCGCCACTTATGTCATTTACTGTGATTCATTTTTTTGTGGTTCTTACCACATGTAGTCTCTTATTTCAGTGATACATCTGCACTCTCATTTAGTGAAAGTTGAATGATATCTTTAGATAAAGATTGGATGCATTGTACCTGTTGTTAAGCTGTATTGGCCTTTTGTTCACTAGTTGCCCCTCCTTGTTGTCTGAGTCTTATTGCTCTTTGTTTTTGTTGTCAGCTCCTGCTCCCCCCCACCCCCCACTCCCCCCACCCACCCGGACTCACTTTCTGCTTTTTTGTCTCAGGTGTGGTGCGATACACCCTGCAGAATGACCCTCTCCAGTTGCACTTGGCGTGCTGTATCTGCACGCAGCCTTATTCCGAGACCTCCACGTCTCACGGAAGGTCTGGTCTATCCAACCAGATCCGACCCTGCCAACAGAAAAGGGCTATGTTGGTGACAGGATTCATGACTTGCTCTACAAACCAGATGTGTCTCTCGACAGCAGAAAGACCGCAAACAGTTACGTTGGATTTTATAAAAGTTCCCATCCTGGGATTCAGAAGCCACTGATTGTGCCTGGGAGTGGTGCAGATGCTTTAGGGTTGGATAGACGGGTCATACCAGCAGATAAGCCCCCAGAGCTGAGTCTCAATGGTGGTAGCAGCTATCTGCGGGTTCCCTGGATGAATCCCTACCATGAAGCTGGAATGTACCCTTTCTTAGACTCCAGCAAATTCACTGCTTTGAACATGTATAAAGCATCAATCCTGTCACAACCGCCACCATACCTTCCCCAGCATCTGGCCTACCAGTCTCTATGTGCAGGAACAGGAGGCAGTGCAGCTGGTACAGAGCGCTTGTTTTACATGCCCCCCTATCCCCCTGCGTCTATATCGTCGCCCCTTGCTTCTCCTCTTAGGATACCCAATGCGACTGTTGCCCCTGCACTGTCTCCTATGATGCACCACCAGGACAAAACGATACAGAGTATTGGTCCAAGGATTCACCATGAGCCCTCAGCATTTGGTCAGCAGACCATACATCAGCAGACCCAGACCCACCACCAGTCACCCAGTGATAGGCAGCACAGCAGCAATGGAAACAGTGCCAGCAACAGCAAGTCCATCCGGACCCCATCCAGCAAAAACACAAGCAGTACTAGCAGTAATGTTAGCAACAGTAGCAGCATTGGTGTTAGCAGCAGCTCCAGTTCCATAGTCTCAGTAGACTCATGTCCTTCACTTGTAATGCAGCCACCCCGCCCTACACCACGCCCCCCTCAGCCGCCTGCAGCACCTCCACTCCCTCTCCCACCTCTTGTGGATAGCACTATGGAGTTCCAAAAGCCTTTGTACAGAAGTCCTTCCTCATCCTCGTCATCTTCACCATCGGTTGCTCACCATGGCTACATTAGCAGCATGTCCAAAGAGCTTCGCTCTCCAATTCGGCCTACTAGCCAGAAGCCTAAAGCCAAAGAGGCAACCATGGAGTCCAACAGAGGTATGGGGAATGAAAGAAAGAGCAGCAGCTCACCTGTTAAGACCTCTTCTGAGAAACCATCTCAACAGGGGCCTATTACCAAAGACCCAGCAGACAAGCCTTTAGACCTGTCTGCCAAAATCATGGACTTTGAAGGACCTACCAATGGGTACCCCCCAAAATTAGAGGCCTTAGCCAAGCTTCGCTATTCCCCTACCACTCGTTATGGACTTCCCCCTAACAGGGAGGTTTTAAAAGAGACTCTTTCGCCATCTTCCTCCACAGTTAGCACTTCTTCTAAAACTCCAGAAAGGCCTGAGATAATTAGCACTTTACCATCTTCCTGGGTGGTGCCAAGTCCTACCCAGACAATCAGCTCTGAGGCTAGTCAAAACAAAGGCTCCAGCATCATCAAGAATAAGAATCTTGAACATGTGGTGCCACAGTCAAGAAGTTCCTCTTGTCCCAGAATTGATGACCAAAACAATGGCTCAATCCCAAGTTCTGCCCCTACTGTCATGACTACAGCATCTCGGCCATCATCTGTCTCACCGTCTCCCAAGATTAATGGTGAATGGCCAAAGTCAGTTCCCACCCCACCAGAAAAGACCACAATAGCTACAAAGCCCTCAAAGACACACAAAAAACCTGAAACCCCTGGCTTCAAGCCTCCGCAATCACATTTAGAGAATGGACATGCCCCAAGCTACCTCTACATGCCTCAGGGTGAAACTTATCTTCCTCCCAGCTTAGCATATTCTAGCAGATATCTCTCATATCCAGTACCTGAGAGTCTTTCCCTTTCCCACTTGCAGTTGTCGGGAAAAGGGCCAGTGTACCCTCATCCAGTTCTGCTGGGCACTAACAATTTGTATTCAGCACGTTTGCCACCCAAGCCTGGCATCCCATATGGAATCCCACACAGTCATGGTGAATATCTGACTTACCACGACTCACAAGAAATGGTTCATCCACTAATGTCTCCCCACTTGCCCCTGGACCACAAAATCACTGAGCGTCTGGAACTGAGGCACAGACCCCTGGACAAGCCTTGGCATCATGACGAGGCTCCGTTCAAACGCCAAAGCATCACTGACACAGACCCAGGCTACAAATCTGAGAGGGAGTCAGAGAGGCAAGAAGTTTTGGGCTCAAAGTCTCAGAGCAAGCCTCACATAGTGAATAAAGAGATTGTCTGCATCGACCTGGTCCAAGATGACACAGATGGCAGTCCAGAGCCAGACAAACATAGTTCTGTCGAAGCCAAAAGCAAAGAGCCAGCTAAACCAGTCCGCAGTGGGACAGGGATGAGAAATGAGAGTGGCAGTAATTCTGAGGGGAAAGAGCCAGAGCTCATGCAGATTTTGCGCTCCGGCCAGCCTGCCGTACCCTGGCCAACTGATTCAGAGCGGAGGGCAGAGGTATGCAGTCCGCCATCGGCCACAGACGGCAGTTACTTCATCATCACCGCTAGTAACATCAGCAGCAGCATTCTCACTTCGTCCAGTAACAGAACTAGAACCAAGCTGAGCATTGCTCAAAGGTTTTCTAAAACCACTCTCCGTATTTCCAACGCGGGGGTGGGGGGGGGGGGGGGGGTGGGGGGGGAGGGGGGGTACATACAGCTTTCATGACTCACAGTAATTGTATCAAGCTTACTCACCTCATTCTGTCCCTTTACCTCAGCAGCTCCATCAACCTGCTCTGGGCCTTTTCTTCCTTTCTCCTCCGTGTGAAGAGCAGAGTTATGTATATCCATACTAGATGTAGACGGGCGCGGGTCATTTAACACTTCTTTTTGCGGGCACGAAAAACGTTTGTGCCCCAGGTCACCGCATTTAAAACATTTCAAACTCTCAGTGCTAGCATACACCATGTATGAATTATCTTCATGGGAAACGCGGAAAGACACTTCTAGTGTGCGCTCTGATGAAGTTAAGAACATATAGACTACACGCCTAAAAGAGAGCACATGTTTAAGAGCTGCATCTTTGCACCCTAACGGGATCATTTTGACTGGACTCGCGATCTTCCCGAACCTCGTTAATTCTTTAATGATGACATCATTAGAAATAAACGGAGGAACATTAGAAATGGTAATTTTAGTAGCTGGAGCGGAAAGCGGGGTGACCGGTACAAAAGCTTCCTTCACCCACATTCCGCTCACAGTCAGCTGATTCACTAAAGCTTCACTCGTCAAGAAGACAACAATCGCTTTACTCATTCGTGAGGCCGACAGTATGTTATCAAACCCGACTTGCTCTCCTACTACTAAGAGCAACTCCTCGACCGTAACATCAGGGTCTGACGCGCACCTGCACCCATTACGGAGTGAGAGAACAGGTGGCGTTCCCCGCACGGGAGCTGCCGCCATCCCGGCGTTTAAGGTACCGCAAAACCCGCGGTAGACCTCCTAAAAGAACGACCAATTCAAACAAACAAAAAAGAAAAACCCTACAGACTAAAAAGAGGGAAAACGCACTCACTCACGCCAACACACCCCACTCTCGTGCAAACTCACTCAACGCATGCGCACAGAGAGAGAGAGAGAGAGAGAAAAATATATAGAGAGAGAGAGAGAGACACACACACACAGAGAGAGAGAGAGAGAGAGAGAGACACACACACACAGAGAGAGAGAGAGAGGAGAGCGCAGGAGAGACCACAAACAGAGAGAGAAGAGAGATGGCAGAGACACAACACACACAGAGAGAGCGATGCGAGAGACGAGAGACACACACACACCACACCACAGAATGAGGGAGGCGGCGGACAGATGAGAGGGTGGAGAGAGAGAGAGAGAGAGAGAGGAAGATGGGTTAGACCCCGAGAGATGTCACTTCCGTGACGCCCACGCGCTCGCTCGCCCGCACACCCTCGGCTCGTTACCATGGCGACCGGGCTAAAAAACGTCTTAAAGCGACCGATATAGCGCGTGCATGCGAGAGAGAGAGAGAGAGGGATTATGCGGAGAGGTGGGTGTCAGATGGAAGTGTTTGAGCGCAGTGATGCTGGGATGAGAGAAGAGCACAACTATTCTGGAAGAGGAGCCAACTCTGCGTTACTATGGCGACCAGCGGGGGGAAATGTTTGATCCCTCCTCTCTCTCTCTCTCGCTCGCTCTGGCAGCTGGACGCTGTTAAACACTGGCTTTCGCTGCATCACTAACACAGATCCATACGCTCACAGATCACTGATCAGACCATTAATGATGCTAATATTTCTACAAACACACTTCATGAAACCAGTGGTCTGCTATGCAGAATCATGGTAAGATGACATACAACATTAGCATCCTAGTTATTCTGAACACATTATTTGGGGGCACTATAATATTTTATTTTATAATATCATTTCATCTTTTAATAGCCTGGATACTGATTTAGGTTGACATTTTAATAAAATAACTAGGGATGCACCGATCCGATATTCATAACGGGTATCGGCTCCGATACTGCCATTCTTTGCCAGATTGGGTATCGGTCAGACAGAGCCGATCCAAATCCGAGATTTATTTGTTTTTTTTTTTCCGATTGTGCGAATTATTCTTATTACTTCTGAAGCCATACCACAGCTTAATGTGAGCTACATATGAATATTTAAGTCCTTACATTAAAGTTCACACAAACTCTTTCTCCGCTGTGGCTCACATTATACTGGATTTGTAAATACATGTCTATGATTTTGCAAAAAGGACTTTATGCCGGAGTTTAATGTTTTGTTGCTACCGGGTGTCTGTGAGAACAAAAACCTGCGTTAAAAGTGGAGACGAACTTGCACAGTAACTTACTTTAAAACTGTTAAAAGACAAATATAAAACAAGGGCCGCTCATAACTTTTTTTTCCCAGATATAATACACTACTCATCAATTTCTCTTCCCTTTGTGCTTTTGCAGTTTTTAACACGAAGCGCTTCTTCGTGCTCATAGACTGTAAACCCTCTACATTGAGAGTAAATCACTCGCATATGCGACTAAATCTTCACTCTGGGCGACTAAATGATGTCTAATATTAGCCAATGGCTAATCAGTTCTCAGATTTCACTCGCCAGTGTGTGAGTTGGAGGCTGAGTTTAGGATTAGCACAGATATATTTTCACTCACAGAACACTCTGACTGAGCGCTTCAGAGTTTCACTCTCCGTCAAGTGAGTTGATATTTCTCAGTTCATCTGAATGGATGCGCAGCACACCTATGTTTGTGTATTTGGCGTAACGTAAAAAATCTAGTGTGAAGGCACACGACTCGCCGTCGCTTTCTCTCACTGCGAGCAAAGAGCGAGAGCGAGCGAGAGTCTTGATATACTTTGTTGTATTTTCCTGTAAATATAAAGAGTTCCTTTGGAATTCTTCAGCTTTTAAGAACTGCCGGGTTCTCTGGTAGTGGGCGGAGCTAATGCGCGAACGGCAATCTCATTGGCTGGTGCTATTATCGTCCCTGTTTTGATTTCAGCGAATCAGTTTGCGAGCGAACGCACACACCCTGATTAATATTCATGAGCCCAATTAGCTCATTAATCCTTAGGGCGTTTTTATATTGTTCTTATTAGTAAAATTCGTATACAATAAATGCTATTTTTTTTTTTTTTTTTTAAACAGGAATGAGATGACCAAAAAAAACACCATCCCCATCCAAGTTCCACGGTTACCAATTTTTAATTCTAATTACTAAACTTCTATTATTAAATAATACTTGATTTTCATATTATAATGCTTGACTGCTTGACTTACTGATATTAAGAGTGTACTTTCAGATATTTAAAAAGCTTGTCCCTTTTACAAACAGAATAATATATATATAGATAAAACCGTTGAGGTTGACTGTATAAAAAAAACACCGTTCGTGCTGACTGTATTTGTTTGTTCCAATTCGTATCTATCTATGTTTGTTGCCTTATTAAAAAAATGCTATACATTAAACAGATATGTATTTTAATTTTATATAAATCATAATATATTAAAATACATTCATTAATGTTTTTTAATGAATGGATTTTAAAAACCTAATACAAATAGTCAATGTGTAAACATTTTACCAGCATTTTAGTGCAACACTTTTATTTGTTCCCCACAAAATATTTTTTTTTCACTAAATGTTTAGATTTTATAAAATTGTGCATTTATGATTTTTCTAGAATAACTTTTGCTTCTGAATTATCCACTAACCTAGTTTATGAGTTTTTTTTTGTCATAGATTATAAATATACATAAGCCTATATTTTTTTCATATTTGTTTAATTTATTTTTCTTTATAATGAAGTAGTATGTAAATCTGTAGATTGGTGAAAGAATGATAGCAGTTGTACACACAAAAACAGAGATATAAATAAAATTCTCTACCTACTTGTTAGTTTTAAATGAGGGAAAAAAACTTTACTGTATCGGATCGGTATCGGCCAATACTGAACCCTAGGTATCGGATCGGTATCGGTATCAGCCAATACTGAACCCTAGGTATCGGATCGGCCAATACTGAACCCTAGGTATCGGAATCGGTGTCGGCCAATACTTAACCCTAGGTATCGGAATCGGTATCGGCCAATACTGAACCCTAGGTATCGTATCGGTATCGGCCTAGGTATCGGATTGGTATCGGTATCAGCCAATACTGAACCCTAGGTATCGGATCGGTATCGGTATCGTCAATACTGAAACCTAGTAATCGTATCGGCCGTACTGGAACCCTAAGTTATCGTATCTTATCAACTGCCTAAGTATCGGCATTGGTATCCGTTATCGGGACCAATACTGAACCCTAGGTATCGGATCGGTATCGGCCAATACTGAACCCTATTATAACGGATCGGTATCGGTATCAGCCAATACTGATACCCCTAGTATCGGATCGGTATCGGTATCAGCCAATACTGAACCCTAGGTATCGGTGGCGAAAAAGGCGGATCGGAGCATCCCTTAAAATAACAAGGCAACCTAAAATTTGCACAAAATAACATTTGCCCCGGATCCTGATTTAGGTTGACAGACACACTATTTTATTAAAACACATTACTTTATTAAAATACCTAAATAATATAATAAAACAAAGTTTGGCACAAAATATAATTTGACCCTGAATCCTGATGCGGACCGGAATCATGAATAATAAACAAGAACATTTGACCTTGACCAATCAGAATCAAGTATTCAAACAAGCAGAGTCTGCTGACCAATCAGAAGTCTCCTCAGAAGAGCATGAGGGCTTTCCTACGAAATTAAACATTTACAACTGCATAATGATATCTAAATTACATTACATCTGATCAATTATATATATACACACACAGTCAAACCAATATGTATTCAGACAGATTCAACATTATCACAGTTTATTCTCTATAAGAAAACTGTGTCTTGATCAAGTCAGATAACACTGAAGCAAAACACGGTCAGTCCACGGTATGAAGACGGTACCAAAAAAAAAAAAAAAAAACAAATTATTGGGTATAATTTATCACAGTTTACTTTTTGCTATCCTCACTTACATAAATGGACTATAGTGTCCTGTACCCACTAGTAAAAAGATATCAAAATTATATCTGTGTCTGAATCATTTTTGGTTTGACTGTATATATATATATAAACGGATTATATGTACAATTTTGTATACTTACACCTGTAAAATTACTCTAAATTTATTATATAATATATATTGGGTCAAGATGTCCGCATCAAAAGAAATGTACAAAAGTGATTTTATGTCCATAGAATGCACATTAAATGTAAGTAAAGTGTCTATTTTTAAGGTTTCAAATAAGTTTTTGGAGGATAAAATTTCAAAATTTGGTTGAAATAATGTTACTTTGTCATTCAGTGGAACACAATATTTATGTAAAAATTCAAAAGCCATGCTTAATCTGACGTGTACATATTAAAATATCTAAAATAATAAGTGAGCATATTACATTTTATTGTGTTTTAAATGAGTAAAATATTCTTACTGACCAATGGGCAAAACCTAGGATAGTGGCACATTTAAAAAAATTTAAATTACAACTAATTAGTATTTGGGGTGTCTTTTAATGTGTCATAAATTGATTTTGTTGTAAATATGCCTGACGAGACTGTTACGCTGAATGACATTTTAGTGGGTGTCTTCTATATATTAATAATATAAATAGATTTTTTTCAACTGTACATTGTTCACTGTTAATTTAGTAAATGTACTATTTATTACTTTCAATACTCGTGAAGTTTTGTATTTTTATATTATTTTCTATATATACATCCTACATTATTATATATATATATATAACGATTATAACTTTTTATGAACTATTACATAGGAAAATCATATATTTTAAAAATATATCAATGTGTGTATCTCATTATAATACATTGTCAGGCTTTTTTTCGTACCTGCCATAGACTGAAATCTCAAAAATTAAAATAAAATCTTTATTTGTTTTATTAATTTGTCAGACGAACTTCACAATTTCACGTTTAAATTCACGCCGTGACTTGCCCGTTTTCGTTCACGATTGTTGTCAAAGTAGCATAAAATTAACATCGCGGAAAATTGTCTCACCATTTATTGCCTTTTTTTTTTTTTTTACAATTTATTTAACTTTTACAACTACATTTCAATTATAACAGATTTTTGTATTATAAATATATTTGTTACATTTAATTATTTATATATTTTAAATTTACAAATACCAATTTATATGACGAAACAGTATATATTAAAAACTGTAAATTTATGTAAAATTAAAATGTATAGCTAAATGTTTCTCTAACCATTTTTAAATCGACAAGTAACACTTACCTTTACAAGCGGTAATTACAAGTAAAATTATATTTGTATTATAAATTATATTTAACTATGTATATATTCAAACTAAATATTAGATTTTATTAACGCTATTACATTTCCAATGCAATATATATCACTGTGTAACTTTTACAACTTGTATAAATGTACAGCTGAAAATTATTTCTAATATTATATTTTGTACATAAATTATTTTTGCCCTGACATTTTGTATATTTAAATAATTAATTAACATAATATCATCGTCAAATGTAATATATATATCACTGCGTATAATTTACACTTATTATAAATACACACTAAAATAATTTCTACAACATGTAATGTAAAAATGTAAAACAAATTTAACCTGTAAATTGACTTATACTGTAGTATAAATTATATTTATATAACATTTAATTGCTGTATATCAAAGTTAAAATAAATATTTTATTTAAAATATATTACATTACAATACAAGAAAATTTGTTTTTTTTAAAAAACACATATATTACTAACTGTGGTAAACGCCGCCTATATCCCTGCTCACTGCTCCAGATCGGCCGCAATCTGCTGGCGGAGAATGATCTGCAGTCTGTGAGAAACACTGGTTTCCGTCAGCACACAGAAACTAAAATCATGCTTCAGACCGTTTTGGAATGGGCTTAAGTTGTGTATCGTTACTCTGACTTAGGCTACTAATTTCTATCTTGTACCCTGCGTAAAACATTTAACTCAAACTCTTTTTAATAGACAAGGGAAAAAAAGAAAATAAACATCGCATCATATATCGAAACCTGCCCTGATTTCTAAATATCGGCATGGGCTGGAAAAAACCCATATCTTTCGACCTCTATTTATACTACATTTAATTTTGCTGAATTTCTAATCCAAAATTACAAATATTTATTGTTATAAAACCTATTACATTTCTAACGCAACTGTTAAAATGCACCACTTGGCTAGTTTTAACCCTCCGCATTGCTTTACTTTAGTCTAGACACCGAATCAAAGTGGCCAATACACCACCACACCACACCCCACACACACACACACCGATACACACACAGATACACACACACCACTCACCTCTCTCACACACACACACACCACAGAACACACACACACACAAACGACCACACCCACAAACACACTCTCTCCATCTCTCTCTCTCTCTCTCTCATCACACACACAAAACCCACACACACCACACACACACACTCACACTCTCTCTCTTTCTCTCTCTCTCACACACACACACCCAGTCTCTCGCTCTCTCTCACACACACACACTCACACACACCTCTCTCTCCTCTCTCTCACACACACACACACACACACACGCACTCTCTCTCCAACTCTCACACACACACACCACACACACACTCTCTCTCCTCTCTCTCACACACACACACACACACACTCAGGTATTTTTCTCACACACACACACACACCCACACAGATACACACACACACACACTCACACACGCACTCACACACTCTCACACACACACCCACGACACAACACACACACACACACACACACACACACTCACACCCCTCTCTCTCCTCTCTCACACACACACACACACACCACACACCTCGCCTCGCTCTCTCTCACACACACACTCACACACCTCTCTCTCTCTCTCTCTCACACACAACACACACACACACTTTCACACACACTCTCTCTCCTCTCTCACACACACACACACACACACACACTCTCCTGGCTCCTCTTTCTCTCACACACACACTCACACACACTCGCTCTCTCTCGCTCCAACACCTCACACAACACTCTTCTCTCTTCTCTCACAACAAACACAACACACACTCTCTCTCGCTCTCAACAAACCCACACACTCGCTCTCCTCATCTCAACACACACACACACTCTCTCTCTCTTCACACACACCACACACACACACACCACACACACACACACACACTCCTCTCTCTCTCTCACACACACACACTCTCTCTCTCTCTCTTTCTTTCTCACACACACACACACACGCACACGCGCCCCACGCTCTCTCACCCCCCAACCACACACACACACACGCCTCTCGTCATCTCTTCTCTCTTCGGCCTTCTCTCTCTTCTCGACACACACACACACACACACACACACACACCCGCCTCTCTGCTTCATGAGCACACATACACTCACCCTCCCCTCCTCACTCAACCACACACACAACACCACAACACCTCTCTCTCTCACTCAACTCACCTCACTCTCACACCACACACACACACACACACAACGCTCACACTCTCTCCACAAGCCCCACCCCCACACCTCCCTCTCTCTCCTCTCATCATCCTCTCATCTCCCTCTCTCTCTCTCTCTCTCTCTCTACACGACACACACACATCTCGCTCACGTACACACACACATACACACACACACACACACACTCTCGCTCTCACACACACTCATCCTCCCTCACTCACACACACCACACACACACCCACTCTCTCTTATCTCCCTCACACACACACACACAACCACCACCCTCACTCACTACCCACACACACACACACACTCACTCGCTCTCTCACACACACACACGCTCACACACTCACAACTCTCTCTCACACACCACACACACTCTCTCTCACACACACACTCACACACAATCATACACACACACACACACACCACATCACACACACATGCAACACTCCGCTCTCTCTCTCCAACACACACACCCACACTCCTCCGTCTCTTCTCACGCAACACACACCTCTAACCTCTCTCCTCACCACACAACACACACACACACACACACTCTCGTCCTCTCGTCTCTCCTCTCATCACACACACACCCACTCACTACACAAAACACAACACTCTCGCCTCTCTCTCACACACACTACACACACACACACCTCTCACACTCTCTCTCACACACACAAACACCACCACACCTACACCCACTCTCTCTCTCAGCTCTCTCGCCTCCTCTCTCTCCACACCACACACACCCTCGTCGCTCTCTCCCACACACACACACACACGCACACACACACACACTCTCTCCTGTCCTCACTCACTTTCTCTCCATCTCACACACCACACATCCACCACACCTCTCTCTATCTCTCCCTCACACACCACTACACATAACACACACACACACACACACACACCCTCACACTCACACACACACTCTCTCTTTCTCTCTCACACACACACACGCACACAACACACACACGCTCACCTCTCTCTCCACCCACCACAACACACACACCCTCTCTCTCTCACACCCACACACACACACACACACACACACCCACTCACTCAAACACTCCCTCACTCACACACTCACACACCCACACACACTCTCCCTCTCACACACAACTCACTTCGCTCTCACAGCCACCCTACCTCACACAATCACAACGCTCACTCTCCCCTACTCTCTCTCACACACCCACACACCACCACTCTCTCTCTCTCTCACAAACACCCCGACCACACACAACACACACACTCTTCAGCTCCTCTGAAATCTCTCATCCTAGCGTCCTGTCGCTCTCATCTCTCACCACACACACACAACACACACACGCTCACCGCTCACGACTCCTCCTCACACACACCACCTCTCTCCTCTACTTCTCTCACCCACCCACACACCACTACAATCATCACACACACACACACACACACACACCACACCACCACACACATCTCTCTCTCCCTCGCTCCTCCCCTCTCTCTCACCCACCACACACACACACCCCACTCACTCCTCACTCTCTCTCTATCTCACACACACCCACACACACACACACAACACACACAGACACACACACACCTCCTCCTCCTCTCTCCTCTCTCACACACACAACACTCCTCTCTCACCTCACGTCCCTCCCTACTCACTCTACCACACACCCACACACACACACCAAATCACACGCTGCTCTCTAGCTCTCACACAAACCCACCCACAACAACACTCTCTTCTCTCTGTTTTCTCTTCTCACACACACACACACCTCTCGCTCTCTCTCTCTCTCTCTCTCTCTCTCTCTCACCCACACCCACACACACACACACACACACTCGAATACTCATCGGCTCCACATCACGATACTACAATCAAATGCGCCATGCACAATGGAGAGCATTCAGTGAGTTACTCGTTCGTTTCTGCTCGGGATCTAATAAATACCACCCCGCGCGGGCCTCGAGACGCACATCCGCTGCTGTCTTGCTCCCTAGCGTGTAATCGATTCCTCGCGCGCCCCCCCCAGGATCAATCATCAATCATCACGATGGCCGTATCGATCGCTCTACCTTGTGAAGACACTATGGACATTAGCCCCGCAACGGACCCGCGATCACTCGCTGTGTAGCGGATACCCATCACCTGCTCCTCATCACGCGACAACACACACAGCGACCGCGACGCGACGCTACGCTCTCTCCACGCGATCCCGCGGAGTCGGGTCGGGCGCGCGCGCACGCAGCATGCGGTACGCGCCACCGTCTCGCGCTTCTCACAGATCTAACTAGACTATTATAACTAACTAAATAACCTAACTAACTAACTCATCTATTTCGCCGTACTTTCCCAGAGATGCTGGTTCAGCATTACAAGTTCTCTGAATGATTTTATGGTTTGCATAATTCAAAATGATGTTTTTAGCTAATTACTAGCTTATAATTTGCTATGCAATTGTTAAATATTATGTACACTATATACAGTTTATATTTGCAATTAAGACTTGTTTTCATCAGAATTATGAGAAATAAACTCAGAATTCAGACAAAAAGATTTAACTCGACTTTTGTTTTTTTTTTTTTTTTTTCCCTCGAATTGCGAGTAAGAAACTTAGAATTGTGAGAAGTAAAAATACAAAATGTAACTGCAACGTTTAAATCGTAAACAATGTAACGTTTTTTCTGTTCCTTCTTTCCTCTCGCAACTGTCACAATTACGACTTTCTTCTCAGAGTAGCAAGTTTATATCTTATAGCAACGGTATATTTATACATGAACATTAATCATGCTGTAAAAACATTTCTTTTATGCAGTTTTTTATTTGTATTATACGCATGATTTAAACTCACGATTTCTCAGAAATACGAGAAAAAAAGCCTGAATTTTGTGAGAATTTTTAATTTGATTTATTACTATTTTTAAACATTTATCCCGTAGCATTAACTGTATTATCTGAGATTTACATGATTTGTAAATGAATGACTGTATAGAACCAAACACGAGATACGTTCCTTTTAACCATTAATTTAACAACTAAAAAAAATAGTTAATGAAATGAATGTTTTTACAGCATAATTAATGTATGAATATACCGTTGTTCTTTAAGAGCTGAACATTAACATTAGTTCATGCAGTCTTCAAATGAACTTAAAGAAATTAATTATGATTAATAAATGCTGTAGAACTCTTGTTCAATGCACTTAGGGCTGTGTGATGATCTGATTTTTGATTGTGGGTGATTAAAATGTCTAAAAGCCCGTCAAACAGCGGCTGATTAGTTATCCTTTTCGTCCTTTCTTGGTCTGAATCGTGTCAAAACGTGAAAACACAACAAGTTTACATATAAACACAGTTGGTTATGTTTAAAGAGAAAGTAAAGATAAACGGACGTGTGCAGCTCTTAAAGTGACAGCAGTCTAATAGTTCCAAACAGGCTGCCGCTTGTCATTAAAGGGACAGTTCACCCAAAATTAACATTCTGTCATTATTTACTCACTCTCATGTTGTCCCAAACCTGTATTAATTTCTTTCTTGTGCTGAACCCAAAATGACATATTCTGAAGAATGTGGGTAACCAAATAAAACGAAAAAACTGAGATGAAAATCACTCACTGCTCTTGACTGAAAAACTTGAATACAGTTGCTTTAATAAGAATCGATGCATAATTTATACAGTGACGTGTATATAGTGTTTTGATATTTTTAATTTAGTTTCTTGAATGCTACGCTAAATACACCTACTGTACCTGAAAATAAAGCACTGTTCGTTTTAGAGTTGTTATTACTAATGTGCTCTTATTTTTTTAACTTACAAAGATAAATAAATGTCAAAGAATTTGTTTAATCTTCTTCGCCCACTTTGGCCTAAACATCTTTTATTTGATGTTTTATTACATTGGCACTGTTTTTAAAATATGCAAATTAGTTTGGCTGTGCTGCTCAGACAACTTGCAAAATAGTAAAACCAGTACGACAAAGAATCGTGATAAAACCGTGATTTTCCTGGAAAAAAAATAATTAAAAAATCGTTATATGACATTTTTGCCATATCGCCCACCCCTAATCGCACTGCATCATCTACTTGTTTTTAATTATATTTTTGATGATTTTGATATATTTAGCCTTTTTAATTGTCAATCTTATTTCTTTATCATCGGTTATGATTATTTTGATATACTCTTAACTTTGTCTGAATCATGTTATGATCATTTTTATGCAAAGCCCTTCCATGACCATTGTGTATGAAATATGCTTTATAAATAAACGTCATTGTTAGTTCTTGCATTGACTAGCGTTAACGAACACAAACTAGCATCCACAACAACCAAACAAAACCCCGCCTCTGTTCGAACGGAAAAAGAGTCCAACAGAATTCTTTGAAACACTCGTTAAATATCTTATTGCACATCTTCTTCCTCTCTCCCTCCCTCATCTCTCTCTCTCATCTCATCCTCCTCTCCTCCTTCCTCTCCTCTCCCCCCTCTTTGGCACTCTCACTATTCCCGCCGCACACATACCATCCCGTCGTTTTTTCCCTTCCCAGCATGCATTTCTGCATTTTCCTCACATTATATCAGGCGCGTCTGACAGAAAGGGCCTATCTGGGTTGTTACTGGATCCTGGCATTGATCGACTGCAGTGTGGGCATGCATTAAAACGGCACACAGGGACGGGACGAGCTATCGGGTGTCTTAATGCACTTACCCATAATGCATTTCAAACATTTTGCCAGTGCTTGCTACACTTGGACTTGGACTCATATTGCACTTGGATTATACAACAGAAACTCGTCATTTATAGCGGTTGAAGCATCTAGGATGAGTTTCCTCCCGGCGTAGAAACGCATAAAAATTGCATTTGCATTCACGTTTAGCTCATGCATGGCGTTCGTCTTTCAGATCGTCTGATAATATGTGTAGTATATACATATATATGGCTCCCATATGTGGCGAGATCAAGAAAGATAGCTTGCTCTTTACTGATTTCTAGTGCAAAATCAGTGTATTGCCTTTCTATTGGACTGGCTGGAGTACTGCAGTGGACTGTGAGGGTTTTATCCATGCATAGCATAACGGTCATGTGGTGGAGATCAGGTGAAGAGGTAAGAAAAGCTTATAAAAACAGGAGGAGGAGGAGACAGTGACAGCAGTTCAGGAGGAAGAGCGTCCCGGAAAAACCTGCAGATAGGAAAGAAGACAGTGGTTGGAAAGAGAGACAGGTCTGGGAAAACCAGGACTAGTTATGAGTGCTAGTTAACCCACCTGTGCTATTCTGCTACCTGCACGCCGGCGCAGTTGTCTTTGCTCTCGGATGCGATCGCTAAATACTCCGCTCTGCAACACAGAAAACAAACACGTCCTGGAGGAAATGAAATAAAATCAGTGCAAAACCATCCAGCTATAAGGCATGAAGATAATACAACATTATACAAATCAGTGTTATTAAGATACTATAATGTTTTTAATAATATTTTGTAATTTTGTGTTTTTGTTATTTTTAGTCGTTTTTGTTTCCGTTTTGGTTATTTTAGAGATAAATGTTGCCTTCACAACGAGTTAAAATATGTGTCTTGTTTTGTTTGAAGTAATGAAAATGTGCGTTTTTTTTATCGCTGAATTTTAAGAAATCGTTGAAAATCATCTCCTTTGAATAAATCGAATCAGTTGAACTAAATTGAATTTATTTTCCATTTTTATTTTATTTTATTATTTTAGTTAGTTTTAATTATTTTGTTTTGTCGCTTTTAGTAGTTTATTTATTTTACGTCTATAACATTTTTATTAATTTTAGTTTTAGTTATCCTAATAAAGTAAAACTAAATGAAAATAAAGTTGAAACATCATTTTATATGATTTTATTTAAAGTAATGAAAATAAGTTTTTACGGTTTTAATTCTAATAAAAACAATAAGTAAAAATACTTACTTTGTCCTGTATAAATGAATGTAATAATTATGATAGTCAAGATAATGTAACCCTCACGTCCATCCTTGAAAACTTTTATTTAATATAATAATCATTATATAAATATTTTTTTTTTTTTCTTTCATATCGAAACAATTGAAAGTATCACAGCACAGAGACAACGCTCATTAAGATAATAAATGATATTCGCTTAAATTCTGATTCTGGCAAAATATCAGTGCTGTTACTACTAGATCTCAGTGCTGCGTTTGATACTGTCGATCATAACATACTACTAGAGAGACTGGAAAACTGGGTCGGGCTTTCTGAGATGTAATCAAATGGTTCAGGTCATACTTAAAAGGGATAGAGGTTATTATGTGAGTATAAGAGAACATAAGTCTAATTGGATGTCCATGACAGGTGGAGTCCCACAAGGCTCAATTCTTGCACTGCTCTTGTTCAGCCTGTATATGCTCCCATTGAGTCAAATAATGAGAAAGAACCAAACCGCCTATCACAGCTATGCAGATGATAACCAGATTTACCTAGCCTTATCTCCAAATGACTACAGCCCCATACATCCCCTCTGCCAATGCATTGATGAAATTAACAGTTGGTTGTGCGAGAACTTTCTTCAGTTAAACAAGGGAAAAAACTAAAGTCATTGCATATGGAAACAAAGATGAAGTTCTCAAGGTGAATGCAGACCTTGACTCTAGGGGTCTAACAACTAAAAATCAAGTCAGGAATATTGGTGTGATTCTGGAGACAGAACTTAGTTTCAGTAGTCATGTCAGAGCTGTAACTAAATCAGCATACTATCGTCTCAAAAACATTGCAAGAATTAGATTTTGTTTAGTTTTGTTTCCAGTCAAGACTTGGAGAAACTTGTTCATGCCATGCCTTTATCACCAGCAGGGTGGACTATTGTAATGGCCTCCTCACCGCCTTCCCAAGAAGACCATTAGACACTGCAGCTCATCCGAATCCAGAACGCTGCTGCTGCCGATTCTGACTAGAACCAGAAAATCTGAGCATATTAAACCAGTCCTCAGGTCCTTATACTGGCTTCCAGTTATATTTAGGATTCATTTTAAAGTATTATTACTTGTTAATAAATCACTCAATAGCATAGGATCCTGAATACATTGCAGATATGTTCACTGATTATAAACCAAACAGACCACTCAGATCATTAGGTCGATTCAGTTAAAATACCAAGGTTAACACAAACAAGGGAATCCGCTTTTAGTAATTATGCCGGATGTATGCCGGCCACGCAGTTGAATCAAATTCAGCTTCCGAAGAGATCAGATGTGCTAAAGCACATTAGTCACATTTTAATACAGACTCCAACTATCTGTGTATTAGCTGTGTCATTTATTGAAATGAAGCACTGTGCGATTTCCAACTTGATTGTACTCAGAATATTTTTATGTAACATCATTTCTATTTTTAAAACTTTTAAAAATAATTAAAATTCATTTTAAACCGCGTAAATAAATGTTTAAATAGATCATTCCCGTTTTTTATTTTTTGATTATTTTACTTTCTTTTATGTAAAACACTTTGAATTACCATTTTGTATGAAATTTGCTATACAAATAAACTTGCCTTGCCATGCATCATAAACTCAAACCATCTCCATCAGATAATATTTCAGTTTCCCTTTCAGTCCGTCCCGTCTACTACGTAGTCATGACTGAAACCATTGGGAATCCTCGCCACGATAGCCCAATCACCATCACCCACCTTCGAGTGTTTACTAAACAAGCCAATGACAGTTGGCGTGCGTGTTTTCGCCACGCGCACCCCGCCCCGCAGTGCGGGTATAAAAGGAGAGCGCGTGCAACGCACATCAGCTTTTCGCTTCGGAACCGAGCCTTCTACAGGACGAATCTCCACGAGTGTTCAAGAGAAACAGCTGCCGTTGGTGTGACGGCGTATCAGCGGGAGTTGACATCCAGGCTGCTGAAGCCTCGGCGGGCTGCAGCTTCCATTCTGCGGTCTCACCGCAACCTCCCCTGGGCGCTTCAGCGCTCTCACTAAAAGAGTGTTTTTCCATTTCTAAAAGAGCAGAGCGGCGTCTCCCTTGAGAACGGGCATAGACCCATAGCTCTTGTATTTCCTCTCTTCAGGACATGGTGACTGCAACCACTATGCCTTCCACCACTCCTTCCCCCTGAGGAGGGCCGGGTGGAGAATCTTATGTTTCCATTTGTTTTTGTTCAGTGGTACCCAAAACTTCAATAAAAGAGTAGTTTCCTTTGCCTCCGGGTCCCAAGAGGGTGTGGACGTCGGTGCACGAGACCCAGTCTCCACTCTGCCGGCCCCCTCTCCCTTCGCTAGTGGTCAGCAGGGTTCAGTTCAAGGACGCTATGTCTCCTCACGAGCCCCCTGCTCAGCCGTGGAGCCAGGTAAGTGGTGCGCTGTGCACTCAGACCCCACCCTGGGATGCATGGCCTCCCGGGTTGGGGTCCCCGTGTTCCACCTCGCTGCCCCACTGCGTGTACGTCGGTGGTCTCCCTAGTCCCGCCAGTTCGGTCGCTGGGGGCCTGGTTAGCGCTCCCCAGGCCTTCTCGCTGGCTCATGAGAACCATCAGACTCGGCTACGCGGTTCAATTCGCCCGGCACCCTCCCAAGTTTAGGGGCATTTGGTTCACCTCTGTGCCCAACAAGGATGCTCCTGTCTTGCGTGCAGAGATTGCGGTCCTGCTAGCGAAGGACGCGATACAGCCGGTCTCTCCAGCCGAGATGAGGTCAGGTTTCTATAGCCCGTACTTCATCGTACCCAAGAAATGCGGTGGGTTACGACCAATCCTGAACCTGCGCATGCTGAACCGTTCCCTCCTTCACAAGCTCACCAGCTCCCGTTCAGGTGTTGACGCCGAAAAGAACTGCATCTTCAATGCAATCCTGTCCTTCGAATTGTTTCCGCATAGAAGCGGTCGACCTCAAGATGCCGTACTTTCATGTCTCGATTCCTCCCTCAACCAGACCGTTTCTCCGCTTTTTGCTTTCGACAGGCAAGCATATCAGACAAAGGTCCTCCCCGTCGGGCTATCCCTTGTCGCTCGTGTCTTCAAACCAAGTCGTTGGAGCAAGCCCCCTCTCGTTCCACTGAGGGGAAGCGGGGCATTCGCTGTCTCCAACTAATACGCCACTCAACTACCCTCGACGACTTGGCTCATAGTGGGCCATGTCCCCGAGCGCGTTGTGCGACACCAGGGATATTGTGCTCAGTCACCTCAGCCGATTGGGCCTTCGGGTCAACTGGGAAAAAAGCAAACCCTCCCCGACACAGAGGATCTCTTTTCCTTCTCTGCATGAGCTGGACTCTCGGTCCAAACCTCCAGCACATTAAGCATGCGCAGCAATTTCGATGGGAGAACTCCTGGGGGTGGGGTCCTTCCAGTGCTATACAAGCGGTTTCCCTGAAAAACATTTCATAGGCTTCCTGGGGCCTATGGCATCAATCCGACAGCTGCTGTCCACGCCGCTCGGGGTGTTTTCTTCATTGAACCTCGTTCAATTCAGCGTTGTCTTCATCACGCCGGGATTTCCCGAGATGGCATTTTGCGAAACCACGCACGTTACTGGTGTTTTACCGCACCCACCCCCCGTTTTCTTGTCTCTCTGTCTGCGGGGCGTCATCCCCTCACCCGTGGCCAGATCTTGCCGTTCTTTTCTCCTTTTCTTCTTCTTCGGACAGGGGGTGTCCCTTGGGCAAGTATCCATGTTGTTGTGTCAACAGATGCCTCTGCCAGGGGCTGGGGTGCCATGTGCAATGGGAATGCAGCTGCGGGGCTCTGGTCGGGGCCCCGACTTGCAGCAAGTGGCATATCAATGCATATCAACTGCCTCGAGTTGCAAGCAGTATGGGTGGCTCTGCGCCGCTTCAAATCGCTGATACACGACAAGCCTGTTGACACACTACAAGCACGTACTGGTCCTACGGACAGCAACTGCCCAGGCGTACAATCACCACCAGGGCGGTCTCACTTCTCCATCGCATGTCCGCAACTAAAACTCGCCCGCCATCTCCATCTCCTCCCTCTGAATCATAAGCATCTTAAGTTCGATTTGCCGGCCGTTCCACATCCCAGGTTATCTCAAAATCGTGCAGCCTACGAGCTCTCCACGCCCCGGTCAGCCCGACTCCACCCCGGACAATCCACTGATTTGGCGGCTCTTTTGGGACACTCATGTAGACTGTTTGCCTCCCCGGACACTCTTCCATGCAGTTTCGTTTTTTCCTCCCCCCCTTTCTCCTTCTCTCCCCTGGCCGAGGTACCCTCGCACGGCGCACTGGGGCAGCAGCTGGCCGCGGGCCTACGCAAATATGCTTCCCCTCCCCCTCCAGTGAGCCTTCTTGCACAGTTGCTTTGCAAGGTCAGGGAGGATGAGGAGCAGGTTCTCTTGGTAGCGCCATATTGCCCCAGTCGGACTTGGCTCCCCGAACTGATGCTCCTCGCGACAGCCCCTCCTTGGCGAAATCCTCTGAGGAGGGATCTCCTTTCTCAGAGTGGGGGAACCCTCTGGCACACTGGCAACCACGACCAACCCCGCGTCCAGACTTGTGGAATCGCCACTTATGGTCCCTGAACGGGACGCGGAGGTTCTAGGTGGGCAACATCCAGTGATAGTAAACACCATTGTCCGCTGCTTCAGCGAGAGCCCAGCCTAGAGCCCCCGGGCCCCCGTCACTACCCCAGACACGCTACAGGCTGAAGTGACACCTGTTTCGTCGGTTGGTGCTCTTTCTTTTTCCCCGCCGGGAGAACCCCTGTAGATGCCCGGATCGCAGAGCGCAGATTCGTGCTTTCTTTTCCTACAGGATGGGTTTGCAGCGAAGGCGTCTCCCTCCACCCTGAAACCCTGAGGGATGTTGCCGCCCAACTTCCGTTGCCCCCCCGCCATTTTTCCCGCTCATCACGATGCAGTAGACGGTAAGTCTGTGTGGAAGCACGACTTGGTCATCAGGTTTCTCATAGGGGAAAGGAGGTTAAATCCTCCGCGCCCTCATCTGTTACCCTCTTGGGCTCTCCCCTCGAACTCGCCCTCTCATTCCCCCCCCGGAGGGAGGGGGGGGGGGGGGGGGGGGGGGTCCTGACGGCCTGAAGGAGGAGCCCTTCGAGCCTCTGCAGTCATTATAGCTTAATTTCCCTGTCATTAAAGACAGCGCACCTCACTCGCATTGGCCTCTGTCAAGAGGGTCAGGGGGACCTGCAGATGACACGGCAGCAGGCATTTTCCGGTCGACGATTTTCTGCCTAGAAAGTCTCGGACGGGTAACCCTCTCATGTGTGGTCCGGAGACCCCGGCCCGGATATGTTGGCCCAAAGGGCCGGCCGCAAAGCGCTGCCCCCGGAGGAGCAGAACAACAGCCGCGCTCGGGCTCGGTCCCGGTCGCAGGCTCGGCGCATTTACGTGGCCCGACACAGAGTCCTTCCGGACCTCAGAACCAGCTCTTTGTCCTGCTTGGAGTCAGCAGAAGTCAAAGGCTGTCTCCAAACAAGCCGTTCCCCCACTGGTTAGTAAGTGGAGGCTATACTTGGCATACCAGCCCAAACGTTTACCATGACTCATTCCCCCCGGAGTGAGAGCCTCCACTCTACGATAGGAGTGGCATCTTCTT
>JADLZN010010107.1:0-16804 GCA_018155175.1 Sinocyclocheilus anophthalmus
CAATAACTCTCTCACATTGTTAGTATCTTGTATTGATACAGTGGTTTTGTATGTTAAAGGTTTGCTAAAAGTTTTCTGGAGTACTATTTACGTTGGTTTGTGGCACACTGTGTTGTCCAAACTTGGAGCCAATATCAGCAAAGGAATTTCATGCAGTTGGAACAGAAGACCAGCATACCAAATTTGTAGCCAACATTAAACAAGAAAGCCTCAAATAAAAACTCACGTAGACTAAGTCAACAAAAATTTTAACAAGATTGTCATTCCACAATAATCTCAGCATTACTTCAGTTCATACTAATTGATGAACCTAAACCTGGGACACTGAAAATGACGTCAGATTGTGTAAATACAAAAGACTCTGTCAGAGTTTTTAATTTAAAAAGGTCTGTCCCATCTGGTGAGTGAGCAGCAATGAAAGCAAAGCTCAGCGTAACAAGTAGTATTTCGCCTGAGGAGACCATGCAGTGCTTCATTCTGCAAATGCATCTCAGCCATCTCCCACAGGGTTACCAGACCACTTAAAGGTTTCAGTACCAGATCCACGAAATAGAAGAACCCCTGCAATTATTGCTCTGTAAATAAAGAGTGTCTACATAGTCTAGACCCAGACTGGGCCGAGGTTACCTTCCAACAAACAATGACCCTAAGCCACCGCTAAAATAACGAAAGGAGTGCTTCACACAACTCTGTGACCGTTATCTTGAATTTGGCCCAGCCAGAGCCCCTTGACTTAAACCCCAATTGAGCATACTCATGGAAGAGACGCATAAAAATGGCTTCCACCAACATTTACCTCCACTTGACATAATTGAGAGGGATCTGCCAGGAAATGGCAGAGTACTCCCCAAATTCCAGATGTGGAAAAACTTGTGTATCTTTCACCAAAAGACTCTGGCTTTATTAGATCAAAAGTGTGCTTCTACTATATACTGAGCAAAGGGTTTGAATACTTAGGACCGTGTGATATTTCAGTTTTTCTTTGTTAATAAATCTGCAAAAATGTCAACAATTCTGGTTTTTCTGTCAATATGGGGTGCTGCGTGTACATAATGAGGAAAAAAATTAACTTAAATAATTTTAGAAAATGGCTTTTGTAACGCAAGCGTGAAATTTACGGGGTCTGAATCTTTCCGTACCACTGTGTGTTGTGGTTCATATAGACTATATAATATAAGTATATATATAACACATGGGGCAAAAAATTTACATTTAGTCAGCCACCAATTGTGCAAGTTCTCCCACTTTAAAATATGAGAGAGGCCTGTAATTTTCATAATAGGTATACATCAACTATGAGAGACCAAATGAGAAAAAAATAATTCCAGAAAAATCACATTGTAGGATTTTTTAAGAATTTATTGGTAAATTCCTCGGTAAAATAAGTTTTTGGTCACCTACAAACAAGCAAGATTTTCTGGCTCTCACAGACCTGTACTTCTTCTTTAAGAGGCTCCTCTGTCCTCCACTGGTTACCTGTATTCATGGCATCTGTTTGAACTCGTTATCAATATAAAAGACATCTGTCCACAACCTCTAACAGTCACACTCCAAACTCCACCATAGCCAAGACCAAAGAGCTGTCAAAGGACACCACAAACAAAATTGTAGACCTGCACCAGGCAGGGAAGACTGAATCTGCAATAGGTAAGCATCTTGGTGTGAAGAAATCAACTGTGGGAGCATTTATTAGAAAATGGAAGACATACAAGAACACTGATAATCTCCCTCGATCTGGGGCTCCACGCAAGATCCACCCCGTGGGGTCAAAATGATCACAAGAACTGTGAGTAAAAATCCCAGAACCACATGGGGGGATCTAGTGAATGACCTGCAGAGAGCTGGTACCAAAGTAACAAAGGCTACCATCAGTAAAACACTGCGCCGCCAGGGACTCAAATCATGCAGTGCCAGACGTGTCCCCCTGTTAAGCCAGTACATGTCCAGGCCCGTCTGAAGTTTGCTAGAGAGCATTTGGATTGTCATATGGTCAGATGAAACCAAAATATAATTTTTTTGTAAAAACTCAACTTGTCGTGTTTGGTGGAGAAAGAATGCTGATTTGCATCCAAAGAACACCATACCTACTGGGAAGCATGGGGGTGGAAACAGCATGCTTTGGGGCTGTTTTTCTGCAAAGGGACCAGGACGACGGATCCGTGTAAACAAAAGAATGAATGGAGCCATGTATCGTGAAATTTTGAGTGAAAACCTCCTTCCATCAACAAGGGCATTGAAGATGAAACGTGGCTGGGTCTTCAGCATGACAATGATGAGCCCAAACACACCGCCCGGGCAACGAAGGTGTGGCTTTGTAAGAAGCATTTCAAGGTGCTGGAGTGGCCTATCCAGTCTCCAGATCTCAACCCCATAGTAAATCTTTGGAGGGAGTTGAAAATCCCGTGTTGCCCAGCGACAGCCCCAAAACATTACTGCTGTAGAGGAGATCTGCATGGAGGAATGGGCCAAAATACCATAACAGTGTGTGAAAACCTTGTGAAGACTTACAGAAATCGTTTGACCTCTGTCATTGCCAACAAGGGTATATAACAAAGTATTGAGATAAAATTTTGTAATTGACCAAATACTTCCATCATGTGTGATTTTCTGGATTTTTGTTTTCTCATTTTGTCTCTCATAGTTGAGGTATTTCTATGATGAAAATTACAGGCCTCTCTAATCTGTTTAAGTGGGAGAACTTGCACAATTGGTGCTGTCCTAATATTTTTTTTTCCCCACTGTATATATATCACAATACATTATATATATATATATATATCCTTAGATAGATAACAGAGTTGTTGTGAACACTCCTTCATTATTGTAGCTGCTTGTTAGGGTCCTTGCTGTTGGAATAGTATAAACCTTCGGCCCAGTATGAGGTCCTGAGCACTCTGGAGAAGGTTTTTTCGTCCAGGATATCCCTGTACTTGCCGCATTCATCTTTCCCTCGATTGCAACAGTCGTCCTGTCCCTGCAGCTGAAAAACATCCCCACAGCATGATGCTGCCATCACCATGCTTCGCTGTTGGGACTGTATTGGACAGGAGATGAGCAGTGACTGGTTTTCTCTACACATACCGCTTAGAATTAAGGCAAAAAGTTCTATCTTGGTCTCATCAAACCAGAGATCTTCTTATTTTCTCACCATCTTGGAGTCCTTCAGACGTTTTTTAGCAAACTCCATGCGGGCTATCATGTGTCTTGCACTGAGGAGAGGCTTCCGTCGGGCCACTCTGCCATAAGCCCCGACTGGTGGAGGGCTGCAGTTATGGTTGACTTTCTACAACTTTCTCCAGTCTCCCGACTGCATCTCTGGAGCTCAGCCACAGTGATCTTTGGTTTCTTCTTTACCTCTCTCACCAAGGCTCTTCTTCCCCGATAGCTCAGTTTGGCCGGGCGGCCAGCTCTAGGAAGGGGTCTGGTCGTCCCAAACGTCTTCCATTTAAGGATTATGGAGGCCACTGTGCTCTTAGGAACCTTAAGTGTAGCAGAATTTTTTTTGTAACCTTGGCTATATCTGTGCCTTGCCACAATTCTGTCTGAGCTTTTCAGGCAGTTCCTTTGACCTCATGATTTCATTTGCTCTGACATGCACTGTGACTGAAGGTTCTTATAGTAGACAGGTGTCTGGCTATTCCTATCAAGTCCAGTCACTAATATAAATCCAACCCAGCGTGACTCAAATGAAGGTGTAGAACCATCTCAAGGATGATCAGAGGAAATGGACAGCACCTGAGTTAAATTTATGAGTGTCACAGCAAAGGGTCTTAATACTTATGACCATGTGATATTTCAGTTTTTTTTCTTTTTTAATAAATCTGCAAACATGTCAACAATTCTGTGTTTTTTCTGTCAATATGGTGTGCTGTGCGTACATTAATGAGGAAAAAAAATTAACTTAATTGATTTTAGCAAATGGCTGCAATATAGCAAAGAGTGAAAAATTTAAAGGGGTCCGAATACTTTCCGTACCCACTGTATATATAATATATAAATATCATATATAGTATATAGATACACACCGTTACTACGTGTACTGCGTTAGGCTTCACCGAACTTTACTCATTGCACTTAGTATATTTGTTGCTCTTTTGTTAGTTTTTTGACTGCTTTTATTGTCCTCATTTGTAATTCGCTTTGGATAAATGCGTCTGTTAAATTACTAAATGTAATGTAAATGTAATTTAAATCTGTATCGTAAGTCTTCATATTTATTATTTGGCAAGTAGTTGTGTACTAAGCAGCAGCATTAGTCAGCTGATCATTGTTACAAAGTAAACCCCTTCAGTGTGACACAAGATCAGAGTTATACATGATACCTGGTCATCCCATCATGGGTTTTGTGATAATGACCATGTGACTGAATATTATCACATTAATAGCTTGTGTTTCAGATGCATCTTACCAGCTGGGAGTGTATGAGGCGTGTGGCCATCTCTCTATGGTTACAGACAGTGCACAAGTAACAGAGCAGGTTGAGTTTAGTGCGTGGTGCTGTGGCATTGGCTGATCCGGCCCGGTCTACTGACTCCAGAACACCACACACCTGTTGCAGGAACTGAGACCAGTCCTCTGAGTCAGACAGGACAACCCTCAGCTAAGGAGAAGTGTGAGAGAGAGTGAGAGAGAGAGAGACACACAGAGATAGAGCTTTCAGCAGTAGTTTTAATGTAACATGTTTTTTTTGTTTTTTTTTACCCAACCAAATGTAAAGCAAGCATAAATGACAATTTTCCCAAATCATTTCATTTTCATTTGAAAAACAGTTTGCATATGCATCTTATTGTTAAGCATCATATTTAATACAACAAACTTTCATGGCTCATATAGCATGATATAGAAAAATATGGAGCTCATACTCGAGGTGGAAAAAAAAACACCTCAATTAATATTCAGAGGCCCAAACTTAGCAAAAATATGTAATTTGGTCTGGTTGCTAAAATGTATATGGCCAAAAAGTAAGGTAAATTCGTAATGTTAATAAATTAGATCTTTATAACAGTATAACAAACTATTTTAATAAAATGCATATAAATATCAGTTGTCCCTCTATATACCCAATATATAGCTTTAGTAAGATGATATTTAAAACGTTGTTTATGATCAAAGCTGTGGGTTTTTTTAGGCAAACACAATGCATGCAGATGATTGAGAAAATGACATTTTAACAATTTTTCATAAATCATAATACAAACTAAATAAATTAATTAATCATACATTCATAAATACACACATACTGTATCACTGTAGATACCAAGTCGCCCAAGTGAGTCATTCCATAAGTGTTTATCTTGAAATATTACCAACAATACAAAGGTTATTCTTACATTTACCATATAAAATTCAGTAAAGCAGGGGTGTCAAACTCAGTTCCTAGAGGGCCACAGCCCTGCACAGTTTAGATGCAACCCTACTTTAAATGCACCTGATCCAGCTAATCAAGTCCTTCAGGCTCAATTGAAAACTACATGGTTTATGTGTTGGAGCAGGGTTGGAACTAAACACTGCAGGGCTGCGGCCCTCCAGGAACTGAATTTGACACCCCTGCAGTAAAGAGTTCACAGCAAAAAGTTGTGTAGCATAACCTAGAGGGGGACATTTTTACTATTATACTAAAAGGCTTTTTAGTTCCTTAAAAATTATAAACTATCAATAAGACAACAGCAGGCATGTTGTTGATTGTGTACAACAGGTTAATGAGTAAGTAAGCTGAACTTGAAAACTAGAGCAGTACGATTCATGAAAAAAAGTAATAATTTTAGATGATCAAAAAACACTAGATATTCCAATTTACCTGGGTGTGCTGGTACACAAAGCGTTTTGGGGTCAAAACGAACTGGAGAAGTCTTTAAAATCTAAAAACGGAGAAGCAAACTAACATCAGTGTTAGTTAGAACATTGTCATATTTACACTACAATAAGGACATAGAGTTTAGACAGTAAGTCCCTCAGACATGGCAATGAGTTCAAATCCTGAAGTTCTCTTTACCTTTGGGTTATCCATGATGGGAGTGACTGTAAGGTCACTGTCTGTGTATAAAAGGGGTTTAATACAGGCGTTCATGTCACTCTGCTCCTCCTCCATAACACTGGATTCCTACGGAGCACAGGGACAACATACTCCTTTCATCCATTTAACACTGGTGTCAGAACTTCAGCAAAACCTGCACCACTGTGAGCAATCATTTCAGAGCAAGTTTATCCAATCCTGATCATGGAGGGACACCTTCCTGCAGAAATTAGCTCCAACCTGCTCCAGTTCATCTGCCTGGTCTACTTAGTTCAGGTGCATTTAATTAGAGTTAAAGCTAAGCTCCGAAGAGCTGTGTTTCGATTGGCAGGGTCCCTAGACAGTGTTCACTGCTCCCTATTTGCTAAGCAAGGGGTATCTCCATTGAAGTTCACTTCACTTGACAAACTGTGTTCATTCTAAACATCCTGAGAATTTCGATCATTTGAGTATGAATATGTTTGTGTATATAGTACATTCAAGTGAATTTAAATACATATTGTTATTATTAATTTAAATAGTCTTATTTAAAAGTGCTAAACTAATATATGTTGGGTTATATATGAAAATAAACAATTTTGTAGTGTGATAACTGATAGTATACACATCTAATATAACCAAATTACATTTATTTCAAACATTTTATTAAATGAGAAAAATGGCTGGTTTTGTGCTTTTAAATTAAAATAACGTACCGCAACTATATAGCCAAATTAACATTTGTTTTCAATTAAAAGTCCTTCGGTTGGCACACTTAAATACAGTCACAATTTAAGTTATTTAAAGTAATACCTTACATTAATGTACTTGGATTATTATACTACACACACACACGACACACACACACAAGTATATTAATACAGTATGGTTCATTATATTTTTCATCAGGGGTTCTCAGCTCTGGCCCTTGAGGTCCACTTTCCTGCAGAGTTTACCTGGAGATTGTGAACACTGCTTAGGGGGCCCTGTAAGGGATAGCAATGAGGTAGTAGCAGATTGTAATGTTGAATATATCCAGTAGATGGTGCTGTGGTTTAACAAAAGAGCTTTGTAAACATGACCACAAGCAAGCCTGAGATTAAATGTTGAAAAAGCATAAGGTATTAATTAATGGCCAACTGTGACGCTTTGTTGGTTTTGATTGGGCTTTCTGGGCATGCTTGTAGTTTTGGACTGCCACAAAAAACAAGTTTGTTAGGATTTTAAAAATATGTATTTGGACACTTTCTGTTTGTGGAACATGTTGATGTGATAAAATACACCTGTGGTTACTATAAACTACAGTGGGACTATTGTACATCTGTCTTGGAATAGTAAAATTAGTTTTGAGTAAAGCTAGAATCATTGTTATGCAGATGTCACTTGGTTTGATACTTTGTCGTTATTTTTTATGAGATGAAAGTATACGTTTTTAAAGAGGTCATATAATGTTGCTTAAAAAGAACATTATTTGGTGTAATGACATGTGTTTATGCGGTTTAAGGTTCAAAAACACATTATTTTCCACATACTGTACTGTACATTATTGTTTCTCCTCTAGCCCCGCCTTTCTGAAACGCGTCGATTTTCACAAAGCTCATCAGTCTGAAAAGCGAGGTGTGCTGTGATTGGCCCACTATCCAGTGCGTTGTGATTGGCCGATACCTCAACCATGTGACGGAAATTACGCCCCGTACACATATTGTGATGCCCTGTCTGGCCGGAGCGACAAGACAAAAACATTTAAACCCATTATAAATGAGGCATTTGTTGCATCCAGTGGGGAAATAATTATGGATTTTAATGACTTATACTGTCTCTTTACGCGTTGTTGCATCACGCCGCGTAAACATAAAACCAAGTCTGCATTTGTGATCAGAGAAATGACAAAAAACAAACGCTACTCTACACTACTCAAAACTCGCATTTGAATAGTCAGTGGCAAATCCTTTAAATATAAAAAACACTTACAGTCTGTGAGTCAGAACAGCCGGCGTTGTAGTCTACTCTCCCAGGTTCAGGAGACAGTCCTCCATAAAATGTGCAGCACTCATCTGAATGTTTGGGTTGAACTGTTTTGGAAGAGTGTTGTAAATACAACTTACCACTGATTTCTAGTCGTGTCCTCTTGTGGAAGGCCAAACAAAGTAGTTGTTCGCTTTCACAACGAAACACACGTGGGCTAGAGTGAGCAGAGGCCGGAGGCCTATAGTGAGCGAGGGCATCGGCTAGCGTGAGTGGGCGGCCAGCGGCCCTAGAATGAGCGGAGTCCGCTTGAGTGAGTGGCGGCGGGCGGGCCTTGATTGGAGCGAGGCGGGTGCCTTGAGACGCGCGGCCGCAGGCTTGCGGCAACCACATTGACGATCCCCGGGCTGGACTCCGCTTCACTCCACGGTGAACGTTGATCTGGCGTTCCACAACGTTAAGTTGATATAATTTCCTCACGACCAGCACAGATCGCCCCAGGCATACGAGCGGATACGTCCTCTCACTTGGAAGGCCAACAAAGTATTTCGTTTCAAACTAAACCCAGCCCTCAGCATATTGCGCCACAGCAATACTACAGTAAGACTACAGTTACGCGTGAACATTGGGCGGTGTTATGCAAATCTTACCACATTTTGACGTAGACATGTGGGGGCGTGTTTAGAACGAGCCGTTTTAGGTAGGCGTGGTTGACTCTTAATTTTTTATAAAGAATATCTCTTTGGATTTGATACTTTATTCTTTGCAACTTTACAGATCTTTTTTTTTTATGCACCAAGAGCTTGTAACACCCAAAAAGAACAGAAAATTTTAAATTGCATCATATGACCCCTTTTTAAAGTGTGTCTTATGGTTTCAATACGTTTTTGGGATGAACTGATGGTTTGTGTTTGTGAACTTCACTTGAATTTTCAAGCCTTTGTCTTCTTGTCTCCTCGAGCTGTAATTGCTTGTTCTTGGAGTTGGTCGTGGCTGTTTGTCATGAGATAACGAAAACTACTGAAATATGCTTGAAATATCCCGAACAGCATTGGAACCCCCTCATGACATAACGACACTACAAATCTACACACACTTACTGAATTGTTATATAGCTGTGTGTGTGGTATGTTTGTATCTTGTGGTTTTAAATTATTAGTGTCCCACATAGACTGGTTGTTGCATTAAAAGGGATAGTTTACCCAAAAATGAAAATTTGATGTTTTTCTGCTTACCCCCAGGGCATCCAAGATATAGTTGACTTTGTTTCTTCAGTAGAACACAAAGTATGATATTTAGGTCCAGCTGTTGCAGTCTGTCAGTCGTTTAATGCATGGCAATGGTAACAAAATCATGCACTTTTAAAAAAAACATGCACAGACAAATCCCAATTAAACCCTGCGGCTCGTGACGACAAATTGATGTCCTAAGACACGAAACGATAAGTTTGTGCCAGAAACCGAACAGTATTAATATAATTTTAACTGTCTAATATCTAATAACACCACTATGTCTATCAGTGCATCTGGTGCATGAGTGTGTCCGCTCTGGCGTAGTTTTACTTTTAATAGTTGGTTAATCAGCCGAATACCATCCACCATAACGTCGGCGAGCATGCTCAGAAGTCTGGAATACGTGTAAAGTCACCACTTCCCGCATGATTCGATCGTGAGAGAACGTAATCTTTTAGTTTAGTCGGTTTGAACACTCCGGATAGCGGCAGAATACCACTTTGGGATTATACGTTACTACATGACTGTGCACTGTTAAACAATGTGACGTATATGCGCGAAGATTAACGTCGCGCTTGCGTAAACTACGCCAGAGCGCGTGCACACCTCACGCATCGGATGCCGTGCACGCGTGCGCTCAAGGAAGTTGGGCATAGTGTTGTATTAGAGGTATAAAATTATATAAATACTGTTCGGTTTGTGGCACAAACCGATCGTTTCGTGTCTTGATCAATGTGTCGTCACGAGCCGCAGGATTTAATTTTGATTTGTCTGTGCATGTTTCTTTTACACTCATAGATTTTGTTACCATTGCCATCCATTATACGACTGATCAACGGTCAAGTTAAAAGCATCAATTGTGTTCTTACTGATAGACACAAAGTCACCTACATCTTGCATGACCCTGGTGGTATATCAGATAATCTCACATAGCATTTTTTTTTTGGGTGAACTATCCCTTTAAGGCAAAGAAACTGAAATTAGTTCATCTGATTTTACTGTAATTGAATCTTCACAAAAATGTCCAAAGAACACAAGCAGCATCCATATTAGGGGTCGACCGATACGTGTTTTTCAGGGCCGATGCCGATAATTACAGATCAACTAGACCGATAACCGATATTTTGAACATATATATGTCTGGTGTAAAAATTCAAATTAATGTCAAAATTAAGAATAAAAAGAGCTCTGACAAAAACTGCCTTTCCTGGTGTTGGTTGAGTGTAGTACTCCCACACTGCACTTTTTACTCTTGTCTTCCACTGTGCATCCATCTACAATAAGGGTAAAATAAAAAGAGAGTTAAAATTTAGGCCACTGTATGCTTCATGATTAAGCATATTAATACTGTACTAGAGCTAAACATCTTGGGGAAATAAGTATTTGGCTTCAATAATTTACATTTTAGAAATGTATGTGTAATAGCATAACCTCTCAATTCCTCATTCATTCTTTTCTGATGACTAAAACATAACCTATAATAGTAGAGGTGACTATTCAATTCATCATTTAATGCACATCAATGGATTAACTTTTTAAAAATTTATATAAGTGTAAATAATTTATTTGTCTTCATAGCTATATTGTAGAAGTTGTTAAGACTGCAACTATTTTCATGAAACTATTACACTAATAGCCTTTTACAGGCACACTTAATTAAATAGCCTATTGATTCGAGAATGATAGCTCCCAGTACACGTGTCTTGGCCTATGTGACACTATAAATTTCAGCTTAGTTTTCATTTACAGTACAGTGCAAATGAAGGCATAAATCAATTTAATTTATCTTTTAATCAAATGAAAGTTAAACAAACTCCTTATTTTTGGCAAGGGTTTACCTGTTAAAATTACAACATGGAGAGAAATTAGCGTATTGTGTGATTATTATTTTAAACAAACGTTTTAATAATTGTTGTAGTAGTATTATGTATATCATACTGCACCAGAGTAATATATTTCTGATAATTTCTTTGCTAACCCGAACTTATATTTTGACGGTTTGTAATGAGGAACCTTTAAGTTTCTGTAGCCTATTTAGTGTTTCCCATACACTTATTTATTTGTGGCGCTTGCCACAATATCAAAACTGACCTCCACAAATAGATTTTCCAAAAGGCTTTGACCTCGTTGAATAAACATGAGCACTGCACTTTCAAAATCAAAACGCGTCGCGGGTGTTTTATATGAATGTATTTCTGAAGGAAACAGACTGTCTTCAGAAAATTGGATGTCATTTTAATTTCATCTTGCATGTAATATCTGATAAAGCAATGTTTGTCAGAGGAGCGCTGCTTTGTGTACAGCGTTAACGGGGAAACACTTCCACTCAATCTGCACCTACTCAACAGCGGCCCCCTCCTGCGGGCAAGAATGAATTTGCATGTATATGCCTCCACAAATAGAGTGTCTGTGGGAAACACTGCGATTGTTTTACTCAAATGAAACTGTCAAATGCTCATGAAGTGACTCTTGGAGGGAGTCAGAGCAGTTCTGGAGATTTTGTTTGTGTATTTATGTCCTCATGTAGTGAGACATCAGAAGCTGAAATCACCGCGAGCGTCGCAGACTTTGTATGTGTAGAAAACAAAACCGCGCGTCCGTGCCATTTACATACACAGAGACAAGCAGAACATGCAGGATTCATATTTAAATAGTATTTTTGCGGCTTAATATTTACAGATACTAGTCCATATCACGTCTCTATTTAAGTGTACTGACCTACTTTTTATTAATTCATCCAAACTTTGACAAATTCCATGACATTCATACAGTAAATTCCATTTATATGGTTCCATCCACTTTTCTGCTCTCGGAAGCATAGAAAATATTGAGGCACTTTTGCAACTTAGTGTAACCCTTATGGATTGTGATTTATTGCAATGAAGCACGTCTGCTTCCGTGCCGTTACCTTTGAGAGACCAACTAGACCACTGAACAGCTCCAGTTACAGTGTGTCTGATGAGAGTGAATTCATCATTATTGGTTGGACTCGTGCTCCAATAAATCAGATGACGGTGTGCTTATGAATTTTTTTTGCTTTAGTGCCACAGAGTGCTGATTTCTGACTCCTGATCAGAGCCAATAGCGCGTTCAAATTAGTTATTTTAATCGTCGAATCGGTTTTTTGAAAAAGACCGATACCGTAATCATCAAAATTCTAATTCGCGCTTCAGGCCATAATTGGTGGCCATTTGCAGATAATCGTCGAGCCACTAGATCCATATCAATGAACCGTATTGGCCCGAATAAAGATGACCCTGATTATAGATCGACCCCCCCCCTTTGCCAGTATGTACTTTTGGGGAAAAAGGCTTTTAAAAACCACATCTGTGTTTTTTCTCAGTTAAACACGCACATCTGGAATTCTTCAGTATTTTCAGATTTGCATATTTTTTTCCCTATTTTTCACAGGTCTTTAGTTTATTGAGAATGTCTTGGTAGAAATTACCACTTTTGTTGCGTCTGCTCACTAATGCACTCATAATAAACATCAAAAAAAAAAACAGGGGTAGCCCCCCTGACTTAGGATTTTAGCATCCAGCTAATAGTAGCCTACCAAAAATCTAACTGCACAGTAGAAGGTAATCTTACCGTTGTAGTCGTCACTTCGGTTACTGTCTATGTTTTTAAAATCACAAGGGGATTGGTTCCATCAGCTAATTGACAGTCACGACCATGAAGCTTCAGGTTTGCGTATTCTTTTTGTTTTACTCCGATCCTTTACACACGCATTACATTACGATATTTTTTTTTTTTTTTTTTTTTTTTTTTCATGGCACCTCGTTTTATATGCGATATTGCGCCACCTATATCATTGTTAGGGTGTATTATTACATGTCAAAGTCTAGACCCTGAATAGAAGATGACCGCGTTTTTTCAGATGTACTTTCAAGAAAAAAACATTGTCTTATATTCGGGTCAATACGGTATATTAAATTGTTTTTAGATGAGTGTGAGATCAAAGATATGAAGATACAGGAGAGTGAGTTGAGGTACCTGAGGAGGAAAATCGCCTCTCTGGCGTCAATGTCCAGCGCAGACTTTGGTCTAAACTCTATCACATTATCTATGATACAAAAACATCACAAAGAAAAGGTCTGACAAAAATCACATTATGGAAATAATGTACTGCTATAAATGAAGGAAGAGAACTATGTACGCCTAAAATCTAGAAAAACAGATTAAGACCCAGTTCAGGCTATTTAATAGGTATGTAATGTTTTTGGCATTCTTTTGTGCAATTATTTTCCGTTTGATAACACTGTTAACATCTGTAAAACAGGAAGTTTAACGAATATTTTTTTCTTTCTAAAATTCTACTGTTTTGAATGAAGCCCATTTTGACAGATTAAGTTTCAACATGATGTACATTACATGAGTGTTTCCGTTGATTCACAGTTACATAAGCTCACTCTTCTGTCATGTATTCCCCTCTGATAATATGCAATGGAGATATTAAACAGCAGCAATCTAATCCTTGAGTGTACGGATGTGTGTGTGATTTAATAATGAACGTAAATATCATTTGTACAGGAGTACACAGGCTCACACATGTGTACGTGCTTGCCGACCACACATGCACAGCATAAGCATTAAAATCCACAGGCCCTTTGAGCAGTGGGGCAGGAAGTGTTGACTCGTGTCTGCTGCATTACCTAAAGTGAAGGACTTGCTGAGGTTTGGGCTGGCTGGGTCAGCAGGTGCCGTCTGTGCTTTCTTGGTTGTCTGAGAGGACACAGGGGCCAAATGCAGGCTGAAAACACACACACACACAATCAATAAGAGAAGACACTAGACACATTAACAGCATACAGGGCATCTCATTATAAATGTATGGATCATATTTCTCCCCCAAAATTAAAAGAAACAAGTATATATTTATTTTGTATAAAGAAAATAATTTTGACATTATTTTTTAAAACAATTCAGTATAATATGATCCTCAATAATCAGGATCATATTATTGGGGGGGGGTATAGTGAGTATACTCACTATCACAATACAGTAATGTAAATCATCCTGTTTGGGGACAATGGTTTCATTTTTCTCTTAATAAAATCACTAAATGCAGTGCAATATACTTTCAGTAGTATTTTACTGTTTTTTTAGGTCATCGCTGATAAAAATATCACTGGTATATAAACTACCAGTTAAAAGTTTGGAATAATTAAGATTTTATATGATGCCTATGATGGCAACGCTGCCTTTTCAGCAGCAATTATTGTCTTTAGTCTTCAGTGCCACATGATCCTTCAGAAAACTTTCTAATATGTTGATTTGCTGTCAAAATAAAAATTCAATGCAGTATCTAGATAAAAATCTGATTGTGATTAAACCAAAAAAAAAGCTAAATAAATGAACAAAAACAATTTTTATAGCTTGGCCTCCTAAACATTAGATCACTCACACCCAAAACAGTTATTGTAAATGACACGATAATGTTCCGTACTCTGCCTTACTGAAACCTGGCTTAAACCAAATTACTATGTTGGACTAAATGAGTCCACTCCACCAAGCTACTGTTATAAGCATGAGCCCCGTTGGATTGGTCGAGGCAGTGGTGTTGCAACAATATACAGATATATTCTCAATGTTACTCAGAAAACAGGACACAGGTTTAACTCATCTGAAGTAGTTCTGCTTAATGTTACACTGTCAGATACACTAATATATACCGTGGGTACGGAAAGTATTCAGACCCCCTTAAATTTGTTCACTCTTTGTTATATTGCAGCCATTTCTAAAATCTTTAATTTATTTTTTTTTCCTCATTAATGTACCCACAGCACCCCATATTGACAGAAAAACAGAATTGTTGACATTTTGCAGATTTATTAAAAAAGAAAACTGAAATATCACATGGTCCTAAGTATTCAGACCCTTTGCTCAGTATTTAGTAGAAGCACCCTTTTGATCTAATACAGCCATGAGTCTTTTTGGGAAAGATGCAACAAGTTTTTCACACCTGGATTTGGGGATCCTCTGCTATTCCTTCTTGCAGATCCTCTCCAGTTCTGTCAGTTGGATGGTAAACGTTGGTGGACAGCCATTTTTAGTCTCTCCAGAGATGCTCAATTGGGTTTAAGTCAGGGCTCTGGCTGGCCATTCAAGAACAGTCACAGAGTTGTTGTGAAGCCACTCTTTCGTTATTTTAGCTGTGTGCTTAGGTCATTGTCTTGTTGGAAGTTAAACCTCCGGCCCAATCTGAGGTCCTGAGCACTCTGGAGAAAGTTTTTCGTCCCGGATATCCCTGTGCTTGGCCGCATTCATTTTTCCCTCGATTGCAACCAGTCGTCCTGCACCTGCAGCTGAAAAACACCCCCACAGCATGCTGCTGCCACCACCATGCTTCACTGTTGGGACTGTATTGGACAGGTGATGAGCCGTGCCTGGTTTTCTCCACACATACCACTTAGAATTAAGGCCAAAAGTTCTATCTTGGTCTCATCAGACAGAGAATCTTATTTCTCCCCATCTTTGAGTCCTTCAGGTGTTTTTTAGCAAAAACCATGTGGGCTTTCATGTTTCTTGCACTGAGGAGAGGCTTCCGTCGGCCCACTCTGCCATAAAGCCCCGACTGGTGGAGGCCTGCAGTGATGGTTGACTTTCTACAACTTTCTCCCATCTCCCGACTGCATCTCTGGAGCTCAGCCACAGTGATCTTTGGGTTCTTCTTTACCTCTCTCACCAAGGCTCTTCTCCCCCGATAGCTCAGTTTGGCCGGACGACCAGCTCTAGGAAGGGTTCTGGTCATCCCAAACGTCTCCATTTAAGGGATAGATCCACTGTGTTAGGACCCTTAATGGCAGAGGATTTTTTTGTAACCTTGGCCAGATCTGTGCCTTGCCTCAATTCTGTCTCTGAGCTCTTCAGGCTTTTCTTTGACCTCATGATTCTCATTTGCACTGTGAGCTGTAAGGTCTTATATGGACAGGTGTGTGGCTTTCCTAATCATGTCCAATCAGTATATTCAAACACAGCGGGACTCAAATGAAGGTGTAGAACCATCTCAAGGATTATCAGAAGAAATGCAGCACCTGAGTTAAATATATGAGTGTCAACGCAAAGGGTCTGAATACTTAGGACCATGTTATTTATTTCAGTTTTTCTTTTTTAATAAATCAAAAATGTCAACAATTCTGTGTTTTTTTTCTGTCAATATGGGGTGCTTTGTGTACATTAATGAGGAAAAAAAATACTTAATTGATTTTAGCAAATGGCTGCAATATTAAAAAGAGTGAAAAATTTAAGGGGGTCTGAATACTTTCCGTACCCACTGTATATAAAATAAAATCTCTCCAATCTTTTGCTCTGGCTACCATGTATAGACCGCCAGGACCGTACGCTGATTTTCTAAAAGAATTTGTGGATTTCCTATTAGAACAATTGGTTAATATTGATAAAGTGCTACCTGTCGGAGAGTTCAACATTCACGTTGATATGATGCTTTAGGACTTGCATTTACAGATTTAATAAACTCTTTTGAGGTCAAGCAAAACGTCACTGGACCCACTCACTGTTTTTTATCATACACTAGATTTAATTATATTGCATGGAATTGATCTTACTGATATAGATATTCAACCTCAAAGTAATGATGTTACTGATCACTACC